>OZ024752.1:46978915-47278915 GCA_964016885.1 Eledone cirrhosa | reverse complement strand
ATATGTTGACAAATACTATCAATGAAATAATTATTTTTGCTTTCACTTCAAATCAACAAGATTTAGATCAATCATAGCTACATTGAAGGTAAAATATTTTTTTTAATATTTGTGCTTTCTTCTCAAACCTTAACCAATTCATTGACAATGTCAATAAAATGGAGAATATTTTCCTTTAAAAATTTTTTGAAAAGGATCAAATCATAATTTGACTGAAATGGGGAGTTTCTTTCAAATAGTCAGCCAAGCAATTTCAAATTTCAAGAAACGGTGACTTTTCTTTTCAAACTTTAATTTCTTTGATCATAATTCCCATGAAATTTGACTCTTTATTTGCCTATATATATATATATATGTGTGTGTGTATATATATATATACATATATATATATATGTGTGTGTGTGTGCATGTACACATACATATGTATGTATATATGTATATATACACTCACACACATAAATGCAAGTACACATACATACATATACATACACACATACATACATATTCATACATACGTATACACACACATGCATACATATATATTCATTCATGCATACATTTACATACATACATATACATGCATACATATATATATATATATGCATATACATACATATACATTCATACACACACACACACGCACATACATACATACATACACACACATACATATACATGCATACATACACACACATACATATACATGCATACATACACATGCATACATACATACACACACATACATACATACATACACACACATACATATACATGCATACATACACATGCATACATACATACATACACATGCATACACACATACACACATACATATACATACATACATACATATACATATTCATACATATTCATACATACATATATATATTTTAATATTTCCATTGATAAAAATGTATAGTTTATATTTTAGTTAGATTATCAGTAATCCCAGTGAGTTTTCATCAAAAGTTAATCTAAATTCAATGAGAATTTTTCCCCAAGTATTTTTACCAAAACCTCTTTTGTTTATATACATATTTTCTTCATATATTTTTTTTTTTCTATATTCTTTCATTTTACTATTTTAACCTTGCCAGAAGCAAGACTTTCTCATATCCCTTGCCAGTGTGACATTCTACACTTAAATAACAAACTGTCAGGTCATGGAACACCTTTACAAAATAAACCTTTTATTATTAATAGATTTTTTTTTTAATCATTTTTTTTTAGTTGTTGTTTTTGTTGTTGTTTAGTTTTCTATGGTTAGCTGGTTGTTGGTTAGCTGGTTGTTGGTTAAGTGGTTGTTGGTTAGCTGGTTGTTGGTTAGCTGGTTGTTGGTTAGCTGGTTGTTGGTTAAGTGGTTGTTGGTTAGCTGGTTGTTGGTTAGCTGGTTGTTGGTTAAGTGGTTGTTGGTTAGCTGGTTGTTGGTTAGCTGGTTGTTGGTTAGCTGGTTGTTGGTTAGCTGGTTGTTGGTTAGCTGGTTGTTGGTTAGCTGGTTGTTGGTTAGCTGGTTGTTGGTTAAGTGGTTGTTGGTTAGCTGGTTGTTGGTTAGCTGGTTGTTGGTTAGCTGGTTGTTGGTTAGCTGATTGTTGGTTAGCTGGTTGTTGGTTAAGTGGTTGTTGGTTAGCTGGTTGTTGGTTAGCTGGTTATTGGTTAGCTGGTTGTTGGTTAGCTGGTTGTTGGTTAGCTGGTTGTTGGTTAAGTGGTTGTTGGTTAGCTGGTTGTTGGTTAGCTGGTTGTTGGTTAAGTGGTTGTTGGTTAGCTGGTTGTTGGTTAGCTGGTTGTTGGTTAAGTGGTTGTTGGTTAGCTGGTTGTTGGTTAGCTGGTTGTTGGTTAGCTGGTTGTTGGTTAGCTGGTTGTTGGTTAGCTGGTTGTTGGTTAAGTGGTTGTTGGTTAGCTGGTTGTTGGTTAGCTGGTTGTTGGTTAGCTGGTTGTTGGTTAGCTGGTTGTTGGTTAAGTGGTTGTTGGTTAGCTGGTTGTTGGTTAGCTGGTTGTTGGTTAGCTGATTGTTGGTTAGCTGGTTGTTGGTTAGCTGGTTGTTGGTTAAGTGGTTGTTGATTAGCTGGTTGTTGGTTAGTTGGTTGTTGGTTAGCTGGTTGTTGGTTAGCTGGTTGTTGGTTAAGTGGTTGTTTAAATATTGGAAGTAGGATTTCTGTTATGTCTTCCCTTTGAATCGGACCTCAGTTGGTTTCAACGATGAGTGTATCAATTGTCCCATCAGTGCCACACAGCCTACTTGGGAAATTAACGTTCAATTGCAAGTGTCTGAGCATTCTATGGATATGTGTATGCTTAATGATCTTCTGGTGGTTGTTCAGTACAACATGTTGTGTGACAAGGTCAGCCCCTTCTGAATTACGGGTATAGTCCAACTGATGGGCTTCCAAACAGTTACTGTCTACCAAAGGGTCGAGTTGACCAAAAGCCAGGGCTGGAATTAATGGGGGTGGTGGCAAAGGGGACAATTGCCCTGAAATAAAATCTCGTCTTAACAACCATTAGTACCAGTAATGCACTGGATAATTGCCGGCCTTGTGCCAAAAGTAGAAACAATTATTTGATAAATGAATACTCCGTCACTCATTATCACCTACCTGGGATAAACTACTGACGTGGAGTGCTTTGGATGGCTAGGACCTGCTTACCATCAGGAGGTTACTACAGAACAACTAAGATAACACTCTTATATATATATATATATGTATATATATATATGTGTATATATATATATGTATATATGTATATATATATATATATATATATATATATATATATATATATATATGTGTATATATATGTATATATATGTGTATATATATATATATATATATATATGTATATATATATATATATATATATATATATATATATGTATATATATATGTATATATGTATATATAGGAGGTGAGTTTTATTGTAGTACAATAAAGCAATGCAGATATCGGATAAGAAGCACTCTACAGTTTGTGGGACTGGAGTATGCATAATATAATTTATGAATGTAAAATTATAACTAGCACCAACTCCTTCACCTATTTTGGCTCCACTTCCACCTCTTTTAAAGCTCGTCTCTATAATCATCATTCATCTTTCAAATACAAACTTAAAAGAACTAACACTGCTCTCTCAGAACTCATATGGTCCTTAAAAGACAAAAACATTAAATATAACATCTTTTGGAAAAAGATTTCTTCTGCATCCTCGTACTTGAACAGTTCTCTATCTAAAATCTGTAATCTCTGCCTAAATGAAAAATTTACCATTATCTCTAACCTAGAATCCATAATAAATAGACGCTCGGATTTGTTTTCCATCTGCCTGCATAAATTCCATAGAACTTTTCACAAAGTATACAGTTAATATTCAATTCTTTATCAATTTAGAATCTTTTCTCAAAGGCACATATACATACACCTCTTTAAAATATACCCATCTACCTTACTTTAAAGGGCATTATACACTCTATAGTACTCGTTTACTCATTTACCTCATCCTATCTTCTCGTAAAACAATAACATTTGTTTTTGACATTTTGAATATTCATCCGCAATCATTATTATTTTTTTTTCCCTCTATCATAAATCTTTTTAATCTCAATTTCATCCTTAATTTATTATTATATATTTTTTTTAATATATACTCATATATTCTTTAAAATATACCCATCTACCTTACTTTAAAGGGCATTATACACTCTATAATACCCGTTTACTCATCACCCTCATTATATCTCCTCGTAAAACAATAACATTTGTTTTTGACATTTTGAGTATTCATCCGCAATCATTATTATTTTTTCTCTCTATCATAAATCTTTTTAATCTCAATTTCATCCTTAATTTATTATTATTTTTTTCTCCCCATCAACGAACTCATTATTAATACATATGAATTCAATATAAAAACTCTAACTTCACATTATTTTTCTCAAATCCTATACATAAACTTTTTCTCTTTGCTAATTTTAAAATTCCTACATTTCTCCTTTTGAATATTCACCCACAATTATTATTTTTTTTCTCTCTATCTCCATACATAATCTCCCTTCGTTATTTTTTTCTCTCTATCTCCATACATAATTTCCCTTCGTTAATTTTCAAATTCCTTTAATTTATACATTATCTTCCAACGGTTCCCAACCTCTCTATATTAAAACATTATATCTTTTTCTCAGTTATAAAAACTATCTCTTTCTCTCTATCACCCATCTCTCCCTTTCCACCTTCACTCTCATCTCCTCCCCTTTTTTTCATCCTTTCCACCCCCACCCCTCCCTAAATATAATATATTTTTTCCTCGCACATATCCTCCCTTCGTTAATTTTCAAAATTTTTAATTTATACAGTATCTTCCAACGGTTTTCAACCCCTCTATATAAAATATATCTCCTCTCTGTTATAAAAACTATCTCTTTCTCTCTATCACCCATCTCTCCCTCTCATCTCCTTCCCTTTTCATCCTTTTCTCTCCCCCCCTCTCTAAATAAAATATTTTTCCCAATATCACACATCAATCTAAAACCACTTTTCATATGTTGATTTAAAACTGCACTATCAACAAGTGTTTTTTTTAGCCTTCATATCATGTTCTCCTGTTTTATCTGATGAAAACACAAATATTATTGTTTGATGATGTTTGTTTTTGAAATGCGCATAATAAAATATATTGAACTCCTTTAACCATCTTTTGATCTTATATTATGTATATATATATATATATATATATATATATATACACATATATATACATATATATACACATATATATACATATATATACACATATATATATATATATATATGTGTGTATATATATGTATATATATCTGTATATATATATATATATATATGTATATATATATATATGTATATATATATATATATATATATATATATATATATATATATATATATATATATGTGTATATATATGTATATATATGTGTATATATATGTGTATATATATATATATATATATATATATATATATATATATATATATATATGTATATATATATATGTATATATATATATATATATATATATATGTATATATATATGTATATATATATATATATATATATATATGTATATATATATATATATATATGTATATATATATATATAAATGTGTGTCTGTGTGTGTGATATATATAATATCTTATATATATCATCACCATCATCATAATTTAACGTTTATATATGTGTGTGTGGAGGCACATGGCTTAGTGGTTAGAGCATTGTCCTTGCAATCGAAAGGTTGTGAGTTCAATTCTCAGACCGGGTGATGTGTTGTTTCCTTGAGCAAGACACTTTATTTCACATTGCTCCAGTTTACTCAGCTGTAGAAATGAGATGATAGGGACTGGGGTCCATATCATTCCACTGCAAAGTGGTTGTGGAGGTGCCATGGCAAAAAAGCACCCAACACTCACTGTTGGTGTTTGGAAGGGTATCCAACTGTAAAAATCAAGCCAGAATCAGTTCCCGTATGAGCAAGACAAGGTCAGCTGACTGGACACTGCCCACAACAGGACAACCCGTCTAACCCATGCTAGCGTGGAAGAACAGACGTAAAAATGGTGATGATGATGATAATGATGATATATATATATTACACATACACACACATATATTCATACATCATAATGTACATGTTTACAAACGTACACACACATATATATATATATATATACATACACACACAGTGCAAGAAAACCTAAGAAGAATATTAATCACTTGTTTAATTAAATATTAAATTTTTAATATCTTTGTTGGATTTAATTAAAATATAGCAATGAATACTTTTTATATAAAGTTTTAATTTATAAAATTTAATGGTAGTGATGTTTTTAACTATAATAAAGTGCATCTTTAGTAAAAGCTTTAATTAATTATAATTTTAACTTCTCCAATATATTTAATTAAAATTTAAGCAGAAATACTTCCCCTATAGATACATTTTTAAGTGAGGAAGCAGCCAGGCTGAATGTTTAAGAGGTTTGTTTTACAACGAATATATACAGTGGGATCAACCTTGGAACCTAACGGTTATTGTAAAACAAACCTCTTAAATATATATATATATATAAAAATAAGAAGTATAAGTCTACATGGTAAAGTTAGCTTCGTTTATTCACATTCGCTGTTATATATATTTCAGTGACAGCCATTATTAGCTATGACCTCATCAGGCAGTAAGAATTTAAACAGAAAAAAACAGGAAGACATGATGTTGTAATGGGTTCTACCCTGTTAATTAATTGATGGGTGTGTTGTTAGTCCTCAAAGGAACTGGAAGCATTTGAGTGCTCCAACCTGCATACTGAGGTGTCGGTAAACAACCAACACATACTCAAAATATATATATATATATTACGGAGTAGGTAGACCCAGACAAACCTGGGACGATTTGATAAATTCTGACCTTACACACTTGCACCTCTCTAAGACAATGTCACTGGACCAAGATTTTTGGTGCCACGCAGTAATACAGAAGACCCACCTTGCCTATGTACAAAGCGAAACCTACAGTCAGTAGGCACCTCTTAACCAAATATACACCCCAATCCACTACCCCTACCCTATCCTCCCACTCCCACCAACACCACCCTCTCTCTGTAAAGTTGGTACCACAACATCCAGTCCAAATAAATGAGATAATGAGATCGAGATCGTGTAGGTGTCACGACAAAAAAACACACAGTCCACGCTGTAATGTGGCCGTGTAGGTAACACAGTAAAAAGTTCCCAGTTCCATACTGTAAATGTGTTTGGTGTTAGGAAGGGCATCTAGCCATAGAAAACCTGCCAGATAGTCCTATATGAGCGAGACACGGTCACCCTACCAACCTTGCCTCAAGTGAGACAACTCCCGTCTAACTCATGCTAGCGTGGAAGATGGACGTTAAACGAAGATGATGATGATGATTAGAATTGGTGCTCTGAAATAGCGATGTATATATGAATGTATGTATAGTATATTTGGCAATATATGTTTAGTTAAAAACATTTAGAAGAACACCAATCCTAATACCTAATTTGTTGCTGGCCTGACAATCTCTCTGTATAATCAGCTCCTGATTATTACTGGAATTCTATAAGAATCCAGCTTCTATTATTTTCGGCAGAAGCAGGGGGGGGGGGGCTCTGATGATCGCCAACTAGCGTGAAACAGACTGTTAGCTTCTCTCCCTTCTTTCGAAAATTTTAAAAGAAGTGAATCTTAAAATAAGCAATCATTATATATAAGAATATTTATGTTTAATCAACAGCTACGAAATTTAGTAGATAAATTATGTAATATTCATTCATTATTTATTGTAAATAATCCAACTTATTTTACTAACAGGATAAAAAAAATATATTCAGGACACAGTCCCACACTCCTCCCTTTATTATATTATAATACTGCAAATTTTCACAACAATTTGTCAGCTAGTAAAGACACTATCAATATTTGGATTCACAAACGTTTTGGTTTTTTTCCATAGTTTCTGCTAAATCATTACAGGATATTAAGAGTTAAAGAAAATATAAAACAATAACAAAAAAAAAAGAAAAGAACACCAAACTCCAGAAAGTAATAATTTCTGTTATTTTATTGTATTTCCAGGAACTTTATCCAGAAAAGAACGAATAGAAATTTTACGAAGTTTCTACCATCAGATTAGCAGCTCATTTTTCCCCTCAACAGTTAACCAGAGTCACTCAGGTATTTTAAAAACAAAGTTCTAAATTTTTTTTGATTTTTTTTTAATGAGTTAGAGCAGGCATGGGCAACCATTTTCGAGCAGGGGGCCACATAAGATGTGGCTCATCATAAGGTGGACCACACTATTAATATATTCAAGCCAGTTTTGAAATTAAGCTGCCATTCAGAAAGCCAAATGGGCCACAGTTTGCCCATGCACGGTACACAATAATTTTCATTGTTTCATCCTTACGGGGTCGATAAAATAAAGTACCAGTAATGCACTGGGTAATTGCTGGCCTTGTGCCAAAAGTAGAAACAATTATTATTTTGAGAACCAGTGGATTGGCAGTGTTGGTAGAGAGTCGGACGCCATGCTTAGCAGCAAAGAGTTATGGCCCTTTATGATCTGAGTTCAAATCCCACCAAGGTTAGCTTTGCCTTTCATCCTTACGGGGTCGATAAATAAAGCACCAGTAATTCAATGGGATCAATTCAATCGATTTCCTCCCCCCCCCCCCCCCAATTGTTGACCTTGTACCTATAGTAGAAACAATTATTATTATTATTATTTTGAAAACCATGTCATCTTTTAGACAATATTCAGGAGGAATCAGAACATCTTTGAGCCAGAGACTAAAGCATTTGAGCCAGAGACTAAAGTATTTGAGCCAGAGACTAAAGTATTTGAGCCAGAGACTAAAGCATGTCTGTCAAGGACTTTACACCAAATAAACAAGTGGCCTTTCTTTCAGGGTGCAGACTAGAATGACAATTTTTTGGAATTTACATTTATATAAATTTATATACATTTATATGTGTATAAGAGGGATAGGCTGTAGTGTGCAGGAGAGAAGACTGCGTTGGTATGGACATGTGATGTGCATGGAGGATGATTGCTGGGTAAAGCAGTGCCGAGAAATCCCAGTGGAAAGCAGACACAGTAGAGGAAGACCACAAAAAACATGGTTGGAAGTGGTGAGAGCTGACCTCAGATCGCTGAAGCTCATGGAGGAGATGACGAAGGACCGTGATGAATGGAGAGATGCTGTGCTGAATAGGACCCATCCCACCCTTGCAAGCAGAGAAAAGCGGACATAAAATAATGATGATGATGATAATTAAATTACTAAATAATTGCCATTGTTGTTTTGATAATTTGTATTTTTTCATCTATTTTATTTTATTTTTTTTCTTTGTAGACCCTTCCATGTTAGGCCACAATGCTACAGAGACCTACATCACAACAGACACCCACAAGTGCTATGCCATTCAGTCTCTTCCATATCAGTTCTTTGTTCTTTATAACAATGATATTCCAACTTATGCCATGCGGTAAGTATGAAGAGCTATAATAATAAATTTGGTATTATTTATTATATAAAAGGGGATTGGCAGTATCGGTAGAGGATCGGACACCATGCTTTGCAGCATAGAGTTACGTCCCTTTACAGTATGTGTTCAAAACCCGCCGAGGTTAACTTTGCCTTTCATCCTTACAGGGTTGATAAAATAAAGTACCAGTAATGCACTGGGGTAAATGCTGGCCTTGGGCCAAAAGTAGAAACAACTATTTATGATATAAAGGGACGATGGTTTGGCAGTATCGGTAGAGGGTCGGACACCATGCTTTGCAGCATAGAGTTACGTGCCTTTACAGTCTGTGTTCAAATCCCGCCGAGGTTAACTTTGCCTTTCACCCTTGCGGGGTTGATAAAATAAAGTACCAGTAATTGCTGGCCTTGGGCCAAAAGTAGAAACAACTATTTATGATATAAAGGGGTGGTGGTTTGGTAGTATCGGTAGAGGGTCGGACACCATGCTTTGCAGCATAGAGTTATGGCCCTTTACGGTATGTGGTGGTGTAGTAGCAGTAGTAGTAGTAGTTTCACATTAAAATAATTTTTTTCTTTCTTTCTCTCTCACTTCGTTTCAGGAATGTCACACAGAAGACTTTGTCTGCGTTTATCAAGAATAAGTCCATTCAGATTTAACAGGATTCAACAAAAACCCATCTAAACCTCTTCTTAATAATCACCATTGTTAAGAATCCGACCAATAACAATTCCTTGTAGAACTTTACTTGTAGTTTCGTTTGATTTGTAAGACATTTCCTTATTTCTTTTCACAGTTCTTTTATTTTACATTAACCCTTGACTAAATGAAGGCGCATGGCTTAGTGGTTAGAGCATTGGGCTTGTAATCGAAAGGTTGTGAGTTCAATTCTCGGACCAGGTGATGTGTTGTTTCCTTGAGCAAGACACTTTATTTCACATTGCTCCACTTTACTCAGCTGTAGAAATGAGATGATAGGGACTGGGGTCCCTATCATTAAATCACCCAAGACACCTCCAATGAAATATACCTTGGAGGAGGCCAGCTAAACCTGCATAGGTGTGAGCTGTCACTGTCACACACACATAGGTGTGAGCTGTCACACACACACACACATAGGTGTGAGCTGTCACACACAAATAGCAGAGTGAAGGTGAAATTATGAGCTTGTGAGTTCAATTCTTAGACTAAGTGATGCATTGTGTCCTGTCCTTGAGCAAGACACTTTATTTCACGTTGCTCTTTCTGCCCAGAGTTGCGACCAGTAGATAGTAGATAGTATCAGCAATGGACAACCAAGTTCAATTCTTGGACCATGTGTTGCATTGTGTCCTTCAGCAAGACATATTATTTCACGTTGCTCTTTCTGCCACTTGACAAAGAATTAGCTATTACTCAGAAGTGCTATAAACCATAGATTTTTGTAAATCTTGCAAATGGACTAACACGTTTCAATTAACAGAACCAGTTATAATTCAACTAATTGTTCTAATTAACTCATTTGAATACTAATAAACATTTTGATTAACAATAAAATTCTAACTTCTTGCAAGGGGTTACTATTTATCAGAATCACCCAAACTGTCAAAACAGCCCAATTTCTCACAAATAATTATTGTTTCTAGATTTGGCACAAGGCTAACAATTTTTGGGGGAAGGGAAAATTGATTAAATCGACCCCAGTGCATTATTTTATCGACCCCATAAGGATGAAAATCAAAACTAACCTCAGCAGGATTATGAACTTAGAACATAAAGGGCCATAATGTTGCTAACCATGTTGTCCGATGCTCTATCGATTCTGCTAATCCGCCACTCTGGATTTTAGCATTATTATTTCTTTGCAAATAATAATGCTAAAAATAACTAACCAGGACCACAGTCTTATGATTATACTACTGTTATCATCTCAAAACTTGTAGAAATCTCTAAAAAATACTAAGTAAACCAAAAACTTGGCTGGAAGTGTGCCTGGAAACCTTTAGCTTTTACATTACTCTATATATACTATTATATGTTCATGGTAAAGGCTTTATCTCACATAACATTTACATTACTCTATATATACTATTATATGTTCATGGTAAAGGCTTTACCTCACATAACATTTACATTACTCTATATATACTATTATATGTTCATGGTAAAGGCTTTACCTCACATAACATTTACATTACTCTATATATACTATTATATGTTCATGGTAAAGGCTTTACCTCACATAACATTTACATTACTCTATATATACTATTATATGTTCATGGTAAAGGCTTTATCTCATATAACATTTACATTACTCTATATATACTATTATATGTTCATGGTAAAGGCTTTATCTCACATAACATTTACATTACTCTATATATACTATTATATGTTCATGGTAAAGGCTTTACCTCACATAACATTTACATTACTCTATATATACTATTATATGTTCATGGTAAAGGCTTTACCTCACATAACATTTACATTACTCTATATATACTATTATATATTCATGGTAAAGGCTTTACCTCACATAACATTTACATTACTCTATATATACTATTATATGTTCATGGTAAAGGCTTTACCTCACATAGCATTTACATTACTCTATATATACTATTATATGTTCATGGTAAAGGCTTTACCTCACATAATATCTCATAACATTTACATTACTCTATATATACTATTATATGTTCATGGTAAAGGCTTTACCTCACATAACATTTACATTACTCTATATATACTATTATATGTTCATGGTAAAGGCTTTACCTCACATAATATCTCATAACATTTACATTACTCTATATATACTATTATATGTTCATGGTAAAGGCTTTACCTCACATAACATTTACATTACTCTATATATACTATTATATGTTCATGGTAAAGGCTTTACCTCACATAACATTTACATTACTCTATATATACTATTATATGTTCATGGTAAAGGCTTTACCTCACATAACATTTACATTACTCTATATATACTATTATATGTTCATGGTAAAGGCTTTACCTCACATAACATTTACATTACTCTATATATACTATTATATGTTCATGGTAAAGGCTTTACCTCACATAACATTTACATTACTCTATATATACTATTATATGTTCATGGTAAAGGCTTTACCTCACATAACATTTACATTACTCTATATATACTATTATATGTTCATGGTAAAGGCTTTACCTCACATAACATTTACATTACTCTATATATACTATTATATGTTCATGGTAAAGGCTTTACCTCACATAACATTTACATTACTCTATATATACTATTATATGTTCATGGTAAAGGCTTTACCTCACATAACATTTACATTACTCTATATATACTATTATATATTCATGGTAAAGGCTTTACCTCACATAACATTTACATTACTCTATATATACTATTATATGTTCATGGTAAAGGCTTTACCTCACATAACATTTACATTACTCTATATATACTATTATATGTTCATGGTAAAGGCTTTACCTCACATAACATTTACATTACTCTATATATACTATTATATGTTCATGGTAAAGGCTTTACCTCACATAACATTTACATTACTCTATATATACTATTATATGTTCATGGTAAAGGCTTTACCTCACATAACATTTACATTACTCTATATATACTATTAAATGTTCATGGTAAAGGCTTTACCTCACATAACATTTACATTACTCTATATATACTATTATATGTTCATGGTAAAGGCTTTACCTCACATAACATTTACATTACTCTATATATACTATTATATGTTCATGGTAAAGGCTTTACCTCACATAACATTTACATTACTCTATATATACTATTATATGTTCATGGTAAAGGCTTTACCTCACATAACATTTACATTACTCTATATATACTATTATATGTTCATGGTAAAGGCTTTACCTCACATAACATTTACATTACTCTATATATACTATTATATGTTCATGGTAAAGGCTTTACCTCACATAACATTTACATTACTCTATATATACTATTATATGTTCATGGTAAAGGCTTTATCTCATATAATTAACTCATATAATATCGATTCTATGAGATTTTGAAAGTATTTTGAGAACAATACCTTAACATCAGTTTGAGCGGCCTGTTACAGCCAGTTTGAACAGAAAGATGTGAGAGAACTCTGGTCAGTTTTGGCTAGTTTGAACATTAAAGGGTTAAAATGAGATTTTCACAACATAATTTTATCATTTAATGCTAGTCTAGCAGGAAAATGTTACATTTTAGGCCCATAAAACATCACTGTAGAGTTTCTGGCTACATTATCAAGACTTAAATACCGGCCTTGTACTAGTATAACGGTCAATATATTTCACCATTTCATTCCTTCTAATGCACAAAATAAAAATATTATCATTTTTGTTGTTTAATAAAACGTTTCTTCTTCAAATAATTTTATATTTGCTTTTATGTTTTTTGAAAAATTACATTATATCTAACCTGATAACCTCCTACATAAAAAACGAGAAGTGATTCTATTTTTTTTTTTTTTCTTTTTTCTAAATGAAAGCCTGGGTATTGTCGAGAGGAAGATGGAGACATGAAAAGAAAAAAAACAAGCCTTTTATTACTAAAGCAGAGGTTAAGCTTGTGGGAACCGTGACAAACTTCTCCATTTTGTCTTGCCTTCATCTTCTTCACCAATAACCAGGCTTTCATTGCCTCCTCCTTTATCTTTTGACATGTTTTCTTTGTTTTTTTTTTGTGAAAAGAGAAATTTAAATAGAAAAAAAAAACTGTTTAATCACCAAATCATAATATATCATATATACTTATCTATAAATCATACCATTATATATATATATGTGTGTGAGTGTATATATATGTGTGTGTATATATATATATGTGTGTGTATATATATATGTGTGTATATCATCATCATCATCATCATTTTACGACCACTTTTCCCTGCTAGCAAGAGTGGCACGGGTCCTATTCAGCACAGCATCTCTCCACTTGTCACGGCCCTTCGTCATCTCCTCTGTGAGCTTCAGCGATCTGAGGTCTGCGTTCACCACCTCCGCTCATGTTTTTCAATAAAACAATGACAGTTCATAAAAAAAAACCTTTAAGTTTGGACAAATCCAATAATTTCTTCGAGAAAGATTTTCTTTTCTTGGCTATCAAAGAATCAACACCACACATTCTGCCGACCTTCTGTATCAAGAAAAGAAAAATCTTTCTTGAAGGAATTGAACCCACGCCATTATGATTGTAAGTCTAACAGCCCAACCCCAACCACAAGCACAACTTGCCCAGAAGATACAGATAATACATAACAAAATTCCACAAGATATTTAATCCAGAGGTGGAGCAGAGGGGTGTCTACATGATTTAACAAACACACACAGAAAATATCTCACAAACAGTCACATAATAACACACACAAATATCTACTTAGTAAATTTCTCTCTTTCCTTCACTCCCTCCCCACTCTCTCTCTCCTTATGTGTCTCTCCAGCATTCTCCCCCTTTCATAATTTTCACTCCTCCTACCCCCCTCCCTATTCACTCCCCCACCCCCTCCTTTCATTATTTCTCTTCCAGCTTCTCCTTTTCTTCATTCTTTTCCCATTCCACTTCTGCATTTATCTCACATTTTTTTCTCTCTCAAGCACTCAGGGTATGAAGAAATATATATATATACACATATATACATTTTATATATTTTATATATATACCTTATATATATACATTATATATACATTATACATTTTATATATATTCATTATATATATATATATATACATTATATATATATACATTATATATATATATATATACATTATATATATATATACATTATATATATATATATATACATTATATATATATATATATACATTATATATATATATATATACACTATATATATATACATTATATATATATACATTATATATATATATACATTATATATACATATATATACATTATATATATATATACATTATATATACATATATATACATTATATATACATATATATACATTATATATATATATTATATATATATATATATTATATATATACATTATATATACATATATATACATTATATATATATATTATATATATATATATATATACATTATATATATATATATATATATTATATATATATTATATATATATATACATTATATATATATATATATATATACATTATATATATATATATACATTATATATATATATATATATATATATACATTATATATATATATATTTATATATATAGAGAGAGAGAGTGAGTATATTTATATATATAAATATATACACACATATATACATTCATAAATAGATAGATATATATACATGCATACTTACACATATACAGAGGCATATATATATATATGCCTATCTATGTGTGTGTATACACATACATATATATATATATATATATGCCTATGTATATGTGTGTGTAAGTATGCATGTATATATATATATATATATATATATATATATATATATGTATACAAAACACATATGCTTGTATGTATAATAATAATGAAAATTATTGTGTTTGTATATGTACATATCTTTGTACATATACATACGTATATAAATACATATATATATATATATATATAGGTAAATATACACATGAACACTGTGTGTGTGTGAGTGTGTGTGTATGTCTTTGTGTATGTGTGTGTGTATGTGAGTGTGTGTGTATGTGAGTGTATGTGTGTGTGTATGTGTGAGTGTGTCGTCCTTTGATTTAAAGAAACATGAAAGTTTCATACCCCCCACCTCACTCCACACGCACCCTTTAAAAAAAATGAAGAAACAACGATGCAAAAATAATTTTTAAAAAAAACAACAGCAACGAAAAAATATATATATATATATATATATATATATATATAAATGAACAATAACAACAACAACAAATAAAATATATATAAACAACAACAACAATAACAAATAAAATATATATAAATAAACAACAATAACAACAACAAATAAAATATATATAAATAAACAACAACAACAACAAATAAAATATATATAAATAAACAACAACAACAAATAAAATATATATAAATGAACAATGACAACAACAAATAAAATATATATAAATGAACAACAACAGCAGCAGCAAATAAAATATATATAAATGAACAAAAACAACAACAATAACAATAATAACAACAACAGCAGCAGCAGCAGCAAATAGCTTCTCTTTTGTTTTTCTTTCAGGCTAATATTGAAAAATCAGAAATTAAATTCTAGATTTAATTGAATTTAAATTAAATTCTAATGCATATTGTGTTTAATTAGTGTCTTTGATTGTGTGCCTGCAGGAATCTATATGTCTATACTACCAAGACGGTATAGTTCTCTGTGTATATAACACTAAGACGGTATAGTTCTCTGTGTATATAACACTGGTATAGTTCTCTGTGTATATAACACCAAGACGGTATAGTTCTCTGTGTATATAACACCAAGACAGTATAGTTCTCTGTGTATATAACACCAAGACGGTATAGTTCTCTGTGTATATAACACTGGTATAGTTCTCTGTGTATATAACACTAAGACAGTATAGTTCTCTGTGTATATAACACTGGTATAGTTCTCTGTGTATATAACACTAAGACAGTATAGTTCTCTGTGTATATAACACTAAGACAGTATAGTTCTCTGTGTATATAACACTGGTATAGTTCTCTGTGTATATAACACAGGTATAGTTCTCTGTGTATATAACAGTTGTATAGTTCTCTGTGTATATAACACTGGTATAGTTCTCTGTGTATATAACACTGGTATAGTTCTCTGTGTATATAACACTGGTATAGCTCTCTGTGTATATAACACCAAGACAGTATAGTTCTCTGTGTATATAACACTGGTATAGCTCTCTGTGTATATAACACTGGTATAGCTCTCTGTGTATATAACACCAAGACAGTATAGTTCTCTGTGTATATAACACCAAGACAGTATAGTTCTCTGTGTATATAACACTGGTATAGTTCTCTGTGTATATAACACTAAGACAGTATAGTTCTCTGTGTATATAACACTGGTATAGTTCTCTGTGTATATAACAGTTGTATAGTTCTCTGTGTATATAACACTGGTATAGTTCTCTGTGTATATAACGCTGGTATAGTTCTCTGTGTATATAACACTGGTATAGTTCTCTGTGTATATAACGCTGGTATAGTTCTCTGTGTATATAACACTGGTATAGTTCTCTGTGTATATAACACTAAGACAGTATAGTTCTCTGTGTATATAACACTGGTATAGTTCTCTGTGTATATAACAGTTGTATAGTTCTCTGTGTATATAACAGTTGTATAGTTCTCTGTGTATATAACACTGGTATAGTTCTCTGTGTATATAATACTAAGACAGTATAGTTCTCTGTGTATATAACACTGGTATAGTTCTCTGTGTATATAACAGTTGTATAGTTCTCTGTGTATATAACAGTTGTATAGTTCTCTGTGTATATAACACTGGTATAGTTCTCTGTGTATATAACACTAAGACAGTATAGTTCTCTGTGTATATAACACTGGTATAGTTCTCTGTGTATATAACAGTTGTATAGTTCTCTGTGTATATAACACTGGTATAGTTCTCTGTGTATATAACACTGGTATAGTTCTCTGTGTATATAACACTGGTATAGTTCTCTGTGTATATAACAGTTGTATAGTTCTCTGTGTATATAACACTGGTATAGTTCTCTGTGTATATAACACTGGTATAGTTCTCTGTGTATATAACAGTTGTATAGTTCTCTGTGTATATAACACTGGTATAGTTCTCTGTGTATATAACAGTTGTATAGTTCTCTGTGTATATAACACTGGTATAGTTCTCTGTGTATATAACACTGGTATAGTTCTCTGTGTATATAACACTGGTATAGTTCTCTGTGTATATAACACCAAGACAGTATAGTTCTCTATATATATGTTAGTGCTGTATATATATGTTAGTGGTGTGTGTATATATGTTAGTGTTATATATATGTTAGTTAATGGTGTGTATATATGTTAGTTAATGGTGTGTATATATGTTAGTGGTGTATATATGTTAGTGGTATATATATGATAGTGGTGTATTTATATATGATAGTGGTGTATATATGTTAGTGGTGTATATATATATGTCAGTGGTGTATATATGTTAGTGGTGTATATATGTTAGTGGTGTGTATATATATATATGTCAGTGGTGTATATATGTTAGTTAGTTGTGGGTTTTCTGTTTTTAGTAATCAATATATATTATGTTATAGTCTGTTGTGTGTATGTATATAAGTTTATATGTATGTATGAATAAATGTTTATAATGATAATAATAATGAAAATATTGTGTACAGTGCTCAGGTGCACTACAACTCATCAAAGGTGTATGTATAGTACATAGGGTAGTGTACAAACGTCAGGAAAATGAACAGTGCATGAGTCATGATATACACATGTGTGCATGTGTATGGAAGGGGGACATCAGGTGTAGTTTTGGCGAATTTCGGGAAGCATGAGGGTTTTAAAGGATGCAGTGTCTCGGCAGCTAACAACTGATGCAGGCAGTTTGTTCCATGGAGGTTTTAAAGGATGCAGTGTCTCGACAGCTAACAACTGGTGCAAGTAGTTTGTTCCATGAGGGTTTTAAAGGATGCAGTGTCTCAGCAGCTAACAACTGGTGCAGGTAGTTTGTTCCATGAGGGTTTTAAAGGATGCAGTGTCTCGGCAGCTAACAACTGATGCAGGCAGTTTGTTCCATGGAGGTTTTAAAGGATGCAGTGTCTCGACAGCTAACAACTGGTGCAAGTAGTTTGTTCCATGAGGGTTTTAAAGGATGCAGTGTCTCAGCAGCTAACAACTGGTGCAGGTAGTTTGTTCCATGAGGGTTTTAAAGGATGCAGTGTCTCGGCAGCTAACAACTGATGCAGGCAGTTTGTTCCATGGAGGTTTTAAAGGATGCAGTGTCTCGACAGCTAACAACTGGTGCAAGTAGTTTGTTCCATGAGGGTTTTAAAGGATGCAGTGTCTCAGCAGCTAACAACTGGTGCAGGTAGTTTGTTCCATGAGGGTTTTAAAGGATGCAGTGTCTCGGCAGCTAACAACTGATGCAGGCAGTTTGTTCCATGGAGGTTTTAAAGGATGCAGTGTCTCGACAGCTAACAACTGGTGCAAGTAGTTTGTTCCATGAGGGTTTTAAAGGATGCAGTGTCTCAGCAGCTAACAACTGGTGCAGGTAGTTTGTTCCATGAGGGTTTTAAAGGATGCAGTGTCTCGGCAGCTAACAATTGACGCAGGTAGTTTGTTCCATGAGGGTTTTAAAGGATGCAGTGTCTCGGCAGCTAACAACTGATGCAGGTAGTTTGTTCCATGAGGGTTTTAAAGGATGCAGTGTCTCGGCAGCTAACAACTGATGCAGGTAGTTTGTTCCATGAGGGTTTTAAAGGATGCAGTGTCTCGGCAGCTAACAACTGATGTAGGTAGTTTGTTCCATGAGGGTTTTAAAGGATGCAGTGTCTCGGCAGCTAACAACTGACGCAGGCAGCCTGTTCCATGCTTCAGCAACTCTAAGCGTGAAAAAATGTTTCCGAAAGTCATGGGAGCTGTGCTGTTTTCTGACTTTGTTGGCATGCCCACATGTGTTAGACATAAGGAATTCAAAAAGGTGTTCAGAGTTGTTGTTGGCAAGATGGTTAATAACTTTGTGGGTGTTTACCAAGTCAGTTGCCAGACGTCGGAGCTTCAATGAATCCATGCCCAGGGAAGCAAGGCATTCAGAGTATGGTAGGTGTCTGATGGAGGGTATGCGCTTGGTTGCACGTCTCTGAACAGTTTCCAGGAGGTCAATGTTATATGTTTGTATGTATGTATGTAGGTATGCATGTACAGAAAACAGCTTATGTGTGTGCTTGTATATATATATATATATATGTTTATACACACACACCAGCATATCATGTACACATTTCTTCATGTGTGCTATATATATGTATGTGTATGTGTGTGTATCTGTGTATTTATATATATATATGTATGTGTGTATGTATCTGTGTGTATCTATATATATATATATATATATATATGTGTGTGTGTTTATATATATATATATATATATATATGTGTGTGTGTGTGTGTGTGTTTATATATATATATATATATGTGTGTGTGTTTATATATATATATATATATATATATATATATATATATATATATATATATATATATATATAAAAGTTCACTTGTGTTCAGTGATAACTAGTAATGCAAAAATGGACAAGGAAGAAGGGAACCGAATTACAAAGACCAGCTCTGTGTTTGGTAAATTGAATTGCAAGCTATGGGGTTGTAGTGATGTGTCTTTAAGGGGAAAGGTTGAAGTTTATAAAGCTGTTGTACTCACCATACTTCTCTATGGTGCTGAGGCATTGATTACATATCACAAACACATTAGACAATTTGATTTATTCCACATGGGATGCTTATGTGGAATCTGTCGCATCAAATGGTCTGACAAGTTCTTAAACGATGCAATATCACCAATATGGAGGCAATCTTTAACAAAATAAACCTGAGATGGGCTCGTCACCAGGTAAGAATGGCTGAATCATGTTTACCAAAGCAGCTCTTGTTTGGTCAGCTAACAGATGCAAAACACTGAGTTGGTCGTCCTCGCCTCTGGTTTAAGGACAAGCTTCGTATATTACCTACCACTATATATATATATTTAAATAATTTTGAAAACCATGCAATGCATTAGAAAATTAAAGGTGACAAGATAACAATAGAATTTTACCTTAGCAAATTTAATAATGCTGCTAAGATAAGATTATCTTGCTCTCTTACCACCTTTAATTTTCTAATGTATTGTATGGTTTTCAAAATTATTCAAATTTGTATTTCCTATTCAAAAATGCTTCAAGCAAACTCCAACACTCTGATATATATATATATATATATATATATATATATATATATATATATATATATATATATATAGTGATAATATAAAAAGCTGAGGTCTTCTTATTGAATCAACAACACCAAAAGGAAACCTGGACATATGTGGGCTTGTCGGAAAGTCATTTTACAAACCGTTTCCTTAATCATGAAATGAACTTCAGATACCGAAATAAAAGGAGCAACCTCAAATTTGGCGAATAAAATATAGCAGCTCAAAGACAAGAACAGGGAAGATACGGGAACATACAAGATAACTGGAAGATACTGGAACAAGCTCGATCATATGTAAATGGGCTCAAAGTTTACAGATTATGCAATGATGAGATATGGAATAATCTGCACAACATCAATACGCTGTTGAATACGTGCCTGGAGGCGACACCACTTGGCTCCGTGGTCGGGATAATACATATCTCTATATTGGGTATATATATATATA
Organism: Eledone cirrhosa; assembly: GCA_964016885.1. NCBI lineage: Eukaryota > Metazoa > Mollusca > Cephalopoda > Octopoda > Eledonidae > Eledone > Eledone cirrhosa. Next base: position 47,257,454 of record OZ024752.1, on the reverse strand, counting down.
CACACACACACACACACACACACATTACACAATAATATTCACATTTCGCTTCTGTTTAGATAACTTTTCAATAAAGATAACTTGATACTAAAAGTATTAGAGTTAAATGTAAGAGAGATGATACGAGAATGATAATTTATTATTAGATGAAGTATTATGGTCAGTTAAATATTTTTTCCATAAAGTGATTAAGTCTGGAATAATAAATTAATAACTAGATGAAGTATTAGGCTTATCGTTAGATTTTTAAAAAAATAATTAAAAAATAGCTAGAAGGGAAATAATTCAGGAATGATATAAGGGAGTTAATTCCGCATTTAGATGTAAGGGAGATAATTGGGAAATGAACCTGATTACTAGATGAAGAGGTGGGGTAGTTTTATTCAGATATAAGTGAAACTATATGGTTGGTAGAGTAAGGTTAGAGTTAGGAGGAGGTGGTTCGGGGTTAGGGTGAGGTTTAGATGGATGGATAAATAGATAAATTGACGGCTAGAGAGAGAGTATGGTGGAGATAGAGTTAATTAAATATAGATGTAGAGAGATAGATGCGGAGGGGGTTACATATCAATCTTTCTCTCTGTGTGTGTCTATTTATCTATCAATCTCTCTGTCTGTCTTTCTACCTATCTATATCTATATAGATAGATAGGTAGACAGATAGCAACTTAAACTGAAAAAAAAAAATATATATATATATATATATACGATATTAACAAATGGAAACTATATTTATAAAACCATATTTATTTCATTATACATATTTCAAGGACACCAAGTTAAATTATGGTGTGCTTTCATCAGATAAAATATAATATAGATCAGTTTTATAAATAAATATTGACATACCCTTAAAGAATGCAAACATTACTGTTGGAAGCTCCCGGATATATATATATATATATATATATACACAAGTTACAAGTGGAAGCTTAGTAAAATCGAAGCTTTAGTTGTGGCCAAGCAAAGTCGACCTACAATAAGGAATGAGTAGTAAAGCACTCAATAAGGGTAGGTCCTTAGAGTAATAACATACGTTTAAATAGCTTGGTTAATATATATATATATTAAAAATCAGGTTAATATATATATATATATATATATATATAATTTTCATTCTGATGAGCGATTTCAGACGTCTCTGTTGAGCTCGTCTGTCTTCGTGAAACCTTTGGTAAATGGAATAATTGTCTTATGTTGTTTATTACATAATTAAATAGCTTTGTAGCATACATAGAGCAATCTCCTTTCCGTTACCCTTCCTAAGCAAATACTTCATATATATATATATATATATACACACACATATATATATATTTATATGTGTGCGTGTGCGTGTGAGTATGCATACGTACACACATATGTACACACACATATATATTACATATACATGGGTGTGGGTACGTATCGGTTATATCGAATATTAATGATAATATTCGATTCGTTTGTAAACAAACGGCCCGATTAAAGCTGTGCCATGCCGATAACAAATCGTCATCTGTTTGGTCAACACTGGCTTTGAGGAACAATCAACATGTTTCTGGGTCATTACCCCCAAACACCCAGCACACACTGTCAATGTGGTTGGCGTTAGGAAGGGCATCCAGCCGTAGAAAACCAGCCAGAAACTCTCCTATATGAGCGAGACTCGGTCACCCGATCCAACTTGCCTCTAATTGGGACAAACCCATCTAACCCATACTAGCGTGGAAGATAGACGTTAATCGATGACGATGGCGATGATGATGATGGTATATATATATATATTTATTAAAATAACAGATTAATCTGTTATTTTAATAAATATTTGCTCTACGGTTCTTATATATTTGATATATATTTATCCTTATCGAGCCCTCTTTGGATTTTAGTCTTCACATTTATTATTATTACTATATATATATATATATATATATATATATATATATATATAACGCACTAGTATTGTATTTTAAAGAGCCCAGGATTCCTTTTCCTTTGAACACATTATTGCCATGGAATAACGAGAGTCTATGGCTCCGTTAATTTATCGTGATATTTCGCTCCTTATAACAGTCTTTCCTCTCTCTGAGTGGTTTTTGGGGGGCCCTTTCTAGCAGCTCGCCCCTCAGATACCACTGGTTCACTGCCCTAAACACGCTGTGACGTCTCTCTCCCCCGTGTAGCTGGACGGTCGCTTTAGATTCTCTTAGAGTTGTCTGAAATGTAAAGCCTTGCACGCGCTGATCGCGTATGTTATATAGTTATAGAGGTGCGTATATACATTTTAATTTATATTTTTAATTATTGTGTGGTTTTTCTCTGTTTTATTGATGGCGCACTATCTCTCTCTAGTGTGTTATCTTTTCAACTTATTGTATTTTATATATATATATAAGCAACATAAGGCAATTATTCCATTTACCAGTGGTTTCTTAAAAGCAAAAAATGTTGCTTTCAATCATCAGAATGAAAAAATCCTGGTGTATTTATTGATATTGGATTCTAAAAGAATCCAATATCAATAAATACACCAGGATTTTTTCATTCTGATGATTGAAAGCAAATTTTTTGCTTTTAAGAAACCACTGGTAAATGGAATAATTGCCTTATGTTGTTTATTACATAACTATTAAGCTCTGTTACCTACATAGAGCACTCTTTTTTCCGACGGAATTACTTCATTTACACACATATATATATATAATCATCACCGTCATCATAACCGTTTTACGTCCATTTCTTTCACACTAGCATATATACATACAATTGAATTTATGAGGGAGATGAACACCGATAGAAGTATAGATGTGTTCGAATTGCAAATGACCAAGTTAGCTAGGTTGAAAAAATACTATTTAAAACAATATGGTTTGCTTGTCTCTATTTAAAGTAATAAATCAATAAAAATAACAAACCTATATTTAATTGTAAAATACTATTTTGAGTTTCTAACTCAATATATTATATATCTATCTATCTATCTATCTAAGGCGGGTAAAATTCCCGAGATCCATGGAAGAGTTCTCTCCAGCGGTCTCTGTCCCTCATTATCGCTGCCATGTCCTGCGTCTCCAACAGACCAGTGTCTGTCCTTAGGGCATCAACATACGTTAACCTTGGTCTTCCCCTTCTAGTGTGTCCATATATATATAGGAACGAGTAGGACCCCGACGGCTGAGCTCAAGCCGTTTCAACGGCTAATTCTGGACTGAATTGGCCGTCGAAACGGCTTGAGCTCAGCCGTCGGGGTCCTACTCGTTCCTATTACCCACTCTACTACCCTAAGTATTGAGTACTTTGGTGCGTTATGGTCCACCTGGTTCCTTAGCACATTTCCTTCGTTATATATATATATATATTCATTCAACGTCACCCATTTCTACTGCATTTATACCCACATCTTGTGGTGCATATTGCAACAACTCTTCGTTCAGTATCGGTAGAACATCGGACAATATGCTTCATGCCATGTTTTGCAGCATAGATAACAGAAAACAGATATTGTGGTGTGGTTGTTTTTTTCCGAAAACTTTCTGAAGAGGAAATCTAGAGTTATTGGCCTTGGGTCTCGATTCGCACCGCCATTAAGAACGGATAAACAATGACATTTACTGTATTTTTTAAACAACGTTTATCCAGGTAAGTGGAACCAGCTGATATCACTTCGTCCCCTCATCTAATAGCTCGGGAAAGTAACTACCTAAGTTTCAAAATGTAAACCATTATAATTTAGAAAAGAAAGTGGTGGAAATTGGGAAGTAAAAGACCTATACCTTGTTTTGAAATAATTATTATAAACAAATTATTATAGAGAAATATAAAACACGCACACTCAATCACATACTGCAACAAAAGTTTCCTTTTAATGGGTTGTTTTTTTTTTTAGACAAGCCAACACACTCACAGCATTGCTGCAGGTGATGGCGTGGCTATGACGCTGGAATAACCAAGCACCTTTGCGATCATCGTTCGGACCTGGTGTATATGTATATGTTTCACAGACGCGCAAGTGTATAACAAATCCAGATTATAGCCCTGAGAAGCTAAGTCCACATCCTATGTAAGATGCGGAAACGTTAAGGCGAGCCACCAACAATGACAAGAACTTCGTTGTCAACGGCCTAGCTACCCCAACACGTCTCGAATATCACAAGCTGAAAATGAAAATACTTTGCCGATAATTTCTAGTATTTTTCCGATTTTTGTTTCGTTCGGTTCCAAATACAATGACCCTCAACTTCATAGCAGCATCCAGGATGTAGGACGGAGCTCCATCGCTTCTTGTGGTGTGTGTGATTGAACGAGAGTGTCTTTTACTTTTTTTTTTTTATAAACTGTGTTTATTTATTATTAATACAAATGTAGGGCGGTGAATTGACAGTTCTGGTGGAGCGTCAGACACCATGCTTTACAGCATAGAGTTATGGTCCTTTAAGTTCTGAGTTCAAATTTCGCCGAGGTTAACTCTATCTTTCATCCTTACGGGGTCGATGAAATAAAGTACCAGTAATGCACTGGAGGAGAAAATTGCTGGCCTTGTGCCAAAAGTAGAAACAATTATTAATACAAATGTGAATAATTTTCTACGGTTAATATTTGTTTTGTTTCTTTTCGTTTCAATGTTGGAACGAATCTGACATTCCTAGCTGCCCAGGTAGATAGCTATGTTTTCGATAACTAATTAGTCCTATGCGTGACTTTTAGTGCCTGTTGCATTCAGGACAGATGTTGTTGGTGATGATGCTGGTAGATGTAGCTTGTGTGCTGCACATCTCGGCAGACGGCCAGCTGGGCAGTTCGATCATATTCGAAGTGAGTAGTGCCTTTGTAGAATATCTGCCAACGTCCTCTGTTACTGCTCTGTGTTTCCACAGGCACCATACGTAGCATGCTCTGGCCTAGGTATAGAATCTGTAACCCTCTCTCCTTCTCCCTTTCTTTCTTCCATTGCCTAATAGTCCTTGCTCTTCCCCCTCCTTTTCCTCTCATTTATGGCATTTATAGTCCTTTCTAATACTGCTCTCTTTCTGTTTTTATGTTTATATAACTCTTCTACGAAATAAAACAAGCTTCTCTTTTTTTTTTTAAAGTTTGCTATGCAATCATAAAGTGCTGGCTTTGATCAGATTGGGAAGAATAGCCTGCCAAAAACTACCTGTGATTCAAAGGGCCAGCGTTGTTACACACTGTGTCAAGCTGAATCTCTCTGAGAATTACATTAAGGGTACACGTGTCTGTGGACTGCTCAACTATTTACACGTTAATTACATGAGCAGGACGTTCTGTGAATCGAACAACTGGCGTACTCACCGTCGAAATCGACGATGGTCCATCGAGATAAAAGTAAACAAAACAAAAATTTTTTTTTTTTTTTTTTACCTTTTCTGTTAAATCTTCCCGTTCCGCGGTGGCAAACCCCTCGTCTGGGATGCCACTTGCACCGACACTTTCTCTAGCCGCAACCTGGTGCAGTCTGCGACTAACCCAGGTTCTGCTGCACGTCGGGCTGAGGAGGCCAAACTCCTCAAATACCGGTCGCTCTCCGACAGGTTTGCGGTTGTACCCTTGGCAGTGGAGATTTCTGGTGTCCTCGGCGCTAGGGCTACCTCCCTACTCAACACTTTAGGCGCTGAGCTGGCTACCCCTAGCAGTGGAGACTTCTGGTGTCCTCGGTCCTGGGGCTACCTCCTTACTCACCACCATAGGCGCTGAGCTGGCTACCCCTAGCAGTGGAGACTTCTGGTGTCCTCGGTCCTGGGGCTACCTCCTTACTCACCACCATAGGCGCTGAGCTGGCTACCCCTAGCAGTGGAGACTTCTGTTGTCCTCGGCCCTAGGGCTACCTCCCTACTCACCACCATAGGCGCTGAGCTGGCTACCCCTAGCAGTGGAGACTTCTGGTGTCCTCGGCCCTAGGGCTACCTCCCTACTCACCACCATAGGCGCTGAGCTGGCTACCCCTAGCAGTGGAGACTTCTGGTGTCCTCGGCCCTAGGGCTACCTCCCTACTCACCACCATAGGCGCTGAGCCGGCTACCCCTAGCAGTGGAGACTTCTGGTGTCCTCGGCCCTAGGGCTACCTCCCTACTCACCACCATAGGCGCTGAGCCAGCTACCCCTAGCAGTGGAGACTTCTGGTGTCCTCGGCCCTAGGGCTACCTCCCTACTCACCACCTTAGGCGCTGAGCTGGCAGTGGAGACTTCTGGTGTCCTCGGCCCTGGGGCTGCCTCCCTACTCACCACCTTAGGCGCTGAGCTGGCAGTGGAGACTTCTGGTGTCCTCGGCCCTAGGGCTACCTCCCTATTCACCACCATAGGCGCTGAGCTGGCCAGCCGCAGATGTGAGCTTCGCGAGTTGGAATGGCTCTTCCAGCGCGTCTCCCTTGCCGTCCTTCGGGGGAAACGCCTTCTCCATTCTGTCCCCCATTCTGCCCACTTTCAGTTTTATAGACATAGATGACATATTGAATATTTGAATTGAGTTCACTGTTATCGGAAGGGGAGATAAATCGTATAACTAAAACTTGAAAACTATTTCATAATACTTTGTGGTTCAGTGCGTTGTTGGTTGTTCCTGATCAGGTAAAATATTATGCAATTACTATTTTTATTCACTGTTATAGATAGATTAGCTTCAGAATATGTTCTGTATGGCATTAAAACGCTCTATCTTTTTTTATTTTCGCTCCCTTGGAAAGTGTTTGCAAATATGCATTAAATGTTTTCAGAGTTATTAATTTAAGTAAACAGAAAATTTTTCGTAAAGGTATATTTTTTCACCGTAATTAGTTATTTATTGGGAGAACGCACGTAGCTTAGTGGTTAGGGTTGTTCGGTTGGTGACCGTAAGATCGTCCGTTCGATTCATAGCGGTGCGTTGTGTTCTTTTACGTTGCTCCAACACTCTCAACTAGAAAAAAAAAGCACCAATGTTTCTATTGTCTTTCCAATTGCCAATACTATCTGTCAGTCGCAACTCCAGGCAGAAGGAACAACGTGAAATAAAGTGTCTTGCTCAAGGACATAACGCATGGCCTGTCTGGGAATCGAAATCACAACCTCACGATTGCGAATCTAACCACTCAGCCATGCGCCTTCACACACGCACACACACACACACACACACATATATATATATATATATATATATATATATATACAACCACTCTTGCCTCAAGTGGGAAAACTCCCGTCCAAACCCATGCAAGCGTGGAACATGGACGTTAAATGATGATGATGATGATGATGATGATATATGATATATGATATATATATATATATACATGCACACACATGCACACACATACACTTCAACATCATTCTAATAAATATGTGTATACACTTTTTAGAACATCCTGTGTGTGTGTGTGTGTATATATATATACACATACAGGGTGTCCCAAAAAATATATATACACATTTATTAGAATGATGTTGAAATGTGTATACATTTTTGGGACACCTTGTATCATCATCATCATCATCATCAACGTTTAACGTCCGTGTTCCACGCTTGCATGGGTTTGGACGGGGGTTTTCCCACTTGAGGCAAGAGTGATTGTCTTGCTCGCATAGGACTGTCTGGCAGGTTTTCTACAGTTGGATGCCCTTCCTAACACCAACCACATTTACAGTGTGGGTCTGGGAGGTTTTTACTGTGTTGCCTACACGGCCACATTACAGCGTGGACTGTCTGGCAGGTTTTCTACAGTTGGATGCCCTTCCTAACACCAACCACATTTACAGTGTGGGGCTGGGAGGTTTTTACCGTGTTGCCTACACGGCCACATTACAGCGTGGACTGTCTGGCAGGTTTTCTACAGCTGGATGCCCTTCCTAACACCAACCACATTTACAGTGTGGGTCTGGGAGGTTTTTACCGTGTTGCCTACACGGCCACATTACAGCGTGGACTGTCTGGCGGGTTTTCTACAGTTGGATGCCCTTCCTAACACCAACCACATTTACAGTGTGGGGCTGGGAGGTTTTTACCGTGTTGCCTACACGGCCACATTACAGCGTGGACTGTGTGGCAGGTTTTCTACAGCTGGATGCCCTTCCTAACACCAACCACATTTACAGTGTGGGTCTGGGAGGTTTTTACCGTGTTACCTACACGGCCACATTACAGCGTGGACTGTGTGTTTTTTTTGTCGTGACACCTACACGATCTCATTTGTTTCGGCCTGGATGGTGTGGCACCAACATAACTTTACATAGAAGGGGGTGGTGTGGATGGGGTGGGGGTGGTGGGACGGGGGTGTATTTTGTTAGAGATGCCTACTGACTGTAGTAGGTTTTACTTGTATATATATATAGAGAGAGATTTTTTTTTTTTTTTGGCTTTCTTCAAAGGTTGTCAAATTAACCAAGTCATTAGGTTGACAGATTAAATGTGACTCATTCTACACTGAGTAGAAATCTTGCTCTGAGATTTATATCCAGTTCTCTGACTTCTGGGTTCAAATCTGCAATGGTCAACTTTGCCATCATTCATCCTTTTGGGGAATTGATAAATAAAGTAACCAGTTCTGTGGGGGGGAGCAGCGGTGGTGGATTGACAGAATTGTTAAAGAGTTGGAACAGGATGCCTTGTGGTATCTGATCCGGCTCTGTGTTTGTTATGAGTTCAAATCTCATCTCCTGTCATCACATATATATATATATATATATATATACATAATGAGTTTCTACCCAGTTGCTTCTGCCACCACCACCACTCTCTTTTTCTCTCTCTCTCTCTCTCTATATATATATATACATGGCTTAGTGGTTAGAGCATTGGCCTTGCAATCGAAAGGTTGGGAGTTCAATTCTCAGACCAGGTGATGTGTCGTTTCCTTGAGCAAGACACTTTATTTCACATTGCTCCAGTTTACTCAGCTGTAGAAATGAGATGATAGGGACTGGGGTCCCCATCATTCCACTGCAAAGTGGTCGTGGAGGTGCCACGACAAAAAAGCACCCAGCCCACACTGTAAATGAGGTTGGTGTTAGGAAGGGCATCCAGCTGTAGAAATCAAGCCAGAATCAGTTCCCGTCTCACCCTTGCAAGCAGGGAAAAGCGAACGTAAAATGATGATGATGATGATGATGATATATATATATACATATATATATTTATATATATATATATAGCGTCCGAAACGTTAAGACCCTCTCTTCCTGCTATATCAAACATTAACCTAATATATCCCTTCCATATAATGTATCAATTGTGTTATTTTTATTTACCTTTTACATACATACATATATATATATGTGTATATATATATATATATATATATATATATATATATATATATATATATATATATATATATATATATATATATATCACCGAGAACTCACTGTAAATGAGGTTGGTGTGAGGAAGGGCATCCAGCTGTAGAAATCAAGCCAAAATCAGTTTTGTATGAGCAAGACATCATCACCTGACCTGGCTCGTAGAAGTCACACATTTTTCCATGGAAAAACCTGCATGTAAAAACAACATACAACTTATCTACTGGACTCACAAAACCTCAATTTAAAATATAGGGCACATTGAAATGTTGTATGTAAAATAGGGGTGTGACTTATCTAGTTGACCTACAGAACCTCAATTTAAAATCTATGTTACATTGTAAATGTTTGTAAAATGAAGGTGTGACTTATCTCCTGGGCCTATAAAATCTCAAATCAAAATATGTTACATCGTAAAAAATATATGTTACATATATCAAGTGGAGGTAGGATGTATAAATTCAGCTCTATGCATGATGGCACCTCTGGGATTGATGACTTAGGATGACCCGCAGTCCCACAAAGTTGAGATCAATCTTTCTTTTCTTCTTTTCAGGATTGATAAATTAACCTTTTACATTTACATTACTCTATATTTACTATTGTATCTTCATGGTAAAGGCTTTCCCTTACATAATTAACTCACATAATATCAAATCTATAAGATTTTGATATTATTTATTTTGAGAACAATACCTTATTGTCAGTATGAGCAGCTGATTACAGCCGGTTTGACCAGGAAGAGATGAGAGAATTCTGGCTGGATACAGCCAGTTTAACCTTTTAGCATTTAAATTACTCTATATTTACTATTGTATTTTCATGGTAAAGGCTTTACCTTACATAATATCACGTCTATGAGATTTTGACATTATTTATTTTGAGAACAATACCTTAACGTCAGTATGAGTGACCAGTTACAGTCAGCTTGAACAAAAAGAGATGAGAGAATTCTGGATGGATACGGTCGGTTTAAATGTTAAATTTCCTTAGTTTGCTCTAACAATCAGTTCCTTTCTTTTTTTTCCTTTTATATATATGAACATCATCATCATCATCGTTTAACGATGATGATGATGATGATGATGATGATGAACATATCTCCTGTCAGGAGTTGTGACTGGCAGAGTGGAGCGGCAATGGAAACATAGTTTCCTTGGTCTGATTTTATGATTGGCTTATTTCCTTTTCCTTTTCTTTAGATTGACAGAGAATTTTATTTATTTCAGGTTAGTTCTTCTCACTGCTTCAACTGGCTGTAGACATTATTTCCGCAAGATGTCTAGCGTTATAGAAAGAGCCACCAAAATACACCCCCGTATAGCTATATGCCAATTGACATCAACTGCAGATAAAGAAGAGAACTTTTCTGTGTGCAAAACTCTCATTGAGAAGGCCAAGACTCAAGGGGCACAGGTATGTATATTTTAAAACCATTTTCTCCGCTAAAGCAGGAGTTAACCTTGCAAGCATCATCATTAGGTCCAATCAGATGCCCTTCCTGATGTCAACCCCTTTTTCAGGTGGTTCTTATATAAATTACATTGGAAGATCTTAATTTAAATTGGAAACCTTTAAAATGGTGTGATTTTTATTTCATAGAATCAGAGCCAGTTTTAGCTCTGGTTTACATTTGTATTAGGGTCAGGGCTAAATATAATCGTGTAAAATCTCAGTTTTCTTTTTACTGGGTTGTTTTGTTTTTGTTTTGTTTTTTTGTTTTTTGTTAAATTTATGGGGTTAACTATTACATTGATACTATTTTCAAGGGACCAGTTAAGGCCGGTTTGAACAAAAAGAGGTGAGAGAATTCTGGCCGGATACGGCCAGTTTAAATGTTAAATTGCTTTCGTCTGCTTTGACAATCAGTTCCTTTCATACTACAATCTAAAATACTGTGTCAATAATTAGAAGCCTAAATGAACCCTTTAGCATTTACATTACTTTATATATACTATTGTATTTTCACAGTAAAGGTTTTATCTCACATAATATCGAATCTATGAGATTTTGATATTATTTATTTTGAGAGCAATACCTTAATGTCAGTATGAGTGGCTGGTTATGGTCAGTTTGAACAGAACAAGGTGAGAGAATTCTAGCCGGATATGGTCAGTTTAACCCTTTAGCATTTAAACCAGCCATATCCGGTCAGCATTCTCTCACCTCTTTCTGTTCAAACCAGCTGTACTGGCCACTCTGACTGATGTTAAGGTATTGTTCTCAAAATAAATATCAAAATCTCATAGATTTGATATTATGTGAGGTAAAGCCTTTACTGTGAAAATACAATAGTAAATGTAGCGTAGTAATGTAAATGCTATGTGAGGTAAAGCCTTTATTGTGAAAATACAATAGTAAATATAGAGTAATGTAAATGCTATGTGAGATAATATGTGAGGTAAAGCCTTTACCATGAAAATACAATAGTAAATATAGAGTAATGTAAATGCTATGTGAGATATTATGTGAGGTAAAGCCTTTACTGTGAAAATACAATAGTAAATATAGAGTAATGTAAATGCTATGTGAGATAATATGTGAGGTAAAGCCTTTGCCATGAAAATACAATAGTAAATATAGAGTAATGTAAATGCTATGTGAGATATTATGTGAGGTAAAGCCTTTACTGTGAAAATACAATAGTAAATATAGAGTAATGTAAATGCTATGTGAGATAATATGTGAGGTAAAGCCTTTACCATGAAAATATAGTATATATAGATATACAGAGTAATGTAAATGCTAAAGGGCTAAATGAAAAAAAATTGTCTTTTGATATTTCAGATGGTATTTTTTCCAGAGTGCTTTGATTATGTTGGAGAATCTATAAAACAGTCTTTGGAACAATCTGAGAGTCTTAATGGCGATTTAATATCCAGATACAAAAACGTTGCAAAAGATTTTCAAATATGGTTATCATTAGGTGGATTTCATCAAAAGGTATTTCATTTTCTTTTCTTTTTTCTTTGTTATTTGTTTTTATTCTTTTTTTTTTTTTATTAAAATTCTTTCTTTAAAATAATTTTCATTCTGAGTTCAAATCTGGCTGAGGTTAACTTTGCCTTTCATCCTTATGGGGTCGGTAGAACGTCAGACGCCATGCTTTGTGGCATGGAGTTATGGCCCTTTGCAGTCTGAGTTCAAATCCCGCCAAGGTTAACTTTGCCTTTCATCCTTACGGGGTCGATAAAATAAAGTACCACTAATGTACTGGGGTAATTGCTGGCCTCGTGCCTAAAGAAGAAACAATTGTTACATTATCAAATCCCGCCGAGGTTAACTTTGCCTTTCATCCTTACGGGGTCGATAAAATAAAGTACCAGTAATGCACTGGGGTAATTGCTGGCCTTGTGCCTAAATGTAGAAACAATTGTTACATTATCATATCCCGCCGAGGTTAACTTTGCCTTTCATCCTTACGGGGTCGATAACATAAAGTACCAGTAATGTACTGGGGTAATTGCTGGCCTTGTGCCTAAAGTAGAAACAATTATTATTTATTGTCATATTTTGCTTCCAGAACACAGACCAGTTTGTGAAAAATACCCACGTTGTTATCAACAATGACGGCCAAGTAGTTTCAGCCTATGAGAAGATTCATTTGTTTAATGTGGATATCAAAGGCCTGCGTCTACATGAGAGTGACTATACAACAGCTGGTGACTGTATAAAGCCACCGGTGGTGACACCTGTTGGGAAAGTTGGCTTGGCAATTGTATCCTTTCCTCAATCATCATCATCATCATCATCGTCGTCATCATCATCACCGTTTTACGTCCGTTCTTCCACACTAGCATGGGTTAGACGGGTTGTCCTGTTGTGGACAATGTCAGGTTGGCTGACCATGTCTTGCTCATACGGGAACTGATCCTGGCTTGATTTCTGCAGCTGGATGCCCTTCCTAACACCAACCTCATTTACAGTGAGTGTTGGGTGCTTTTTTTTTCCGTGGCGCCTTCACGGCCACTTTACAGTGAGAGCTGGGTGCTTTTTTTCCGTGGCACCTCCACGACCACTTTACAGTGAGAGCTGGGTGCTTTTTTTTTCCGTGACGCCTCCACGACCACTTTACAGTGAGTGCTGGGTGCTTTTTTTCCGTGGCACCTCTACGACCACTTTACAGTGAGTGCTGGGTGCTTTTTTTCCATGGCGCCTCCACGACCACTTTACAGTGAGTGCTGGGTGCTTTTTTTCCGTGGCACCTCTACGACCACTTTACAGTGAGTGCTGGGTGCTTTTTTTCCATGGCGCCTCCACGACCACTTTACAGTGAGAGCTGGGTGCTTTTTTTTTCCGTGACGCCTCCACGCCCACTTTACAGTGAGTGCTGGGTGCTTTTTTTCCGTGGCACCTCTACGACCACTTTACAGTGAGTGCTGGGTGCTTTTTTTCCATGGCGCCTCCACGACCACTTTACAGTGAGTGCTGGGTGCTTTTTTTCCGTGGCACCTCTACGACCACTTTACAGTGAGTGCTGGGTGCTTTTTTTCCATGGCGCCTCCACGACCACTTTACAGTGAGTGCTGGGTGCTTTTTTTCCATGGCGCCTCCACGACCACTTTACAGTGAGTGCTGGGTGCTTTTTTTCCGTGGCACCTCCACGACCACTTTACAGTGAGTGCTGGGTGCTTTTTTTCCGTGGCACCTCCACGCCCACTTTACAGTGAGTGCTGGGTGCTTTTTTTCCGTGGCACCTCCACGACCACTTTACAGTGAGTGCTGGGTGCTTTTTTTCCATGGCGCCTCCACGACCACTTTACAGTGGGAGGAGGGGGGGGGGGGCATATTGTCTTTATGCTTCAGCTTCGGCTTGTTTCCGTGGGAAGTCGAGTCTTCTGTATTACTGCATGACACCAGAGCTCAATATATATTATAATGTTTGTAATGCATTCTTTGTTAGTCTGTTACACCAGAGGTCCCCAACCACCGAGCCGTGGACCAGTACCATTCTGTGGATCATTTGCTACCGGGCCGCAAAGAAATAATTAACTTGTTTAAAATTATATAATAGATAAATTGAATATTGGACTTTACTTTTAAAAGATTTGTTTAAATATTCAATGTTCATCTACTTTAATAAATTTCTCTTTTTATCATTGCTCTCTTTAACCCTTTAGCATTTAAACCAGCTGTATCCGGCCAGAATTCTCTCACCTCTTTCTTTTCAAATCGGCCATAACCGGCCACTCATACTGATGTTAAGGTATTGTTTCTCAAAATAGATAACATCAAAATCTCATAGATTCGATATTATGTGAGGTAATTATGTAAGATAAAGCCTTTACCACGAAAATATAATATTAAATATAGAGTAATGTAAATACTAAAAGGTTAACGAAATGCACTTAAATAACACGTATGTCCAATTACCGGTCCGCGGAAAGATTCCTGGCATGAAGCCGGTCTGTGGTATAAAAAGGGTTGGAAACCACTGTGTTACACAATCATGACATCGCAATAGTGTTTCTAAGAGGATGTTTTTATTAGTTATTAACCCTTAAGAGACGACTGGGCCAATCCATCAGCCCTTGAGATTAGCTGACTTGTCTTTGCACCAGCCAATCTGATTGCTTCTCACATTTCTTGTACATCTGGGCCTTTCAATAGCAGCGGCCATGATAGTTTGTTGTGTTCTGTGATTTTTTTTTTTTTTTTTTTTTTTTTTTTTTTAAATAAGTGCATACCCTCAGTAGGGCTTGTGAAAAGGGCTCCGTCTTCTTGGCACTAAAACTCCAAATGAGGCTCCGTTTCCAAAGAGTTAAAAAGAAGAATTCTGTAGTTTTTGTTGTTGTTTTTTTAGACAAAAAAAAAATACAATTTATCTCCCAATTACATCTTACTACCTCTTCCCCCCCCCCCCTCTCTTCTTCCCCTCCCCTCCTTTCTCTCTCTCTCTTTCTATGTTATTTTTTTTTTTTTCCTTGACTTTGTTGTAAGTGTTATGATTTACGTTTCCCAGAATTATCTTTGATTTTGGCCAGACAGGGTGCAGAAATACTGACCTACCCTTCTGCTTTCATGGAACCTACTGGCATTGCTCACTGGGAAGTAAGTGTCATTTACCTTTCTTTTAGCTTTTCTGTCTTCTTTCTTCTTATCATCATTTTACATCCATTTTTTTTTTTTGTTCATGCTAGCATGGGTTGGACCAGTTATTACAGACCAACTCATGTCACCTCCATTCAGGTGCTCTCAACTCATTTGTCTCTCTCTACTTCTTGTTACTCATGTTTAAGCCTATATCTGTCAGAACTGATAGAAGTCTAGCAGTTGTGTGTCTGGGTCTCTGTCTATATCTGTCAGAACTGATAGAAGTCTAGCAGTTGTGTGTCTGGGTCTCTGTCTATATCTGTCAGAACTGATAGAAGTCTAGCAGTTGTGTGTCTGGGTCTCTGTCTATATCTGTCAGAACTGATAGAAGTCTAGCAGCTGTGTGTCTGGGTCTCTGTCTATATCTGTCAGAACTGATAGAAGTCTAACAGTTGTGTGTCTGGGTCTCTGTCTATATCTGTCAGAACTGATAGAAGTCTAGCAGCTGTGTGTCTGGGTCTGTCTATATCTGTCAGAACTGATAGAAGTCTAGCAGCTGTGTGTCTGGGGCTCTGTCTATATCTGTCAGAGCTGATGGAAGTCTAGCAGCTGTGTGTCTGGGTCTCTGTCTATATCTGTCAGAACTGATGGAAGTCTAGCAGCTGTGTGTCTGGGTCTCTGTCTATATCTGTCAGAACTGATGGAAGTCTAGCAGCTGTGTGTCTGGGTCTCTGTCTATATCTGTCAGAACTGATAGAAGTCTAGCAGCTGTGTGTCTGGGTCTCTGTCTATATCTGTCAGAACTGATAGAAGTCTAGCAGCTGTGTGTCTGGGTCTCTGTCTATATCTGTCAGAACTGATGGAAGTCTAGCAGCTGTGTGTCTGGGTCTCTGTCTATATCTGTCAGAACTGATGGAAGTCTAGCAGCTGTGTGTCTGGGTCTCTGTCTATATCTGTCAGAACTGATGGAAGTCTAGCAGATATGTTTCTGTCTATATCTGTCAGAACTGATAGAAGTCTAGCAGCTGTGTGTCTGTCTATATCTGTTATCTGTCAGAACTGATGGAAGTCTAGCAGCTGTGTGTCTGTCTGTCTGTCAGAACTGATGGAAGTCTAGGAGACATGTTTCTGCCTATGTCTGTCAGAATTGATGGATGTCTAGCAGATATGTTTCTGTCTATATCTGTCAGAACTGATAGAAGTCTAGCAGCTGTGTTTCTGGGTCTCTGTCTATATCTGTCAGAACTGATGGAAGTCTAGCAGATATGTTTCTGTCTATATCTGTCAGAACTGATAGAGGTCTAGAAGCTGTGTTTCTGTCTATGTCTGTCTGTGTCTGCACATGCCTCTTTGTATGTGTGTGTGTGAATCTATACAAGTATATAATTGTTTTCTTTATTGACCACAAAGGGTTTACAAAACAAATACTAGCGTGGAGAAATGGATTTAAAATGGTGATGATGATGATGATAAAATAATTTTTTTAAATATATAACAATGTTTACTATATTTCCAGTCTTTACTTCGGAGCCGAGCTATTGAAACGCAGTGCTATGTTGTTGCAGCTGCACAAGTTGGCAGACATAATAAAAAACGAGCATCATATGGACATGCAATGGTGAGTACAAGAAGAGAAATAATCTTTCTAAAATTAGAGTTTAGACATTAGCATCTTTGTGGCTCGTCTTACTGAGAAGTTTACTTCGCAATCATAAGGTTCCAGATTTAATCCCACTGTGTGGTATCTTGGGAAAGTATTTTTACCATAACCTTTTACCCTTTAGCATTTACATTACTCTATATATACTATTGTGAAGGCGCGTGGCTTAGTGGTTAGAGCATTGGGCTTGCAATCGAAAGGTTGTGAGTTCAATTCTCGGACCGGGTGATGTGTTGTTTCCTTGAGCAAGACACTTTATTTCACGTTGCTCCAGTTTACTCTGCTGTAGAAATGAGATGATAGGACTGGGGTCCCTATCATTAAATCACCCAAGACACCTCCAACGAGATATACCTTGGAGTAGGCCAGCTAAACCTGCATAGGTGTGAGCTGTCACACACACACAACACATATACTATTGTATTCTTGTGCTAAAGGCTTTACCTTGCATAATTATCTCCCATAATATTGAATCTATGAGATTTTGATGTTTATTTTGAGAACAATACCTTAATATCAGTATGGGTGGCCAGTTACGGACGGTTTGAACAGAAAGAGGTGAGAGAATTCAGGCCTGATACAGCTAATATAACCCTTTAATATTTAGATTACGCTATATATACTATTGTATTTTCACGGTAAAGGCTTTATCTCTCAAGATAATTGTAATTTTGTCTGCAGTGCACAGCCAACACACCACTCTGACGTAGGTGTAGAATCATCCATCACCCTCTCCCCTTCTCCCTATGTTTCTTCCATTAGCTAATAGTCCTTGCTCTTTTACCTTTTTTTCCTCTCATTTATGGCATTTATAGTCCTTTCTAATGCTGCTTTCTTTTTCTGTACATTTTATTGAACAACATTCCATATCTGTTAAATAAATGCCTGTATTTATGTAAATAAAATTTTAGAAACTTAAAAAATAAAAAATTTCATTAAATCTATTGAAGCATTTCATGAAATCTATTGAAACATCTGTATATTTGAATAGGTGATTGATCCATGGGGAACTATTGTTGCTGAATGTAGTAAAGGAATAGGGTTATGTACTACAGAAATAAACATGGATTTATTACATGATGTGCGAGCGGAAATGCCCGTGTGGCAACACAGACGTCACGATCTTTATAATCAGATATATTCCTTCTCCGCTGGTAAGAATCTTAACCCTTTAGCATTTACATTATTCAATATTTACTATTGTATTTTCACAGTAAAGGCTTTATCTTACATAATTATTTCACATAGTATCAAATGTACGAGATTTTGATGTTACTTATTTTGAGAACCTTAATATCAGTACGAGTGGCCAGTTACAGCCGGTTTGAACAGAAAGAGGTGAGAGAATTCTGGCTGGATATGGCCGGTTTAAATGCTAAAGGGTTAAACTTTGCTAAATTGTAAATGGAACAAATCCGTATCTCATTTATACTTACCACTTCTGTGCATTATCATTATTATTGTTATTATTATTAGGGCGGTGGATTGGCAGTATCAGTCGAGGGTCGGACGCCATGCTTTGAAGCATAGAGTTACCTCCCTTTATGATCTGAGTTCAAATCCCGCCAAGGTTAACTTTGCCTTTCATCCTTAAGGGGGTCGA
This sequence comes from Eledone cirrhosa, assembly GCA_964016885.1. Classification (NCBI taxonomy): domain Eukaryota; kingdom Metazoa; phylum Mollusca; class Cephalopoda; order Octopoda; family Eledonidae; genus Eledone; species Eledone cirrhosa. Next base: position 47,238,891 of record OZ024752.1, on the reverse strand, counting down.
TAAAATAAAGTACCAGTAATGCACTGATTTAATTGCTGGCCTTGTGCCAAAAGCAGAAACAATTATTATTGTTATTATTATTAGGGCAGTGGATTGGCAGTATCGGTAGAGGGTCGGACGCCATGCTTTGCAACATAGAGTTACGGCCCTTTACGGTCTGATTTCAACTCCCGCCGAGGTTAACTTTGCCTTTCATCCTTATAGGGTTGATAAAATAAAGCACCAGTAACATACTGGGATCAATTTAATCGACTTTCCCCTCAACCCAAATTGCTGGCCTTGTGCCTGTACTAGAAATCATTATTATTGTTTAATGTCCAATTTCCATGCTTGCATGGGTTAGACAGGTTGTCATATTATGAGACAAATAGGGTCAAGAGACCACATCTTGTTCATACAGATCTGTATTTTCATTTTGTTTCTATGAGTAGATGTCCTTCGTAACACCAACCACATTACAGTGTAGATTGGGTCGTTTTTGTTGTGTCACCAGCACAACCACTTTACAGAGTGAACTGAGTACATGTTTTCTTGTGTCATCAGCATGACCGCCCAACAGGGTGAACTGGGTACTTTTCTTGTCACCAGCACAACTCGCTAAGATAACAAAAGAATCTTACCTTTTAAACCCGGAAATATTTGGGATCATTAAATTTGCAAATTCTTTTGTTATGTTAGAAATTTAATTTTCTTTCTAATGCATTGTTTGGTTTTCAAAATTATTTAAATTTGTGTTCCTAATCAAGCAAGCTACAAAGCTCTGTTATATATATGTATATATATGTATATATATATACATATGCAATTCTCCCACCACTTTCCATGCTGGCATGGGTTGATCAAGTCATCACAGTCCAACACTGAACTGGTCAGGGAATCACATCTTGTCATGGTTTCTATGGCTACCTACTATAGTGAAATTCTGTTATAACGAAATTCACGGGATATAAAAAAAAAAATTCCTCGTAACGAAAAATTCTTTATAATGGGATTGACGGAAACAAATGAAGTGTATTTGTTATTACCTTGGGGATTCAAAAAAAACTTGTTATACTGAAAAATTCATTATAATGGTATTTTACCTGTATGCAGAATGTAATACAACAAGCATTTTAAAGTCATCTTCCCTGTTAAAGTAGTGGTTAGCCTTGAAAACCCTAAGTCTCTGCCCCCACGACCCTCCCAGAATTAAGTGGGAGAAGAAGAAAAAAGTCTTTACTCAAGTTCACTGAAAATTTTCACCAATATCTGTCCACTTGTAAAAATGCTATAAAAATCTGAATTACCGAACCTGTTTTTAAATACTTTCTGCTACAGCATGCTAAGAATTAATTGAAATAATCTGAAGGATTTTATCTTTGTTTTCTAGAAAGTACCACTATAGATGAACAACCAACATATCAGTTTGGTCACGTTGAAATTCCATCATCCCAAGTATTTCTGAAAACTCCATTATCCTTTGCCTTTGTCAACATAAAGCCTGTCTTACCAGGACGTATCCTTTATTGGGACTAATTACTCATCTTTCAGAGATGTACTTGCCTGGGATCATCTATTCTTCTTCTTATCATGTCCACAAGAGTGTCGGCTATGAAGCTTGGTTAGATGTCATCTTTCAGAGATGTACTTGCCTGGGATCATCTATTCTTCTTCTTATCATGTCCACAAGAGTGTCGGCTATGAAGCTTGGTTAGATGTCATCTTTCAGAGATGTACTTGCCTGGGATCATCTATTCTTCTTCTTATCATGTCCACAAGAGTGTCGGCTATGAAGCTTGGTTAGATGTCATCTTTCAGAGATGTACTTGCCTGGGATCATCTATTCTTCTTCTTATCATGTCCACAAGAGTGTCGGCTATGAAGCTTGGTTAGATGTCATCTTTCAGAGATGTACTTGCCTGGGATCATCTATTCTTCTTCTTATCATGTCCACAAGAGTGTCGGCTATGAAGCTTGGTTAGATGTCATCTTTCAGAGATGTACTTGCCTGGGATCATCTATTCTTCTTCTTATCATGTTCACAAGAGTGTCGGCTATGAAGCTTGGTTAGATGTCATCTTTCAGAGATGTACTTGCCTGGGATCATCTATTCTTCTTCTTATCATGTCCACAAGAGTGTCGGCTATGAAGCTTGGTTAGATGTCATCTTTCAGAGATGTACTTGCCTGGGATCATCTATTCTTCTTCTTATCATGTCCACAAGAGTGTCGGCTATGAAGCTTGGTTAGATGTCATCTTTCAGAGATGTACTTGCCTGGGATCATCTATTCTTCTTCTTATCATGTTCACAAGAGTGTCGGCTATGAAGCTTGGTTAGATGTCATCTTTCAGAGATGTACTTGCCTGGGATCATCTATTCTTCTTCTTATCATGTCCACAAGAGTGTCGGCTATGAAGCTTGGTTAGATGTCATGTCATCTTTCAGAGATGTACTTGCCTGGGATCATCTATTCTTCTTCTTATCATGTCCACAAGAGTGTCGGCTATGAAGCTTGGTTAGATGTCATCTTTCAGAGATGTACTTGCCTGGGATCATCTATTCTTCTTCTTATCATGTCCACAAGAGTGTCGGCTATGAAGCTTGGTTAGATGTCATCTTTCAGAGATGTACTTGCCTGGGATCATCTATTCTTCTTCTTATCATGTTCACAAGAGTGTCGGCTATGAAGCTTGGTTAGATGTCATCTTTCAGAGATGTACTTGCCTGGGATCATCTATTCTTCTTCTTATCATGTCCACAAGAGTGTCGGCTATGAAGCTTGGTTGGATGTGGTTCTGCCACAGCTGAACACATTGTTGTCCTTCTTCATTAAACTCCGCCAAGTTCAATGTTGTGCAGGGGTGTTCCAGCAAGGGGCATATCAGGAGGTGCTGCATAGTCTGTGGTTCGAAGCCGCAGTCATACACAACGTCCCCATCCTTTAAATGTCTCCATTTTTGTCAGATTGGCTTTTGCACGGCCAACACAAGATCTTAATTTGTTGAGGCATTTCCACACTGCATAGTTTGTATCTGCAGCAATGACATCATGGAAGAGTCATTTGATCCCCAATTGTATTTGTTTGTCAAAAGCTGTGTTGAAATTAAAACAATTATAGTGTGGTTATGTGGTTAGAATGTCTCAGGAAAGAATTGCTGGACAGATTTTATGGGTGAAACCAATAGGTAGGATGCCCAGGGGTAGACCCCGCCAATACAGTTTAGTTGACCAATGAAGTCAAACCAGGGCTGATCAGAGTCTAAACAACACCAACCAGTAAAGTGACCAGTCAATACATGGTTACTCCTTCGAATTGAGAGATCACAGCTCCGAGATACTATGGACATGTGGTTAGAATGTCACAGGAAAGAATCGCTGGACAGATTTTACAGGCAAAACCAACCGGCAAGAGACCCAGGGGTAGACCTCGAGCAAGATGGTTGGATAACATCCATGAGCTTGGATGGTCACGCTTGGGGATCCAGCCGGATCAGTTGGAGATGGTTGCTTCTGACAGGACCCGCTGGAAGGAGTGTTTGAGGACTCTGTCCCCACGACCCTCTCAGGAATAAGTGGGTGAAGAAAAGAATAACTGTGTGTAAGAGTCATTTCAGCTCTGGTCTAAGCTCTGCCTTTCTCTCACACTTTTATTGCACATCCAATGAAGCATGGTTGCTTTATTTCTCTCCAGTCTACACATATCCTCTGTGGTCACAGCCCATGTTTCACTACGATACAGCATCGCACACAGGCGTCATACAGTCATCCTTTTGAACATAGGGAGAAACCTTTTGTAGTCAACAGTGGGAGTAGCTCTCTAAACTTTTTTCCATCCTATCCTTATTCTAGCTCTTATGCTCTCTGTACACCCTCCTCTGCTGCTAATTAAGTCACCTAGATAGCAGAAGCTATGAACTACTTCTATGGGCCCTTCCTGTGACTGAAATAGGTTTATATCACTGACGATCTTCCTCTTGATTACCCGTGTTCATCTTCTATTGCACTCTGAATTCAAATTCCATTGAAGTCAACTTGGTCTTTTATCCTCTTGGGGTTGGTAATTAAAGTGGTGGTGGATTGATTGATTTGTTAAAGTACAAGGTGAAATGCTTTGCAATATCTGGTCCAATCCTGTGAATTCTGAGTTCAAATCCCTCTCCTTTCTCCCAAGAGAGTTGTGACCAGCAAGCATAGTCAGCAATGGAAAGACTAATGGTAACATTGGGGACCTAGCAGATAATCTTTACAATGGAAAGACTAATGGTAACATTGGGGACCTAGCAGATAGTCTTTACAATGGAAAGACCAATGGTAACATTGGGGACCTAGCAGATAGTCTTTACAATGGAAAGACCAATGGTAACATTGGGGACCTAGCAGATAGTCTTTACAATGGAAAGACTAATGGTAACATTGGGGACCTAGCAGATAGTCTTTACAATGGAAAGACTAATGGTAACATTGGGGACCTAGCAGATAGTCTTTACAATGGAAAGACTAATGGTAACATTGGGGACCTAGCAGATAGTATTTACAATGGAAAGACTAATGGTAACATTGGGGACCTAGCAGATAGTCTTTACAATGGAAAGACTAATGGTAACATTGGGGACCTAGCAGATAGTCTTTACAATGGAAAGACCAATGGTAACATTGGGGACCTAGCAGATAGTCTTTACAATGGAAAGACTAATGGTAACATTGGGGACCTAGCAGATAGTCTTTACAATGGAAAGACCAATGGTAACATTGGGGACCTAGCAGATAGTCTTTACAATGGAAAGACCAATGGTAACATTGGGGACCTAGCAGATAGTCTTTACAATGGAAAGACCAATGGTAACATTGGGGACCTAGCAGATAGTCTTTACAATGGAAAGACTAATGGTAACATTGGGGACCTAGCAGATAGTCTTTACAATGGAAAGACTAATGGTAACATTGGGGACCTAGCAGATAGTCTTTACAATGGAAAGACCAATGGTAACATTGGGGACCTAGCAGATAGTCTTTACAATGGAAAGACCAATGGTAACATTGGGGACCTAGCAGATAGTCTTTACAATGGAAAGACTAATGGTAACATTGGGGACCTAGCAGATAGTCTTTACAATGGAAAGACTAATGGTAACATTGGGGACCTAGCAGATAGTCTTTACAATGGAAAGACCAATGGTAACATTGGGGACCTAGCAGATAGTCTTTACAATGGAAAGACCAATGGTAACATTGGGGACCTAGCAGATAGTCTTTACAATGGAAAGACCAATGGTAACATTGGGGACCTAGCAGATAGTCTTTACAATGGAAAGACTAATGGTAACATTGGGGACCTAGCAGATAGTCTTTACAATGGAAAGACCAATGGTAACATTGTTTCCTTGGTCCAATGTATTGTTCAGCTCCTTTTGTGTCAATTTCTGTTGAAACATTCTAGCCTTTTCCTTAATGTTTTTACTGAAGATGTCTTAGTCAGTACAAAGTCAGTTGTTTCTAGATTTTCTGAGTTAAATGATGAGCAAACATCTGAACTTTGGTGTACAGCTCGTAAAGTTGGTGATGTGGTCAAAAAACATTTTGGTGGTACTTCTCTAACTTTTGGAATTCAAGATGGCCAAGAAGCAGGACAGTCTGTGAAAGTAAGTCTAATCTGTTTTTGAATCTGTAATTTTTAATTAAACTTTTGAAAACGAAACCGTTTGTTTTTAAGTGTATATATTTATCTAAAAGCCTTCAATCACCAACTGCCTACCTCATTTTCTGGCGAGATTAAAGTTGATTTAGTGCATGTATGTGTGTATGTATATATGTATATAGGTACACATGCACGCATGCCTGTATGTTTGCTTTAACAAAGAAAAATGGCCTTAAACCTGTTATGGCATTCCCAAAGTTAACTTTGCTTTAACAGGAAAAATGGCTTCAAAAGAATTGTTGTGTTGTTGCATAATATATTATAATATGCAAGCAGTCCTCCCTTTATTATATATAAAGATTTTTTTTTATATTTAAAGAATTATTGTAATCTGAGTTTTTCAAATATCAATAATAATATAATTGTTTCTACTTTTGGCACAAGGCCAGCAATTATCCCAGTGTATTACTGGTACTTTATTTTATCGACCCTGTAAGGATGAAAGGCAAAGTTGACCTCGGCGGGATTTGAACTCAGAATGGCAAGGGCCGTAACTCTATACGTCAAAGCATGGCGTCCGACCCTCTCCCAATACTGCCAATCCACCATTCGATTTGGTTGCAATTATGCAAACAACTTCTTTTAAGCCATGTCAGTAGAATGAGCTCCTCATTCTTGCTCTTGTGTTGGCATGTAAACAGAACTGCAGATTACATTTATTGTATTCAGCCATGTAGAGTGATAACTATTTGTTATTTATAAAGAATTATTAATCCTGATATATTATTCAATTTCTTACAGCATGTCCATATTCATATAATTCCAAGATTTGAAGGAGACTTCTCAGAAAATGATAATATATACAAGAAGGTAGGTCTTAATGAATATTCTTTTGTCTGTTATCATCATCATTGTCGTCAACGTATTATGCCTGCTTTTCACCTTGAACCATAAGGTTTATTTATTGGTTTGCTGGTTTCACAACTTGAATTTTCGGTATCAATGTAAAATGAAAATGAGAAATGTTCATTATTGTGATGATTTGCGGCATAGAGTTACGTCCCTTTACGTCTGAGTTCAAATCCTGCCAAGGTTAACTTTGCCTTTCATCCTCACGGGGTCGATAAAATAAAGTACCAGTAATGCACTGGGATAATTGCTGGCCTTGCGCCAAAAGTAGAAACAATTATTGTCATCATCATAAAAATAAAGTACCAGTAATGCACTGGGGGTAATTGCTGGCCTTGTGCCAAAAGTAGAAACAATTATTGGCATCATCATAAAAATAAAGTACCAGTAATGCACTGGGATAATTGCTGGCCTTGTGCCAAAAGTAGAAACAATTATTGTCATCATCATAAAAATAAAGTACCAGTAATACACTGGGATAATTGCTGGCCTTGCGCCAAAAGTAGAAACAATTATTGTCATCATCATAAAAATAAAGTACCAGTAATGCACTGGGATAATTGCTGGCCTTGTGCCAAAAGTAGAAACAATTATTGTCATCATCATAAAAATAAAGTACCAGTAATGCACTGGGGTAATTGCTGGCCTTGTGCCAAAAGTAGAAACAATTATTGGCATCATCATAAAAATAAAGTACCAGTAATGCACTGGGGGTAATTGCTGGCCTTGTGTCAAAAGTAGAAACAATTATTGTCATCATCATAAAAATAAAGTACCAGTAATACACTGGGGTAATTGCTGGCCTTGTGCCAAAAGTAGAAACAATTATTGTCATCATCATAAAAATAAAGTACCAGTAATGCACTGGGGGTAATTGCTGGCCTTGCGCCAAAAGTAGAAACAATTATTGTCATCATCATAAAAATAAAGTACCAGTAATACACTGGGATAATTGCTGGCCTTGTGCCAAAAGTAGAAACAATTATTGTCATCATCATAAAAATAAAGTACCAGTAATACACTGGGATAATTGCTGGCCTTGTGCCAAAAGTAGAAACAATTATTGTCATCATCATAAAAATAAAGTACCAGTAATGCACTGGGGTAATTGCTGGCCTTGTGCCAAAAGTAGAAACAATTATTGTCATCATCATAAAAATAAAGTACCAGTAATGCACTGGGGGTAATTGCTGGCCTTGCGCCAAAAGTAGAAACAATTATTGTCATCATCATAAAAATAAAGTACCAGTAATGCACTGGGGTAATTGCTGGCCTTGTGCCAAAAGTAGAAACAATTATTGTCATCATCATAAAAATAAAGTACCAGTAATACACTGGGGTAATTGCTGGCCTTGTGCCAAAAGTAGAAACAATTATTGTCATCATCATAAAAATAAAGTACCAGTAATGCACTGGGGGTAATTGCTGGCCTTGTGCCAAAAGTAGAAACAATTATTGGCATCATCATAAAAATAAAGTACCAGTAATGCACTGGGGTAATTGCTGGCCTTGTGCCAAAAGTAGAAACAATTATTGTCATCATCATAAAAATAAAGTACCAGTAATGCACTGGGGTAATTGCTGGCCTTGTGCCAAAAGTAGAAACAATTATTGTCATCATCATAAAAATAAAGTACCAGTAATGCACTGGGGTAATTGCTGGCCTTGTGCCAAAAGTAGAAACAATTATTGTCATCATCATAAAAATAAAGTACCAGTAATGCACTGGGGTAATTGCTGGCCTTGCGCCAAAAGTAGAAACAATTATTGTCATCATTATAAAAATAAAGTACCAGTAATGCACTGGGATAATTGCTGGCCTTGTGCCAAAAGTAGAAACAATTATTGTCATCATCATAAAAATAAAGTACCAGTAATGCACTGGGATAATTGCTGGCCTTGTGCCAAAAGTAGAAACAATTATTGTCATCATCATAAAAATAAAGTACCAGTAATGCACTGGGGGTAATTGCTGGCCTTGTGTCAAAAGTAGAAACAATTATTGTCATCATCATAAAAATAAAGTACCAGTAATACACTGGGGTAATTGCTGGCCTTGTGCCAAAAGTAGAAACAATTATTGTGATGTGTTTGTGTGTATTTGTTTCTGTTTATAGTTGGATGAGAATCAGAAGCAGGACAAAGAATTAAAGTTGAGAAGTTCTGAAGAAATGGAAGCAGAGGCTAAGGAACTTCGTAGTTACTTCACATAGAGCATTTGAAACATATAGGTAAGTTTTATATATTTTAGATATTTAATGTGACCAAGATTAGTCACCATTCCCAGATACACCTTGTGTACATCCGAAGATGCTGTTGTGATCGGGTTTAGGAAATCAGCAAAGTATTCTCTCGACCTCGTGAGGGTGCACCTCCCTGAAGGTCAAGCCTGGAGATCCAGCCGGATCAGTTGGAGATGGTTGCTTCTGACAGGACCTGCTGGAAGGAGAGTTTGAGGACCCTTCCCCCACGACCCTCTCAGGAATAAGTGAGGGAAGAAGAAGAAGAGCGTGACCCAGTGTCTAACAAATCTGGCCCTTTGAATTACAGATACAGTTAATTTGACAGGCTTCCACACAATTTCTGTCTACCCAATTTTAATTTCACTCATAAGGTTTGGTTCTTATTCAAATGTTATAGGAAAAGACACTTGCCCTTGATGCGAGGCAGTGAGACCAAACCTGGGAGCTCATGATTGTGAAGCAAAGTTCTTAACCAGCTGGCTATGGTGAAACCACCTTTGGTTTTATGATACTTAGCTGTTTATTTTAAAGTGTTTATATCTTTCTAAAAACTATATACTAGCAGAAGCTTGGGCAACCTTTTTGTGCAGTGGGCTGCATAGGATGTGTCTGATCATATGACGGGCCACACTGCCAAAAAATTCAAGGCAGTTTTGAAATTAGGCATACCATTCAGAAAGCTAAACAGGCTTCAGTTTGCCCATAATTGTACTAGAAACATATTGAGGTGGTTTCGGATGGTTTGGTATCAAGACAGTTAAAACCATATATATAAAAGTAAGTCTTCTTTTATCATTTAGTAAAAGTTTCCATATTTTTCTCCTAACAACAACAATCCAACAAACTATTTTACTTATTATATAACCAGAGAAATTTTATTTCCTGTGCAGGATCAAAATATTCTATTGTTGTGAATTAGATCTATCAATTATGGAGTGGTTGGCATTTTGACAATATGTTTCTTGATTTTGATAGGAGTTTCCATCATTTTATATCCATTGGACCACATCTCACTCCTACATTTCAACTTTTGACATGGGGTTTTGTGACAGGATGCCCTTCTTCATGGTTTCTACATTTAGATATGGTAGCAGCACTAGAGAGGTTGTTATTTTCTCAACAAGACTAAAGAGTGAAAGCAGACCTTAGATCGATGAAGCTCACGGAGGAGATGACGAAGGACCGTGACAGATGGGGAGATGCTGTGCTGAATAGGACCCGTCCCACTCTTTCAAGCAGGGAAAAGCGGACATAAAATGATGTTGATGATGGAGGAGATTGACTAATAGGATGTGTCATGGTTGGAGAGAGCTAGTGCTGGATAGCAACTGAAAAGTGTGATGGTGACAGCACTGGATGACAGTCAAAATTCTCATGGGAAGGGAAAAATTCTCAACATCCTCTAATGATTTATTACAAAATATCTAAAAATGAGTTTATTAATTCAAATGTTTATAATAGACAGATCTTTGTGAAAAATTTGGCCAAATATTTGGCCAAAGACTTTCATTTTTAATGTGATACAGTCATAGTGCTGTTTTTTTTTTTATATTTTTCAGGAATGTTTTGCTAATGCAGTTTCATGTACAGATGTTATGAATTAAATCATCTTGAGAAGAAAAATAAAGATGAAATGAAATATTTTTTTCCCTTCTTCTCTCTTCTTTTTCACCCACTTATTCCTGAGAGGGTCATTGTGGCAGAGTCCTCAAACACTGCTTCCAGCAACCATCTCCATCTGATCCAGCTAAATGGTGCACCATTTATCTAAACACAAATACTTGGGCATTTGTACAGAACAACAGTAAGCTGGCCTTCGAACCCATGCTCCTGCAGCACCTTCCATAGCAAGTCCTGCAGAATGCGGTTATATACCTTTTCAAAGTCTACAAAGCAAGGATATTGCTCATGGCAGTGCTGCCATTATTTCTCAAAGACCTGCCATAGTGTGAATATTTGGTCAGCTCTGCTGTCAGGAGCAAAAACCACACTGTTCATCAGTTAGCTTAAGCTTGACACTCTCCCTACATCTCCTTGTCAGGGAGTTAGCATAGACTTTACTGTAATCATACAGCCTTGAGAACTTCAATTCTTCAGTGAATTTATCACTTTCAAAATACAATTCTTTGAGTGTTGTAGTTTGCTTGAAGCTTTGTTGAATAGGAAATATAAATTTAAATAATTTTGAAAACCATACAATGCATTAGAAAATTAAAAGTGCCAAGATAACAATATAATCTTACCTTAGCAAATTCAATAATTCCACATTACTAACATGGGTCAGACGAGTTGTCCTGTTGTCAGAAATGCCAGGTCATGTGACCATGCCTTGCTCACACAGAACTACTTCCTAACACCAACATGACCACTTTACAGTGTGGGCTGGGTGCTTTTTGTCAGGACACCAACATGACCAATTTACAGTGTGGGCTGGGTGCTTTTTGTCAGGACACCAACATGACCACTTTACTTTTTTTGTTGTGATACCAACATAACTTTGCAGTGTAAGGGTGATGTGGACAAAAATGGATGGGTGTTGAGGCACGGTGGTGTAAAGTGGTTAAGAGGTGCCTACTAGATATGTTTGAGTCTGTGCACATAGAAAGGCGTGTTTTCAATCCCTCTATAATTGGAGCAGTCTTTCTTGTCTCCCTTTTTGAAAATTGGGATTAGCACTCCCAATTGCCATTGCTTAGGTGCCTTTCCAGAGATCCAGGCCACCTGGCACACATGAGTCAGCCTGGGAATACGTTCTCTATTTAAAGCTTTTAACATCTCGAGTTTTCTCTGGCTGGCTCATGTGTGCCAGGTGGCCTGGATCTCTGGAAAGGCACTTAAGCAATGGCAATTGGGAGTGCTAATACCAATTTTCAAAAAGGGAGACAAGAAAGACTGCTCCAATTATGTGCACAGACTCAAACATATCTAGTAGGCACCTCTTAACCACTTTACACCCCCGTGCCTCAACACCCATCCATTTTTGTCCACATCACCCTTACACTGCAAAGTTATGTTGGTATCACAACAAAAAAAGCATCCAGCCCACACTGTAAAGTGGTCATGTTGGTGTCCTGACAAAAAGCACCCAGCCCACACTGTAAAGTGGTCATGTTGGTGTTAGGAAGTAGTTCTGTGTGAGCAAGGCATGGTCACATGACCTGGCATTTCTGACAACAGGACAACTCGTCTGACCCATGTTAGTAATGTGGAATTATTGAATTTGCTAAGGTAAGATTATATTGTTATCTTGGCACTTTTAATTTTTTAATGCATTGTATGGTTTTCAAAATTATTTAAATTTATATTTCCTATTCAACAAAGCTTCAAGCAAACTACAACACTCAAAGAATTTGTATTTTGAAAGTGTAGCTGCTTCAATGTTCTATTCATCCATGTAATCAGTCAATTTGAGATTCTGAACTGTAAATAGTTTTAAGTCTGGTTTCATTCGGATCTATTTTCATTTTACCTGGAAGACAATATTTTATTATTAGTTCGGTTAAATGAACTAACAGAAAAACCACCCAAAGGGTGGTTTTCTGCTATCAAGTGTAGTGTGCATATTGATATTATATGCAAATATATATATACATGTAAATATGATATATCAAATAAAATTGTAATTGACAATATGCACGGAAATTGAAGAGAGACTGTGTTACCCTCTCTTCTGTAATCAGGAAAATAATCCGTGATACATTAAAAAAAAGACGATATTATATATAAACTGCATTAGGAGAAAATTAGCGACAGAAATATATGAATATTTATATAAGCGATGTTATAATATAACGGACACTGACCGGAAGTGTTGACATTTGAAAATTTTAAAGAAGTGAATCTTAAAATAAGCAATAAAATTATTTATATTTAATCAAAAGTTACGAAATTTAGTGGATAAATTATGTAATTTTCATTCATTATTTATTCAAAGTAATCCAACTTATTTTACAAACGAGATTAAAACATATATTCTGGACGCAGTCCCACACTCCTTACTTTATTATAGTTAAGATGAACAACCAAGCAACCTAAGAATAATAAACTCTATGAAATCATCTTACATCAAAGTAAAAAGATAATTGAATATATTCTTTTATTCTGGTTTCAGTCAGTGAAGGTACACCACCTTAATTTAGTTGATTATATCAATCCCAGTATGTATTTATTCAAGCCTGATAATTATTTTACCAATTTCTTTTATTGTTGAATCACTAAGTTATGAGACATAAATTCAGGCATAGACGTGATCATAAGAAATAGACACAAACATACCGACTGAGGAAGATATGGGTCAAAGTTGTGAAGAATGACCTTGAGAAACTGAACATCATGAAGATGACACAGATCCTAGTTGGCTGGTGACATGCCATATATATAGACAATATGCCTCCACGCCCTTCCCACTGTAAACTGGTCATGTAGGTGTCATGACAAAAAGCACCCAGTCCACACTGTAAAGTGGTCATGTAGGTGTCATGACAAAAAGCACCCAGTCCACACTGTAAAGTGGTCATGTAGGTGTCATGACAAAAAGCACCCAGTCCACCCTGTAAAGTGGTCATGTAGGTGTCATGACAAAAAGCACCCAGTCCACACTGTAAAGTGGTCATGTAGGTGTCATGACAAAAAGTACCCAGTCCACCCTGTAAAGTGGTCATGTAGGTGTCATGACAAAAAGCACCCAGTCCACACTGTAAAGTGGTCATGTAGGTGTCATGACAAAAAGTACCCAGTCCACCCTCTAAAGTGGTCATGTAGGTGTCATGACAAAAAGTACCCAGTCCACCCTCTAAAGTGGTCATGTAGGTGTCATGACAAAAAGCACCCAGTCCACCCTGTAAAGTGGTCATGTAGGTGTCATGACAAAAAGCACCCAGTCCACACTGTAAAGTGGTCATGTAGGTGTCATGACAAAAAGTACCCAGTCCACCCTGTAAAGTGGTCATGTAGGTGTCATGACAAAAAGCACCCAGTCCACACTGTAAAGTGGTCATGTAGGTGTCATGACAAAAAGCACCCAGTCCACACTGTAAAGTGGTCATGTAGGTGTCATGACAAAAAGCACCCAGTCCACACTGTAAAGTGGTCATGTAGGTGTCATGACAAAAAGTACCCAGTCCACCCTGTAAAGTGGTCATGTAGGTGTCATGACAAAAAGCACCCAGTCCACCCTGTAAAGTGGTCATGTAGGTGTCATGACAAAAAGCACCCAGTCCACACTGTAAAGTGGTCATGTAGGTGTCATGACAAAAAGTACCCAGTCCACCCTCTAAAGTGGTCATGTAGGTGTCATGACAAAAAGTACCCAGTCCACCCTGTAAAGTGGTCATGTAGGTGTCATGACAAAAAGCACCCAGTCCACACTGTAAAGTGGTCATGTAGGTGTCATGACAAAAAGTACCCAGTCCACCCTGTAAAGTGGTCATGTAGGTGTCATGACAAAAAGTACCCAGTCCACCCTCTAAACTGGTCATGTAGGTGTCATGACAAAAAGTACCCAGTCCACACTGTAAAGTGGTCATGTAGGTGTCATGACAAAAAGCACCCAGTCCACACTGTAAAGTGGTCATGTAGGTGTCATGACAAAAAGCACCCAGTCCACACTGTAAAGTGGTCATGTAGGTGTCATGACAAAAAGTACCCAGTCCACCCTCTAAAGTGGTCATGTAGGTGTCATGACAAAAAGTACCCAGTCCACCCTGTAAAGTGGTCATGTAGGTGTCATGACAAAAAGCACCCAGTCCACACTGTAAAGTGGTCATGTAGGTGTCATGACAAAAAGTACCCAGTCCACCCTGTAAAGTGGTCATGTAGGTGTCATGACAAAAAGTACCCAGTCCACCCTCTAAACTGGTCATGTAGGTGTCATGACAAAAAGTACCCAGTCCACACTGTAAAGTGGTCATGTAGGTGTCATGACAAAAAGCACCCAGTCCACACTGTAAACTGGTCATGTAGGTGTCATGACAAAAAGTACCCAGTCCACCCTCTAAAGTGGTCATGTAGGTGTCATGACAAAAAGCACCCAGTCCACACTGTAAAGTGGTCATGTAGGTGTCATGACAAAAAGCACCCAGTCCACCCTGTAAAGTGGTCATGTAGGTGTCATGACAAAAAGCACCCAGTCCACCCTCTAAAGTGGTCATGTAGGCGCCACAATAAAAAAAGCACCCAGTACTCAATGAGGTTGGTGTTAGGAAGGGCATCCAGCTGTAAAAACCAAGTCAAAATCAGTTCTGTATGAGCAAGACATGGTCACCTGACCTAGCATTGACCACAACAGGACAAGCTGTCTAACCCATGCTAGCGTGGA
Source organism: Eledone cirrhosa (assembly GCA_964016885.1). Taxonomy (NCBI): domain Eukaryota; kingdom Metazoa; phylum Mollusca; class Cephalopoda; order Octopoda; family Eledonidae; genus Eledone; species Eledone cirrhosa. The sequence goes on along the minus strand of OZ024752.1, from coordinate 47,223,808 downwards.
AACATTGACGTAAAACGGTGTTGATGATGATGATAAAAGGCCTGCCTACATATACAAGCACTGTAACACTAAAAGTAAATGTAATGAGAGATGAGCATAAAATACACCCAATAAATGTGGTTACTTCAAAGGGTTTTTAGAGTAACATTATTTGATAGAGTGTGTGGCTTGGAGATCAGAGAGTCTCTCCAGGTAGAGCTGCTACTTCTGAAATGTCTTTAGAGTAACGTTATTTGATAGAGTGTGTGGCTTGGAGATCAGAGAGTCACTCCAGGTAGAGCTGCTACTTCTGAAATGTCTTTAGAGTAACGTTATTTGATAGAGTGTGTGGCTTGGAGATCAGAGAGTCACTCCAGGTAGAGCTGCTACTTCTGAAATGTCTTTAGAGTAACGTTATTTGATAGAGTGTGTGGCTGGGAGATCAGAGAGTCACTCCAGGTAGAGCTGCTACTTCTGAAATGTCTTTAGAGTAACGTTATTTGATAGAGTGTGTGGCTTGGAGATCAGAGAGTCACTCCAGGTAGAGCTGCTACTTCTGAAATGTCTTTAGAGTAACGTTATTTGATAGAGTGTGTGGCTTGGAGATCAGAGAGTCGCTCCAGGTAGAGCTGCTACTTCTGAAATGTCTTTAGAGTAACGTTATTTGATAGAGTGTGTGGCTTGGAGATCAGAGAGTCGCTCCAGGTAGAGCTGCTACTTCTGAAATGTCTTTAGAGTAACGTTATTTGATAGAGTGTGTGGCTTGGAGATCAGAGAGTCGCTCCAGGTAGAGCTGCTACTTCTGAAATGTCTTTAGAGTAACGTTATTTGATAGAGTGTGTGGCTTGGAGATCAGAGAGTCTCTCCAGGTAGAGCTGCTACTTCTGAAATGTCTTTAGAGTAACGTTATTTGATAGAGTGTGTGGCTTGGAGATCAGAGAGTCTCTCCAGGTAGAGCTGCTACTTCTGAAATGTCTTTAGAGTAACGTTATTTGATAGAGTGTGTGGCTTGGAGATCAGAGAGTCAATCCAGGTAGAGCTGCTACTTCTGAAATGTCTTTAGAGTAACGTTATTTGATAGAGTGTGTGGCTTGGAGATCAGAGAGTCACTCCAGGTAGAGCTGCTACTTCTGAAATGTCTTTAGAGTAACGTTATTTGATAGAGTATGTGGCTTGGAGATCAGAGAGTCACTCCAGGTAGAGCTGCTACTTCTGAAATGTCTTTAGAGTAACGTTATTTGATAGAGTGTGTGGCTTGGAGATCAGAGAGTCACTCCAGGTAGAGCTGCTACTTCTGAAATGTCTTTAGAGTAACGTTATTTGATAGAGTGTGTGGCTTGGAGATCAGAGAGTCACTCCAGGTAGAGCTGCTACTTCTGAAATGTCTTTAGAGTAACGTTATTTGATAGAGTGTGTGGCTTGGAGATCAGAGAGTCACTCCAGGTAGAGCTGCTACTTCTGAAATGTCTTTAGAGTAACGTTATTTGATAGAGTGTGTGGCTTGGAGATCAGAGAGTCACTCCAGGTAGAGCTGCTACTTCTGAAATGTCTTTAGAGTAACGTTATTTGATAGAGTGTGTGGCTTGGAGATCAGAGAGTCACTCCAGGTAGAGCTGCTACTTCTGAAATGTCTTTAGAGTAACGTTATTTGATAGAGTGTGTGGCTTGGAGATCAGAGAGTCACTCCAGGTAGAGCTGCTACTTCTGAAATGTCTTTAGAGTAACGTTATTTGATAGAGTGTGTGGCTTGGAGATCAGAGAGTCACTCTAGGTAGAGCTGCTACTTCTGAAATGTCTTTAGAGTAACGTTATTTGATAGAGTGTGTGGCTTGGAGATCAGAGAGTCACTCCAGGTAGAGCTGCTACTTCTGTAATGTCTTTAGAGTAACGTTATTTGATAGAGTGTGTGGCTTGGAGATCAGAGAGTCACTCCAGGTAGAGCTGCTACTTCTGAAATGTCTTTAGAGTAACGTTATTTGATAGAGTGTGTGGCTTGGAGATCAGAGAGTCTCTCTAGGTAGAGCTGCTACTTCTGAAATGTCTTTAGAGTAACATTATTTGATAGAGTGTGTGGCTTGGAGATCAGAGAGTCACTCCAGGTAGAGCTGCTACTTCTGTAATGTCTTTAGAGTAACGTTATTTGATAGAGTGTGTGGCTTGGAGATCAGAGAGTCACTCCAGGTAGAGCTGCTACTTCTGAAATGTCTTTAGAGTAACGTTATTTGATAGAGTGTGTGGCTTGGAGATCAGAGAGTCACTCCAGGTAGAGCTGCTACTTCTGAAATGTCTTTAGAGTAACGTTATTTGATAGAGTGTGTGGCTTGGAGATCAGAGAGTCACTCTAGGTAGAGCTGCTACTTCTGAAATGTCTTTAGAGTAACGTTATTTGATAGAGTGTGTGGCTTGGAGATCAGAGAGTCACTCCAGGTAGAGCTGCTACTTCTGAAATGTCTTTAGAGTAACGTTATTTGATAGAGTGTGTGGCTTGGAGATCAGAGAGTCACTCCAGGTAGAGCTGCTACTTCTGAAATGTCTTTAGAGTAACATTATTTGATAGAGTGTGTGGCTTGGAGATCAGAGAGTCGCTCCAGGTAGAGCTGCTACTTCTGAAATGTCTTTAGAGTAACGTTATTTGATAGAGTGTGTGGCTTGGAGATCAGAGAGTCGCTCCAGGTAGAGCTGCTACTTCTGAAATGTCTTTAGAGTAACATTATTTGATAGAGTGTGTGGCTTGGAGATCAGAGAGTCACTCCAGGTAGAGCTGCTACTTCTGAAATGTCTTTAGAGTAACATTATTTGATAGAGTGTGTGGCTTGGAGATCAGAGAGTCACTCCAGGTAGAGCTGCTACTTCTGAAATGTCTTTAGAGTAACGTTATTTGATAGAGTGTGTGGCTTGGAGATCAGAGAGTCACTCCAGGTAGAGCTGCTACTTCTGAAATGTCTTTAGAGTAACATTATTTGATAGAGTGTGTGGCTTGGAGATCAGAGAGTCGCTCCAGGTAGAGCTGCTACTTCTGAAATTTCTTTAGAGTAACGTTATTTGATAGAGTGTGTGGCTTGGAGATCAGAGAGTCACTCCAGGTAGAGCTGCTACTTCTGAAATGTCTTTAGAGTAACGTTATTTGATAGAGTGTGTGGCTTGGAGATCAGAGAGTCACTCCAGGTAGAGCTGCTACTTCTGAAATGTCTTTAGAGTAACGTTATTTGATAGAGTGTGTGGCTTGGAGATCAGAGAGTCACTCCAGGTAGAGCTGCTACTTCTGAAATGTCTTTAGAGTAACGTTATTTGATAGAGTGTGTGGCTTGGAGATCAGAGAGTCGCTCCAGGTAGAGCTGCTACTTCTGAAATGTCTTTAGAGTAACGTTATTTGATAGAGTGTGGCTTGGAGATCAGAGAGTCGCTCCAGGTAGAGCTGCTACTTCTGAAATGTCTTTAGAGTAACGTTATTTGATAGAGTGTGTGGCTTGGAGATCAGAGAGTCACTCCAGGTAGAGCTGCTACTTCTGTAATGTCTTTAGAGTAACGTTATTTGATAGAGTGTGTGGCTTGGAGATCAGAGAGTCACTCCAGGTAGAGCTGCTACTTCTGAAATGTCTTTAGAGTAACGTTATTTGATAGAGTGTGTGGCTTGGAGATCAGAGAGTCTCTCCAGGTAGAGCTGCTACTTCTGAAATGTCTTTAGAGTAACGTTATTTGATAGAGTGTGTGGCTTGGAGATCAGAGAGTCGCTCCAGGTAGAGCTGCTACTTCTGAAATGTCTTTAGAGTAACATTATTTGATAGAGTGTGTGGCTTGGAGATCAGAGAGTCGCTCCAGGTAGAGCTGCTACTTCTGAAATGTCTTTAGAGTAACGTTATTTGATAGAGTGTGTGGCTTGGAGATCAGAGAGTCGCTCCAGGTAGAGCTGCTACTTCTGAAATGTCTTTAGAGTAACGTTATTTGATAGAGTGTGTGGCTTGGAGATCAGAGAGTCACTCCAGGTAGAGCTGCTACTTCTGAAATGTCTTTAGAGTAACGTTATTTGATAGAGTGTGTGGCTTGGAGATCAGAGAGTCTCTCCAGGTAGAGCTGCTACTTCTGTAATGTCTTTAGAGTAACGTTATTTGATAGAGTGTGTGGCTTGGAGATCAGAGAGTCACTCCAGGTAGAGCTGCTACTTCTGAAATGTCTTTAGAGTAACGTTATTTGATAGAGTGTGTGGCTTGGAGATCAGAGAGTCACTCCAGGTAGAGCTGCTACTTCTGAAATGTCTTTAGAGTAACGTTATTTGATAGAGTGTGTGGCTTGGAGATCAGAGAGTCACTCTAGGTAGAGCTGCTACTTCTGAAATGTCTTTAGAGTAACGTTATTTGATAGAGTGTGTGGCTTGGAGATCAGAGAGTCACTCCAGGTAGAGCTGCTACTTCTGAAATGTCTTTAGAGTAACATTATTTGATAGAGTGTGTGGCTTGGAGATCAGAGAGTCACTCTAGGTAGAGCTGCTACTTCTGAAATGTCTTTAGAGTAACGTTATTTGATAGAGTGTGTGGCTTGGAGATCAGAGAGTCACTCCAGGTAGAGCTGCTACTTCTGAAATGTCTTTAGAGTAACATTATTTGATAGAGTGTGTGGCTTGGAGATCAGAGAGTCACTCTAGGTAGAGCTGCTACTTCTGAAATGTCTTTAGAGTAACATTATTTGATAGAGTGTGTGGCTTGGAGATCAGAGAGTCACTCCAGGTAGAGCTGCTACTTCTGAAATGTCTTTAGAGTAACGTTATTTGATAGAGTGTGTGGCTTGGAGATCAGAGAGTCACTCCAGGTAGAGCTGCTACTTCTGAAATGTCTTTAGAGTAACGTTATTTGATAGAGTGTGTGGCTTGGAGATCAGAGAGTCACTCCAGGTAGAGCTGCTACTTCTGAAATGTCTTTAGAGTAACGTTATTTGATAGAGTGTGTGGCTTGGAGATCAGAGAGTCGCTCCAGGTAGAGCTGCTACTTCTGAAATGTCTTTAGAGTAACGTTATTTGATAGAGTGTGTGGCTTGGAGATCAGAGAGTCTCTCCAGGTAGAGCTGCTACTTCTGAAATGTCTTTAGAGTAACGTTATTTGATAGAGTGTGTGGCTTGGAGATCAGAGAGTCGCTCCAGGTAGAGCTGCTACTCCTTCGAATTGAAAGATCACAGCTCCGATACTATGGGCAGGAAAGAATCGCTGGACAGATTTTATGGACAAAACCAACCGGCAGGAGACCCAGGGGTAGACCTCGATGAAGATGGTTGGATAACATCCATGAGTTTGGTTGGTCATGCTTAGGGATCCAGCCAGGTCAGTTGGGGACGGTTGCTTCTGGCAGGACCCGCTGGAAGGAGTGTTTGAGGACTCCATCCCCCGACCCTCTCTGGAATAAGTGGATGAAGAAAAGAATAACTGTGTGGAAGAGTCATTTCAGCTCTGGTCTAAGCTCTGTCTTTCTCTCACACACTTACATTGCACATCAAACAAGTGTTTGAGGAATGTCCCATGACCCTCTCTGGAATAAGTGGATGAAGAAAAGAATAACTGTGTGGAAGAGTCATTTCAGCTCTGGTCTAAGCTCTGCCTTTCTCTCACACACTTACATTGCACATCAAACAAGTGTTTGAGGAATGTCCCATGACCCTCTCTGGAATAAGTGGATGAAGAAAAGAATAACTGTGTGGAAGAGTCATTTCAGCTCTGGTCTAAGCTCTGCCTTTCTCTCACACACTTACATTGCACATCAAACAAGTGTTTGAGGAATGTCCCATGACCCTCTCTGGAATAAGTGGATGAAGAAAAGAATAACTGTGTGGAAGAGTCATTTCAGCTCTGGTCTAAGCTCTGTCTTTCTCTCACACACTTACATTGCACATCAAACAAGTGTTTGAGGAATGTCCCATGACCCTCTCTGGAATAAGTGGATGAAGAAAAGAATAACTGTGTGGAAGAGTCATTTCAGCTCTGGTCTAAGCTCTGCCTTTCTCTCACACACTTACATTGCACATCAAACAAGTGTTTGAGGAATGTCCCATGACCCTCTCTGGAATAAGTGGGCAAATAAGAAGAAAAAGAATGCTTACCACGCTTATATTTTCTGTACAACAATGCAGCACCTAAAATTAAACAGAAAAGCAGAAAAACTACAAATGGAATTACAATAGTTTGAATTATACTGCTGCTGTTTTGCAGAACATGTGTTTCCTCGCTGTTTGTTTTCGATTTGCAACATTCTAAAGCTTTGGGACAATTAGTTTCAAGTTTTGGTATTTCTTTGTTGTCATGAGTATAAAATTTTATATTTTTATCATCAACGACAAGACCGCTGTTGTTATTATATGAACCAACCTAAAAAAGACAAATGAAGACATAATTAATTTTTAACTTTTTTGGTACCCAACGTCCTGATCCATTCCACCCCTTTTATGATACAAAACTGTTTGTTTTAAAGATTTAATATTTATATGAAAGCTTCCATAAAAATCCTTTGTTAACTCTTTTGATGCCAAATTGTATGAAACAACAGAGCAAGCCATCCAAGGTTGTCTCAGCCATCAAGGATTTATATACCAGTTGAAAATGCTGCATAAGAACTGTGGATGGCTACAGTGAGTGGTTTGAGGTCATCACAGGAGTGGTTTGAGGTCATCACAGGAGTGCACCAAGGATAACCTCTGTCTCTGATTCTCTTTGCTTTGGCCATCAATTGGATTCTCAAAAGGGCAACAGAAGACAAGGGGATTGACTAGTTAGAGGAACAGAAGCTCTCAGACTTTGACTTTGCAGATGATATTGCAGCTATAGCCAAAATTACATTTGTCTTGCAGTATCTTATAAATGAGATAGGGTTATCTGCAACCAACATCGGTCTGCACATCAGTATCAAAAGACCAAGAGCATGCTAATTAGTAATTATCCATCATCAACAAACATGTACATACTTTAATCAAGAGAATGTGAAGGTCATGGATGACTTCACCTACCTCAGAAGCTCTATCATCAGAAATAGGAACAGTGTGAAAGAAATTAATTGCAGAATAGGCAAAGCTTTGGCTGCCTTTAAGCAACTTCATAAGATCTGGAGAAGCAAAACACTTTTGCTTGATACCAGGATGAGATTTTACAACAGTAATGTGCTTTCAATGCTCCTGTATGGGTGCGAAACATGGAATGTGAAGACCAGCCAGGGAAACTAATTAGATGCTTTTATCACCAAATAATTATGGAAAATCTTTGGCATCGGGTGGGATGACTTTATCACCAAGAAAGAAGTCTGTCAACAAGCCCACCAACGTGTATCTAACATCATGTACAAGTGTCAACTTGACTGGTTGGGACACGTTACACAACTCACAAGTAAACGACGTGTTAACCAGGTCCTGTATTGGTACACCCCCCCATGGAAAGAGGCAAAGAGGATGTCCCAAGATGAACTGGTGGCAAACAATCGACTGAGACCTGAAACCCATCAACAAAAGTTGAAATAATGAACTGTTAGATGCAACTGACTGTGGTCATTGGAACATTTTGACAGCCTTGTGTGTCTCAAGACATGAGGTGTATTGATAGATGTAACTGACCGTGGTCATTGGAACACTTTGGCTGCCTCGTGTGTCTCAAGACATGAGATGTATTGATAGATGTAACTGACCGTGGTCATTGGAGCACTTTGGCTGCCTCATGTGTCTCAAGATGTGGGATGTATTGATAGATGTAACTGACCATGGTCATTGGAGCACTTTGGCTGCCTCATGTGTCTCAAGATGTGGGATGTATTGATAGATGTAACTGACCGTGGTCATTGGAGCACTTTGGCTGCCTCATGTGTCTCAAGATGTGGGATGTATTGATAGATGTAACTGACCATGGTCATTGGAGCACTTTGGCTGCTTTATGTGTCTCAAGATGTGGGGAGCTTCTAAGTCTAAGTAAGTACTCCTTACAATATAAAACTATGTTTTGAACTGTTTATATTTATCTAAAAACCTTCTATCATAATTTCATGTAAGAATTTTGTTAACACTTTTGATACCAAACTGCTTAAAACTGCTGATGGTTCTATAATGCAAAACTGTTTTAAAGTGTTTATATTTATCTAAGAATATATCACCATAATTGTTAAGTTATGTTCCAAACACCAGCTTAATAAGAAAGTTAGATACATTATTTTCAAAATTATTTGGAAATTTTAGACAGTGTCTTTCATTAGAGATATGATAGTGTAAATATTAAGTTAAAATAATCTTCATTTAAAATGTGCATTCAATTTGAATGCAAATTAAGTGTAAGTTGTTTATGGAAGAACAGCAGTCAATACCAATCTGTGCATGTCACCTAACCCTCATCTCATCACCAAAAATCTGAAAACAACTTGTCACTCCCATCATGCACCATTTTAACCTCCAAAATATAAAGTAAAAGTATAAACTGTTGTTTTGTTTTGTTTTATTTCACTTCTTTTTTCACTCTTTTATTTCTAACTTGCTTTGCACAGGCTTTTCTAAAACAGTTTTAACATTATAAATACTAGCAGAAAAACCACCCTTTGGGTGGTTTACTGCTAGCATGTAGATATGATATGTCAAATAAAATTGTAATTGACAATATACACAGAAATTAAAGAGAGACTGCGTTACACTGTCTTCCGTAATCAGAAACGTAATCCATGATACATTTAAAAAAGACAATATTATATATAAACTGCACTAGGAGAAAATTAGCGACAGAAATATATGCAATGTTTTTATAAGTGTTATAATATAACAGCCGCTAACCGGAAGTGTTGACATTTGAAAATTAAAAAAAAGTGAATCTTTATATTTAATCAAGAGTTACAAAATTTAGTAGATAAATTATGTAATATTCATTCATTATTTATTCAAAGTAATCCAACTCCTTTCTTTATTATAGTTAAGATTTTTAATGTAAAATGTAAAACAAAAATCAAAATATTAAAGAATTTACTACTTACTTCCTTGAATATGTACTTGTTACCATATTTCTGTAAGTTGTAGAACTGGAAACCAACCAATCCATTTCCATGAGCATCAAACATTTTGGCAGTGTCTAAATAGCTTGATATTTCAGTTTTTTTAATAATTGAAATTAATTCATCAACTTTGGTTGAAAATTTATTGCAAATATTTCCATCACATTCTTCTTCAATCAATTTCTTTATTCCATTGCGTATAGCATAAACTGAATTCATTGTTTGAATAATTCTATGATCATTTAGATAAGAATCAATTGCCTCATTAGACAAGTCTTTCCCTCTACATGGAAAAGCATTTCCTAACAGACGGCACATATATTCCTCCTTCCAAAAATAATTAAAGTATGTGTTCTTTAAGTACTTTAAATTTGCAAGCCTATTTTTTAAATAGTTTTTGAAACTTAATTCCTCATTGCGTTCAACCAGTCTTGAATTATCGATTGCAGTAATGATAGACCCCATAAATACATGACCATAATTTAAAATCAAATCATTTTTTCCCCATGCATCACTCCCAATAAAAGTAAAATAATTATCCATTTTTCTATTTTCCAAAGATTGAAGAAGATCTAGTGTACGAGAACTTGTACCAAAGTATATCAGGATTGTAATATCTTTCAGTAAGGAAGTAGAAAATATTTCATCAAATTCATTGTAATTGGTTTTTTCTTCACTTTCAGCAATGGGATTAAATGGATAGATACATATCCCATTTTGCATCGCAGATGCAAGTAAAAGCTCTTTAGCTTTAAGTCCATAGTTGTTGTCAGCATAAATTAGCCCTACATAATTCCATCTAAAATGTTTCAAAATTTCAATTATACCTTTTACTTGCAGAATGTCGCTTGGAACGGTTCGGAGGAAATAAGGATATGAAATTCGATCATCTAGGTCTACAGATGAAGCTGCATAAGAAATGACTGGTATTTTATACAACATGAATATATCAGCCATAGCTTTTGTAACAGAACTTGAGAGAGAGCCAATAACACCTACAATCTTTGATGGAGAAATTTTTTGGCAAGTATTAGAATCCATGATATTTATTTCACCAGCGAGAATACTAGTAATATTTAAAGAAATGCGCAATGGGTTGTAACAATCATCCATCAGCAGAGCTCCAAGTTTAATGCCATCCTTGATTATTTTTGATTTGTTGATAGAATAGAGAAAAGCCTCTCCAGAAATGTCATCATTGTTTGATTTCCTAGAAATAATAAAAATAAGAATTATTTCAAATAATCAAAAAATATGCTTGTACCACATTGAAATTCATCCGGTACACACTGTATAGTGTTTGTGTTGGTGTTATTATGAAATGAACCCAGCATGTTCTGTAAAGTGAAAGTGCTGGTACTAAGATTCATCTTGTACCCAGTACACTCTGTAAAGTGATAGTGCTGGTATTTTTATCTTGTACGCAGTACACTCTGTAAAGTGATATTGCTGGTACTAAGAGTTATCTTGCACCCAGTACACTCTGTAAAGTGTTGGTGCCAGGATTTATCTTGCACCCAGTACACTTTGTAAAGTGATAGTGCTGGTACTAAGATTTATCTTGCACCCAGTACTCTCTGTAAAGTGTTGGTGCCAGGATTTATCTTGTACCCAGTACACTCTGTAAAGTGGAAGTACTTGTGATAGGATTTATCTTGCACCCAGTACACTCTGTAAAGTGTGTGGTTCGAATATCTCAGGAAAGAATCACTGGACAGATTTTACGGGCAAAACCAACCGGCAGGAGACACAGGGGTAGACTTCCGAGTAAGATGGTTGATAACATCGATGAGGTCGGCTGGTCTTGCTTGGAGGAGGAGGAGGAGGAGAAGAACAAGAACTAACCTTTTACTACCACAATTAAAACCATAACCAGTGTTATGCAATGAGAACACTCCTAAAATTATGATGTCCCCTGGAATGTATAGGATATTATCCAAATAAACTGGTGCATTTTCAGAACATATTCGGGAATATTCTTTGACTGGTTTAAAAGTTGATAGAATTTCAGTCTTGTCTTCCTCAGAGGATTTTAATATCAAAGTCTTATTATGAAAATAGTCACCAACCTGAAATATAGACAACAGTAAAAATAATGTTAATAACAACTTGAAGTCATCATATGCAGATCAGCATCATCATCATAATCTTGCCACAATTTGTGCAGCCAGTCGTTGGGATGTTACTTGAAATGCTTTTGCAGTCAGTTTTCGCTATTGGTTTCTATAAAGTACCAGTAATGCACTGGGATAATTGCTGGTCTTGTGTCAAAAGTAGAAACAATTTATACATAGGATATATTATATTATTTATTATATATCATATTTATTATATTATTTATTATATAAAGTACCAGTAATGCACTGGGATAATTGCTGGTCTTGTGTCAAAAGTAGAAACAATTTATACATAGGATATATTATATTATTTATTATATATCATATTTATTATATTATTTATTATATAAAGTACCAGTAATGCACTGGGATAATTGCTGGTCTTGTGTCAAAAGTAGAAACAATTTATACATAGGATATATTATATTATTTATTATATATCATATTTATTATATAAAGTACCAGTAATGCACTGGGATAATTGCTGGTCTTGTGTCAAAAGTAGAAACAATTTATACATAGGATATATTATATTATTTATTATATAAAGTACCAGTAATGCACTGGGATAATTGCTGGTCTTGTGTCAAAAGTAGAAACAATTTATACATAGGATATATTATATTATTTATTATATATCATATTTATTATATAAAGTACCAGTAATGCACTGGGATAATTGCTGGTCTTGTGTCAAAAGTAGAAACAATTTATACATAGGATATATTATATTATTTATTATATAAAGTACCAGTAATGCACTGGGATAATTGCTGGTCTTGTGTCAAAAGTAGAAACAATTTATACATAGGATATATTATATTATTTATTATATATCATATTTATTATATAAAGTACCAGTAATGCACTGGGATAATTGTTGGTCTTGTGTCAAAAGTAGAAACAATTTATACATAGGATATATTATATTATTTATTATATATCATATTTATTATATAAAGTACCAGTAATGCACTGGGATAATTGCTGGTCTTGTGTCAAAAGTAGAAACAATTTATACATAGGATATATTATATTATTTATTATATATCATATTTATTATATAAAGTACCAGTAATGCACTGGGATAATTGTTGGTCTTGTGTCAAAAGTAGAAACAATTTATACATAGGATATATTATATTATTTATTATATATCATATTTATTATATTATTTATTATATAAAGTACCAGTAATGCACTGGGATAATTGCTGGTCTTGTGTCAAAAGTAGAAACAATTTATACATAGGATATATTATATTATTTATTATATATCATATTTATTATATAAAGTACCAGTAATGCACTGGGATAATTGCTGGTCTTGTGTCAAAAGTAGAAACAATTTATACATAGGATATATTATATTATTTATTATATAAAGTACCAGTAATGCACTGGGATAATTGCTGGTCTTGTGTCAAAAGTAGAAACAATTTATACATAGGATATATTATATTATTTATTATATATCATATTTATTATATAAAGTACCAGTAATGCACTGGGATAATTGTTGGTCTTGTGTCAAAAGTAGAAACAATTTATACATAGGATATATTATATTATTTATTATATATCATATTTATTATATAAAGTACCAGTAATGCACTGGGATAATTGCTGGTCTTGTGTCAAAAGTAGAAACAATTTATACATAGGATATATTATATTATTTATTATATATCATATTTATTATATAAAGTACCAGTAATGCACTGGGATAATTGTTGGTCTTGTGTCAAAAGTAGAAACAATTTATACATAGGATATATTATATTATTTATTATATATCATATTTATTATATAAAGTACCAGTAATGCACTGGGATAATTGCTGGTCTTGTGTCAAAAGTAGAAACAATTTATACATAGGATATATTATATTATTTATTATATATCATATTTATTATATAAAGTACCAGTAATGCACTGGGATAATTGTTGGTCTTGTGTCAAAAGTAGAAACAATTTATACATAGGATATATTATATTATTTATTATATATCATATTTATTATATAAAGTACCAGTAATGCACTGGAATAATTGCTGGTCTTGTGTCAAAAGTAGAAACAATTTATACATAGGATATATTATATTATTTATTATATATCATATTTATTATATAAAGTACCAGTAATGCACTGGAATAATTGCTGGCCTTGTGCCAAAAGTAGAAACAATTATTTATTATATATCATTTACAATGACACTGGATCAAGACCTTTGGCGCCATGCAGTTGTACAGAAGACCCGACTGCCATTGCATACAAACCTACAGTCAGTAGGCACCTCTTAACCCAATATACACCCCACCCCATCCTTCCATTTCTGTTCCATCCACTGTGTCGATGACACAACAGTCCACACTGTAAGGTGGTCGTGTAGGAGACGCAGTAAAAAGGCTCCCAGTCCACACTGTAAATGTGGTTGGTGTTAGGAAGGGCATCCAGCTGTAAAAAAAAAACTGTCAGAGACACTTCCGTACGAGTGAGACGCGGTCTCCCAACCATTCCTGCTTCAAATGGAACAAAACCGTCTAACCCTTGCTAGTGTGGAAGATGGACGTTAAGCGATGATGATGATGTAGGTCTCTCTGGAAATGGGGGGGGGGGGCAAACAGTTTGAGAACCTCTGGTCTACACAATCAGGATTTACCCAGTGTTAAACAACAACAACAATATGCTAACCTTTTTGAAAATACCTTCTTTATAAGAATAAACATGCAAAATGTCTGATGTGTTTGCTTTTAAACCCAATCGATCTTTTGAAAAGCAGTTTGGAACCGTCTGATCATTAACAGTAATGATACTTTTCAGAGTTTCAGCATTTAAGTAAGTTGAGCATTTATCCAGTTTACATTCCTTTCGTTTAGCCATGGCAATAATATAAACAGACTCCACTATTTCTCTGATATTAATTCCTATGTGTTCATTGTAAAAGATATATTTTGAAGGGATTTTCTTTATTGTTCTAAATAGGTTTCTTATCCAATGAAAAAGAGAATCATTGTGTTTTGAAGAAATCAAAGTTTGTGCACTTTTCAAATAATCCAGGAACTCTTTGTTGTTTGAATTTAATGAAGAAATTACATATAAGCTTGTCATATTGGATAATTTTTTAAAATTATGTTGTATTATTTTCCCTGATATATCTAAAATTATCCAGCACCATTTCTGGTTCTCAAGAAAAGATCCTATGTCTTTCATTTCACCAACGTATATCATGCCACTGTAAAAGCTTTCTTGAAAGTTTTTTATCTCATTCAATACTTTCACTGAAAAAGGTTTCTTTATTGAAAAACAGATGTTGTGACTTTTTGCAGCTGTTTCCAAAATATTAGCCATTTCATATCCGTATTCATTATCAGAGTAGAGGATTCCATGATAAATCCATTTCATTTTTTTAAGAAGCATTATTGCAGCCTAGAAAATAGAGAAATGAAAATACAAATGTCGTAATAGAGATATATTGAAAAATTCATGTATGACTATTTCGATGTTGATTTTTAAATTTATACAATAAACACACTTAGTACATGCTGTAAAATGGTTGGTGATAGTAAGGGCACCCAGCTATAGAAAGCCTACCAAAATAAAGGGTCAAGAGGATCCTTCAGTCATGTCAAGGATATGACAACCTCCTTAGTGTTGGCAATCTACACAATAAACGCACTCAATACACACTGTAATGTCGAGATGTCTCTTGAAAATATCCATGTGCACACCATGCAGATCTTTCAGACTCTTTGGCAGTTTATTAAAAAACTGAGATCCCTTGAACCCCAGGCTATTGCAGTATGTGGTCCTTATTCTTGATGCAACAGATGGGACCTTTTGTACTACACAGTGGCATCCTGTTCATGGACTAGTCCTGCCTTCAATGCCAAAGTTTTTTGCTAACCCTTCCAGAATCTTCCATAAGTATATCACTGCATATCTGTCTTGTCTCCGCTCCAGGGAGTAAAGCTTTAGTTTTTTCAGCCTTTCCCAGTAGCTCATCTCTTTCATTGAGGCAATCCTCTTGGTGTAGCTTTCTTGGATTGCTTCTGTGGTTAGTTTGACACTGTCGGTGACCACATCTGAGAGCAATAGTCCAGTCGACTGAGGACAAAAGTTCTCCAGAGGACCAACATGGTTTCCAGGTCTCTTATCCTGAATGTCCTCAGAATCTATCCCGCCAGTTGCTGTACATTGCTGTCGTTTGGGGATGTGTGCATGAAACAATACATTATTGCTCAGTGTTTCTTTGTTATGGTGGTCCTACATTTGGGGGTTGATAGCAGAGGGTTTGAAACTTACCTGCATTCAATTGTATATTGTTATCTTCAGTCCATCCATATATGGCATCTAAATCTTGCTGTAAGAGAACAGCATCAGCCAGTTTCTTGATTGCCTGCACTACTTTCGTGTCACCAGCATAGCTTATGAGGGAGGCTGTCCGTATTACAGAGGCCATGTCTGAGAGAGCCACCACAAACAGTAGTGGCCCCAAGATGGTTCCCTGGGGCATGCCACTTGTTATTAATGTTTCCTTTGAGAGGGCCCAGTTGGCTGCAACAGTCTGGTTTCTGTCTTTTAAGAAGTCATGAAGCCATTCAGCTAGTTTTCCAGCTATGCCAAAGTTATGTATTTTATGACATATCATTCCATTATCAACCTTGTCGAAGGCGTTTGCAACGTCGGTTTAGCAGCTGTTTGAGTATCCAGTCATAATGCTGTTGGAGCTGCGTAAGACAGCTTCTACCTGAGTAAAAGCCATGCTGAGTATCAATGATTTATTCCATGACATTGCTGATATGTGAGGTCAGGGAGACAGGTCTGTAGTTTTTAGTATCTGCTCTGCTTCCTTCTTTATGGATAGGACATATGCCTTCTTTTAGTTTTCCGGATAGCTTACCACTTGCAAGTGATCTTTGGAAGAGAATCTGCAGTGCTTTTGCTAATGTACGCTTGCATATTTTTAGGAAGATTACTGAGAAACCATCAGATCCAGCTGCTGGATTTGATCTCATTTCATCAATTGCTGTTATTACATATATATATATATATATATACATATTACACACACACACACATATACATATTTATATAAATACACACGCATATATCTGTGTGTGTGTGTGTATGTGTGTGTGTGTTTGTGTATATATATTCAATATGCTTCTCCAATTTCTGCCAACAGATTTACACTCAGAATGAATAGGTTAAGCTGGGACTATAATGGAGAGACACTTGCTCAAGGTACTACACAGTTGTGGGAGTGAACCTGAGACCATGTGGTTGCAAAACAAACTCCTTAACTACACAACCATGCCTGCACATGTACACATGGTTTCAGAGCACAATCCGTAACCACACAATCATGCCTACACTTATAGATTTTCTGTTTTATTTTGTTTTTCTTCTTATCTAGTTTTTTCTAATATCACTCTAAAAACGATTGTAATTACCTGAACTTGAGTTTCCATGGGTGTCGCTAGAGATATGAAGTTTTTATATTTAAAGGCCTTCTGTTCTATCACAGGACTAACAACTGTGATTGGAAGATATTTGGTTTTTTCAAGGATAGATTGAGTAACTGCATAGTCACTAAGGGAAATAATTGCTGTTGGAATAAAGATATACATACAAAAGTTACGTTTTAACACTTTACAGTGAGTGTTGAATACATTTTATCATGGCACCAGCACTACCACTTTACAGAGTGTACTGGGTGTATTTTATCATGGCACCAACGCTACCACTTTACAGAGTGAACTGGGTGTATTTTATCATGGCACCAGTACTACCACTTTACAGAGTGTACTAGGTGTATTTTATTGTGACACCAACACTACCACTTTACAGAGTGTACTGGGTGTATTTTATCATCACACCAACACTACCACTTTACAATGAGTACTGGTGTATTTATCATGGCACCAGTACTACTACTTTACAGAGTGTACTGGGTGTATTTTATTATGATACCAGTACTACTACTTTATATAGTGTACTGGGTGTATTTTATTGTGGCATCAACACTAGAACTTTACAGAATGTAGCAGGTGCATTTTATATATACAAAAATTTACAATTTTTACTGAAATATGTCGGAGTTATTTTTATGTGTATTCTTCGATGCTGGCGTGAATTGGACAAAAACCAGGATTTACCCTGGGTTCATGAACATTAAACAACAGAGAATACAAAAATAAAACATTAATCTGTTAGAGAGTTGGATAATAATAATGAAAATGAAAATTATTGTGTACTGTGCTCAGGTGCACTACAACTCATCAAAGGTGCATGTATAGTACATAGAATAATGCACAAATGTCAGGAAAGTGAACAGTGTACGAGTCATGATATACACAGACATATGCGTGCGTGTAGATGGGGGGGAATATCAGGTGTAGCGTTGGCGAATTTCAGGAAGCATAGAAGTTTTGAAGGATGCAGTGTCTCGACAGCTAACAACTGATGCAGGTAGTTTATTACATGCTTCAGTAACTCTGAACATGAAAAAATGTTTCTGAAATTCATGGGAGCTGTGCTGTTTACTTATTTTGTAAACATATCCATGGGTGTTAGACACATGGACTTCAAAAAGGTGCTCAGGGTTGTTGTTGGCAAGATGGTTAATAATTTTTGGGGTGTCTACCAAGTATGGAGGGAGAATATTAGAAACTGAAACAGTTTGATATGGTTTCTATACATTTGAAATAAAATTTAATATTGACTTTCGTCAAATTGGACCTAGGAGACAATGTTTCCGCTGGTCTTTCCAATTGCTAATACTCTCTATCGGTCGCAACTCCAGGTTGAAGGAACAACGTGAAATAAAGTGTCTTGCTCAAGGACATAACGCATTGCCCGGTCCAGGAATCGAACTCACAACCTCACAATTGTGAATCCAATTCTCTAACCACTCAACCACGCACCTCCACTTAATTTAATATTTAAATGGCTAAACTGTATTAATTGTACATATTTTATTGCCATTTCCCACAAAATATGTTTTCAAAGATTTAACTTACCTGTATATGGAGCATCTTGATTTGTCTCAAGTTCACATAAGTTGTGATTTAGTGCAAAGGGTCTGTAAATATTGTATACATGATTGGCTGCGATTTCTGGTTCCCCACAATCATCAAATATTGCAAAATCTGTTTATCAAATATATAAACACACATAAAATTTACAAAAATCTTTCCAAAAGTCATGGGAGCTGTGCTGTTTTCTGACTTTGTAGGCATGCCCACGGCTGAGGTTTTAAAGGATGCAGTGTCTCGACAGCTAACAACTGATGCACGTAGTTTGTTCCATGCTTCAGCAACTCTGAGCGTGAAAAGAGGTTTCCAAAAATCATGGAAGCTGTGTTGTTTTCTGACTTTGTAGACATGCCTACGTGTGTTAGACACATGGAATTAAAAAATCAGAATATAAAGAGCTCATTCTCCTGATTCAATGAAAAATAATACAAGTAACACAGCTCAAGATTCTAGGACAGACTCATATTTCTTTAATCTAACAAAACCAGTGATATCTTTCAGGACAAATTTGATTTGTAATATCCATTACAATAGCACTGTTGCTGATTGGTCCAAAAATGATGACATAAACTTAGCTGATAAAAGTGACTTATTAGTTAGATATACATACATATATACAAATATGGAGGCACATGGCTTAGTGGTTAGAGCATTGGCCTTGCAATCGAAAGGTTGTGAGTTCAATTCTCAGACCGGGTGATGTGTTGTTTCCTTGAGCAAGACACTTTATTTCACATTGCTCCAGTTTACTCAGCTGTAGAAATGAGATGATAGGACTGGGGTCCCTATCATTCCACTGCAAAGTGGTCGTGGAGGTGCCACGGCAAAAAAGCAACCAGCACTCACTGTAAATGAGGTTGGTGTTAGGAAGGGCATCCAGCTGTAGAAATCAAGCCAGAATCAGTTCCCGTCCCCACCCTTGCAAGCAGGGAAAAGCAGACGTAAAATGAAATGATGATGATGATGATATATATATATATATATATATATATACACATATATATAAATGTAAATACATATGTATATATATATATATATGTCTAACCCACAAAAATACAATAGTAAATATAGAGTAATCATTTCATTCATTTCATTTTATGTCCGCTTTTCCCTGCTTGCAAGGGTGAGGACGGGAACTGATTCTGGCTTGATTTCTACAGCTGGATGCCCTTCCTAACACCAACCTCATTTACAGTGAGTGCTGGGTGCTTTTTTGCCGTGGCACCTCCACGACCACTTTGCAGTGGAATGATAGGGACCCCAGTCCCTATCATCTCATTTCTACAGCTGAGTAAACTGGAGCAATGTGAAATAAAGTGTCTTGCTCAAGGAAACAACACATCACCCAGTCTGAGAATTGTACTCACAACCTTTCGATTGCAAGGCCAATGCTCTAACCACTAAGCCATGTGCCTCCATGTAAATGTTAATGGGTTAAGCATCTCAGCAAGTATCTCTGATGGTCTTGCAGCTTTACCATTCTTCATCTCCTTAATTGCTTCTTTGACCCTATAACTGTCAACTTCAAAAGCTGGTCCTTCTGTTGGGTAAGTTGTGGGAGGGGGGTAATCCTTCCTCCGTCCATTCATCAGACTCTCATAATAACATTTCCAGGCCATTTTTTTTTTTTTTTTTAGCATCAGTGCTAAGTGCATCAAAGTCATTTATAACACACTGCTTTGGCAAACTTTCTGTTTTCAGCCTTTCTCCAAGCTGAATTGTTATAGCTTAACTTATTTGTAAAAATATTTTCATCAGATACCAATCAATTTTAGCTTGTTATTCTTTCGTGGTTGAATAAGAAGTGTGACACAATACTGGTTCTACTAAAGGGAGCATAAGAAATTTGTGTGGGGTGGAGGGGTACAGCATTGAAGTTCAAGGTAGAAAGAGAGAGATGGAGTAACCATATGTCACTAGTAGCTTGTACACCAACTTTAAAGGCAAGTAAGGTAAATAGTAAGGTCTAAGATATATATGGAAGACATTGAAAAAAAATCAATCTGTGGACGCAGAAGTAAATATTTCAAAAATGTTACAACCGAAGGAAAACAGGAAGACGATATGTTACTTCGTGAAGACGTTCCCTAGCGATGGACTAAAAAAATGCAAGGATAATTATGTTGTGGCAACAATAAGGCAAATATCTACTCTATTATAGAATAGAAGATGAATCACTACCTCCTTATACGGATAACTGATGCTGCACACCAGGTCCGAACACAGAAAAGCCAAACTCCCACCGTCATCGCCTCCATCTCTCTCAACCTCCCCATTTCTCTGAATTATGAGCAAATGGGGTCCCACGTGCTGGCCGCCCCATTGCCCCGGCGG
The DNA here is from genome assembly GCA_964016885.1 of Eledone cirrhosa. NCBI lineage: Eukaryota > Metazoa > Mollusca > Cephalopoda > Octopoda > Eledonidae > Eledone > Eledone cirrhosa. The sequence continues at coordinate 47,203,350 of OZ024752.1, read as the reverse complement.
ACAGAATGGAGAAGGTGTTTCCCCAGAGGATGGCAAAGGAGATGCGTTGGGAGAGCCATTGACATTTATGAAGTAAAAAATATAATATTATTAAAAAAATGATATATAATTGTTATATCTTAAGTTATTTATAAACATTTCCGTCAGAAACCAATGAAGTTTAGTAGCTTGTTACTCTTTCATGGTTGTGAAATAATTCTGGTTCTGATTTTATTTTGTGTGTGTCTGTGTGTGTATCTCTGTGTGTATGTGTATCTCTGTGTGTGTGTATCTCTGTGTGTATGTGTATCAATGTCTGTCTGTGTTTCTATATCTCACAAAATAAATACTGGGTCGATTTGGTCATCCTAATCAAGATATTATCCAGAGTGAGATTTACGTATAAGCTAAACAAGCTATAGCTTAGGGCCCCCACACAAAAAACAGCGACAATTTGTCGCTGACATAGGATATCTGGACATATAAAGGGCCCCATTATCTCAAATAGCTTAGGGCCTCATCAAATGTAAATCCGGCCCTGATATTATCCCAACCAGTATAGGAATAAAAGAATATAGAGTTATAACACATAAATGCCTGTAAATAATTATAGTTATTGGAATACTTTCATAAACTACTTATTTGCCAGGTGCTGCTATTAACCCTTTAGCATTTAAACCAGCCGTATCCGGTCAGAATTCTCTCACCTCTTTCTGTTTGAACTGGCCATAACTAGCCACTCCTACTTATGTTAATGTATTGTTCTCAAAATAAATAATATCAAAATCTCATAGATTCAATATTATTGTTTCTACTTTAGGCACAAGGCCAGCATTTACCCAGTGCATTACTGGTACTTTATTTCATCGACCCCGTAAGGATGAAAGATAAAGTCAACCTCGGTGGGATTTGAACTCAGATCGTAAAGATCATAGATTCGATATTATGTGAGATAATTATATAAAATAAAACCTTTACTATGAAAATACAAAAGTAAATATAGAATAATATAAATGCTAAAGGGTTAAGTTAGACATGGCCTGAGACAATACTGGCCAAAACCTATCAAAGTTATCAAAGTTAAGTTACTTACCAATATTATATGAAGGAATTAGTTTTTCCCTGCTACATAGCGTATTTAGTTTATCAATAATCCACTGAAGTGCCAAAACCTCTGGGATGGTTGGGTTTTGATATGTACTACATACATTTGTTGATACATTTTTTTTAGTTGCTGTTAAAATAACAGCAATTCGCAGTTCTTTCTCAGAACCAGGCGTACTTGCATTAAATGTTTTTTTGTCACACCTTAATATCAATGCCTGGTTTAAACCTAACCCAAAGAGCCATAACCAAATAACAGAAATTATGGTGACTTTCATAATGAAGGTATGATTATATTTTATAAAACCATGTGAACTGCAGGAAAAAATAACCTTAAAAAGCTTGTATTATTGCAGCCATGATTTATCCATTTCTGACATACATGAGAGAGCTCAGTTATCATCAAATACAAACACTTGTAATATGTGTTACTTTCTGCTTCATCCAATCAAATACTCTATAATAATGCACGTCATTTGATCCATTATTGGCAACTGAGGAAAATTAGCTTTTGTAATCCATTTGTATGATGTTTCTTACAAACCTACTTTACACACCCCTTTCTTGACAGGTATAAATTTAGGTCATTTTTCTTAATATTTTTTTTTAAATTATAATGTGCAAGTAATAATAATAAAAATTTGTAACACTTTGGTGTACATTGTAGCTAAGTTTGGAGATTTATTCAAATGAAGACCGGGTGATGTGTTGTTTCCTTGAGCAAGACACTTTATTTCACATTGCTCCAGTTTACTCAGCTGTAGAAATGAGATGATAGGGACTGGGGTCCCTATCATTCCACTGCAAAGTGGTCGTGGATGTGTCACGGCAAAAAAGCAACCAGCACTCACTGTAAATGAGGTTGGTGTTAGGAAGGGCATCCAGCTGTAGAAATCAAACCAGAATCAGTTCCCGTCCCACCCTTGCAAGCAGGGAAAAAGCAGACGTAAAATGAATATATATATATATGTATCTGGAGATCTCTCTGCACTTGTCGTCACATGGTACCATGGGCCCAGCACTATGTGTCAATAATTGTCACAAGTGTAATGTTTGTACCAGAGTTTTCAAGTCGCTGGCTGGACTAAAAAGTCACACTCGTTCAGCGCATCGGTAGGGGTTCTCCTACATGGATATAAAGTAGTGGCCGTACTTGAAAACGAGTTGGCAGCCACCATATATATATATATATATATATATTGTTATACTTGGGGTGGGTCATATTGTTATAATATTGTCAGAAATAATAACAGAACACACTCACTGTTTGGTTGGTTTTTGCTTCTGTATCTTTTATATCTCCATAGTTAATTTATTTGGCAATCAATTAACCGCTGGTCAATCAATGATAAACATTGATTGCCAAATAAATTAACTATGGAGATATAAAAGATACTGAAGCGAAAACCAACCAAACAGTGAGTGTGTTCTGTTATTATTTCTGGCAATATTATAACAATATGACCCTCCCCAAGTATAACAATATTTGTTTTGACACACGATTTCATATCAAAAACCTTGCTTGCAAAATAAATTCATATATACATATATATATACATATATATATGTATGTAAAAGGTAAACAGAAATAACAACACAATCGGTACAGTATTTGGAAGGGATATATTAGGTTAATGCTTGATATAGCAGGAAGAGGGTCTTAACGTTTTGGACATTAGTCCTTCATCAGAAGAAAGAATGAGAATTAAGATAGATTGAGGGGACGGGCGGGATATAAGTTTATCCCGGGTTCAATCAGGGGTAACCACAGTAAGGAAGGTACTCAATACATAGCAGAGTATAAATATTTAATATAGAAATGGCTTCTACAGGACTAGAACTGTTTCATTCAGGAGAAATCATCAGGGCTTTCTGATGATTTCTCCCGAATGAAACAGTTCTAGTCCTGTAGAAGCCATTTCTATATTAAATATATATGAATTCTATTTGTGTTAAGTAGGTTATGTAATGTTCATGCTTGGTTAGTTCATGACGGTGTAACTTTTTCTTTTCAAGGTTTCTAAAAAAAATGTCTAATGTTGTCACGAACAAGATATCTCAAATATCTAATAACAGCAGTGGTACCCGGCATTGCACGGGATAAGGTATTTTGGAACGCGGGCCGCCAACAGACCTAATCGTGTAAAAACTGCATGCCTGGACAATATGTAAAGAAAATAAACCGAATACTCTGATGAAGAAGAGACTGACGAATACATAGTTACAATTTCAAGGAAATCGGTCTGATGTAACGCCTCAAAAACCCCCCAAAAAGCTGAAAAAACGCAGTTTTTCACCTAAGGTGAAACATAAGTAATACACATGTAAAGTTTGAAAAAAATCAGTTGGGTACTTCTCAAGTTTTAGGGATTCACACACAGACATCCTCAGTTTTATATATTTAGATTATCTAACTTTGCATCTTGCATAAGGTGGTATTCAATCATATTTAACCAGGGGCCACTGATAGATATTTTGCAAATTTAAACAAGATTACATTCAGGCCTCCGAGGTGAGGAGAGTTCCATTCACTATTTGATGGGGTTGAGAGGGTTTTTTTTTTTTTTAATTCCTATACTAAAGCACTTGAAACTACCCTTATTTCTACAATACAAAATTATTTATTTTAAAGTGTTTATTTTTCTCCTCCTTCTTCTCCTTTTCCTTCTCCTTCTCCTCATTATTCTGAGCATGACAGAATATGTAACTAAGCTGGTCTTTTCATTTACTGGTTCACCCTATTGTTTTTTTGCCAGCTTGCAGACGGAAAAACATTTGAGTAGCTACAAAACCACATGCCTTCATACCTCAGTATATAACTACAGGTATATTGACTGAATTGTATCGAGTTACAGATGTTTCTAAAGTTGAATAAGAAAGTGATATCTATTGGGTCTGTACTAGGTAACTCTATCAATTGAAAGATATCATGTACGAGGTTTCACAGTTTGAAGAAAGTTTAACCTTTCAGTATTTACATTACTCTATATTTACTATTGTATTTTCATAGTATACATTTTATCTTACATAATATAGAATCTACAAGGTTTTGATTTTACTTATTTTGAGAACAATACTTTAACATAAGTATGAGTAGCCAGTTACAGCCAGTTTGAACAGAAAAAAGTGAGAGAATTCTGGCTGGATATGGACAGTTTAAATGCTAAAGGGTTAAGAGCAATCCAAAGTGGTGTGCAAGAGAGAAGACTATGTTGGTACGGACATGTGATGATGATGATGATCATCATCATTTTATGTCATCCATGTGCATCACATGTCCTTACCATCTCAGTCTTCTCTCCCGCACACCACAACTTAACCCTCTTATACACAGTTTCTCTCTCAACTCATCCATGCTTGGTCGTTCAAGCACATTGCACATTCAACAGAGCATGCTTGCTTCATTTCTCTCCAGCCATCGCATATTCTATGTAGTTGTTGCCCATGTCTCACTACCATGCAGCATCGCACATCGGCATCATATAACTGGCCTTTCGTATGCAGGGAGAAACCCTTCTTTGTCAATATAGGAAGCAGCTTCCTAAACTTCTTCCAACCCGTCCTTATTCTAATCTGATCACCTAGGTACCAGAAGCTATCAACCACTTCTATAGAACCCACCTGCATTTGAAAAATATGTCTATCACTGCAATTGCTACTGTCAACTTTCCCTGTACATCTACTGCATACGTAGCATACATAATTTTCCCTACCTGTTAATTTGCCTGCTATCCCACTACATCTCTTGTGTACCCAAGATCTGCATTGTGTACATTTTATAGAATTTATGCCAGTTCCTTTTCTACATATCGAACATGGCCATTTCATGGATAATGATCACTGGGTGAAAAAGTGAAGGGAAGCCACAATAGAGATGGTGAGAGCTGATCTCAAATCGTTGAGACAGATATGACAAAGGAATGTGATGACTGGAGAGATGCTATGTTGAAAAGGATCTGTGCAACCCAAACAAGCATGGAAAAACAGTCGTAAAAATGTTGATGATGACAATGACAATGATGATCAGTATGCCCCTCCAAACCAAACACACCCCAACCCACTACCCTACGCCATCCTCCCACTCCCGCCAACACCACCCCTTTCTCTGTAACGTTATGTTGGTACCACAACATCCAGTCCAAACTAATGAGGCCATGTAGGTGTCACAACAAAAAACACACAGTCCACGCTGTAATGTGGTCGTGTAGGTAACATGGTAGAAAGTTCCCAGTCCACACTGTAAATGTGGTTGGTGTTAGGAAGGGCATCCAGCCATAGAAAACCTGCCAGACAGTCCTGTACGAGTGAGACACGGTCACCCAACCAATCTTGCCTCAAGTGGGACAACTGCCATCTAACCCATGCTAGCGTGGAAGATAGACGTTAAACGATGATGATGATGGTGATACTTTCATAATACAAACAACAGTGTAGAGTGTATATTGGATTAAGATGTGCCTACAAGACAGGTCTTCTGTATTACTGCATAGGGCCAAAGATTTCGATCCTATGTCATTGTCTGAGAGAGTTTCGTGTGAAATGAAAATGAAATTCTGACACTCATTCACTCGTTACAATCATCTTTCTTCTTCTCATCTAGAAATACTTCTTACTAACATTCCTCCCCAACATAATTCTTGTAAACTGCATTAACCCTTTAGCATTCACATTATTCTATATTTACTATTGCATTTTCACAGAAAAGGCTTTACCTCACATAATATTGAATCTATGAGATTTTGATATTATTTATTTTGATATTATTTATTTATACCTTCACATCGGTGTGAGCAGTCAATTATGACCAGTTTGAACTGAAAGAGGTGAGAGAATTCTGGCTGGATATGGCCGGTTTAAATGCTAAAGGGTTAATGAAGTCCAAAGACATCATCATCATCATTACCATCACCATCATGACCACCACCATCATGACCACCACCATCGCCGCCACCACCATCATCATCATCACCACCACCATCATCATCAACATCACCAACACCATCATCACCACCATCATTATCATCATCATCACCATTGCCACCACCACCACCATCATCACCACCATCATCACCACCATCGCCACCACCACCACCATCATCATCATCATCATAAACAAGAACTTGGCGTGAGTTAAATGAGTTAATATCATCTTACTCATTCACTTGCTTGTTCGTTCATTCCCTTATTCATTCAGTCATTACTCTATATATACTATTATATTTGAAGGATGACAGCTGCATAAAAAGGTGCAGAGCACTAGAAGTCGATGGAAACCGCGGAGTGGGGAGACCCAAGATGACCTGGGATGAGGTGATAAAAGCCGACCTTACCCAATTACACCTCTCAAAGGCGATGACACACGACCGTGGCCACTGGCGTCACGCAGTAATACAGAGTACCCGACCTCCCATGAGTACCAGCTGAAGCATATAGACAATATGCTCCCACACACCCCACCGCAAGGTGGTCGTGGAGGTGCCACGGCAAAAAAGCACCCAGCCCACACTGTAAAGTGGACGGCTTGTACCCGTGGGAAGTCAGGTCTTCTGTGTTACTGCGTGACACCAGAGGTCACGGTCGTGTGTCATCGCCCTCGAGAGGTGCAATTGGGTAAGGTCGGTTTTTATCACCTCATCCCAGGTCTTCTTGGGTCACCCCACTCCACGGCTTCCATCGACTTCTAGTGCCCTGCCCTGCACCTTTTTATATATACATGTAAAAATATATCCATTTAAAAATACATATAAAAATATACATATAAATATACACACTGTCAATGTGGTTGGCATTAGGAAGGGCATCCAGCCGTAGAAATCAAGCCAGAAACTCTCCTATATGATCGAGACTCGGTCACCCGACCCAAATTACCTCAAAATGGGACAAACCCATCTAACCCATGCTAGCGTGGAAGATAGACGTTAATCGATGTGGATGTTGATGAGAATCAGCCTGGTTTTATTTATTCGTTTGGTTCAGGATATATTTATCCGGTGAAACGACCAAGTTGAGAGTTAGTAACACGTCGAAACTTTTTTAATCGATTCGAGTAACTATAAAGGGACCCTAGAGCCCTTGCCTTTCTCTTTTTTTTTTTTTTTTTTCTGTTTTCATAACTATAAAAGACACTTGCATTTATTTACAATAAAACCTTATAGTTTAGCATTTAAAAAAAGGGAAATAATTCGTGCAGGCCTTATTTTGTATGTATCAATATTTATTTCCCTTGATTAGCCCAAAATTTATTCAATTACCGTGTTCTTCCGTGTATACGGGCATTTTTTTTTTTTTTTTTTCACTTTTTTCATTGTTTGTTTTGGGAGTTGCAAGGTATATACCATAATTAAACGTTATACATAGAAATCAAGTTTTTCCAGAAATGTTTCTGGTTCAAAACGTGTTACTCGTTATACAACACGAATGCGCGCAATACACGGAAGAATACGGTAATTATCTCTTCATTGTAGTTAATATTGCACTATTTCTCCATTACTAAAGTTGATTTCACAGCATTACCACTGTTTATATAGATAGTATACACGGTGCTGACTTTCCCTGTAGTTGTCAAATCCTCTACCGAGTCGAATATTTCTATAGTATTGTGATTATGATGTAGATTATTTTCTTTTACCGGTTAGAGTGCAGACATCAAATAAACCAAAATATCTTGCCTTTAATGCGTAGAAATATTCATGATCCCCAGCAGACAACTGATGAAGGAACATTTTCTCCCGTTCGTGCTTTCCTCTTATTTTTAAGTACACCTTATCCAACAACTACACAGCCCGTGTTTCTTCTTATATATATATATATATATATATATATATATATATATAAGTCCTACAAACTGTAGAGTGCTTCTTATCCGATATCTGCATTGCTTTATTGTACTACAATAAAACTCACCTCCTACATATATATATATATATATATATATATATATATGTATATATAAATATATATGCAAAAGTTCTATTTAAAATTGTTGGGATACAACAAGTAAATATTTTTATAACTGATATAAAGCACTCGACAAATATTTGGAGTAGATATACGATATTAATAATATCGATATTAATAAATGGAAACTATATTTATAAAACCATATTTATTTCATTATACATATTTCAGGGATACCAAATTAAATTATGGTATGCCTTCATCGGACAAAATACAATATATAACAGTTTTACAAATAAGCTTTGACGTACCCTTTTAAAGTGCGACCATTATTTTTGGAAGCCATCTGGATAGTAAGCCATATGATAGTGCGACCATTATTTTTGGAAGCCATCCAGATGGCTTCCAAAAATAATGGTCGCACTTTAAAAGGGTACGTCAAAGCTTATTTGTAAAACTGTTATATATTGTATTTTGTCTGATGAAGGCATACCATAATTTAATTTGGTATCCCTGAAATATGTATAATGAAATAAATATGGTTTTATAAATATAGTTGCCATTTATTAATATCGTATATATATATATATATATATATATATATATATATATATATATATATATAACGAAGGAGTTGTGGTAAGGAACCAGATGGACCATAAGGCACCAGAGTACTCAATACTTAGGGTAGTAGAGTGGGTAATAGGAAAATGTATGACCCCGACGGCAGAGCTCAAGCCGTTTCGACGGCTATTTTTGGACGTCCAGAAATAGCTGTCGAAACGGCTTGAGCTCTGCCGTCGGGGTCATACATTTTCCTATATATATATATATATTAATTCAAAATATTAACAAAGTATATTTTATTATACATATTTCAGAGGTACTGAGTTAAGTTCAACAGTACGTCCTCATCAGATAAAATAAGATGATGCATGACATACCCTGACATAGTAGATGGTTAAGATTCAGTAATGGTAGAATCTTAACCATCTACTATGTCAGGGTATGTCATGCATCATCTAATTTTATCTGATGAGGACGTACTGTTGAACTTAACTCAGTACCTCTGAAATATGTATAATAAAATATACTTGATTACAAGAATATCTACTTTGTTAATATTTTGAATTAATATTAATAACTCTGGAAAACCTTTTACTGTTGAGTGCTTCCAATCTATTGTAAAACTCATTCTTTGATGTATTCATTGAACCTTGTTTGACTTTTATATATATATATATAAAAACATGAGAAGAAAGAAGAATACTGCGTGGTTGCACATGGGTTACATATGATAAAAATAGTCCTTCGTCAGTGATTTTCCAACCATCATTGGTATTTATATATATATATATATATATAGTTACACCTAGTAAATGAGTAAAATTTACTCTCATTAATATTACTATTATATAGGGCGGTGGATTGGCAGTATCGGTAGAGGGTCGGGCGCCATGCTTTGACGGCCCTTGAGTTACGGCCCTTGCCATTCTGAGTTCAAATCCCGCTGAGGTTAACTTTGCCTTTCATCCTTACGGGGTTGATAAAATAAAGCAACAGTAATGTACTGGGTAATTGTTGGCCTTGTGCCAAAAGTAGAAACAATTAATATTACTATTATATACAAGGGTGGGCTGACTATGAAGGAGTGATGCTGGAGCTGTGAAATCGTGCATGCATTAATTTCAACTCTTCTTAATAACTGCCTTTGTTTCTTTCCAGGTAAACTGACATCTGACTGTTCAAAGACTTCAAAAGTAACTAGTAGCAACTTCCCTTGAAAATGGAAAACATTTGGCATCATAGTGTTATCAAGTACCTGCCCCCAAGGACATTCATGCTGACATGGTTGTTACATTAGAGGAGGGTTCTCCAGCTTTATCAAGACAACAGCAAGCCTCTTCACACTTTGTTTTGTCCAACTACACAATGGTCACCTACGACTGCTAGCCATGGCTGGCCATAGCAAGTCAGAAACTGACAGAACCTAACATGTCTCTATTTCCTTACTCTCTCAAATTTGTTACACACACACACCTTTTAGCTTGTTTCACTCTCTATACAGTATATTTCAATTAAAAACATTGCAAGAAAATACTTCTGTGAACTCTGTAAAATATGTTAATATGGTCTCACTGTATTTGATGGTTAAAATAAATATGTAACGGAATTCTCCTAAATAAATTTACCGGTGAAGATTTGAAACCAAATCTAAGAGTTCTCTATTGTTGGAAGTTTGTCCTGTCAAGAAACAAGTATGATAAACATACATACCACTTGACCTGTGACTCCAGCTTGTAGACAATGGAAACACAGATGGCTGATCATAAATCAACCCCATATACACATCCTTCTAGCTATAAGGTCATTATAAATACAAGGACTTGGGGAATCCAGCAGCCAGACCACGAAGCAGCAGTCCTTGAGAGAATAACAATGTAGCCAATTCAATTTTACTCTATCTCTCTCTCCTGGCCCTGGCCTCATTGGCTCTCACCTTCTCGGCCACAGACTACACCACCAGACAGAGAGACGCTGAAGCAGCAAGCAGTCCGTGAGAGATAACGATGTAGGCATCAGCAGACCTTTTACTCTTTCTCCCTCCTGGCCCAAGGCTCTCACATTTAAAACCCTCTCAGCAAAATTTACCAACGACAGGATAGACAAACATAAACACACATGCAGTAGGGTTACTTATGTTTTTCTAGTTATTTCACATTATTTCACGTCTATTATATCGTTGTGTTGATACATGCATACACGCTAGTTCAAAGTAGCTAGCCAGCAAATAATGTAGTGATAATTGCTGCCACAAGTTTATTACTCGATGCTCAATGTACCAACAAGTGAATATTGTTATTGTAAAATAAACATTGTCAACATCACAATTCTGGCATTATTCTTTTTATCAATGGAGGCACATGGCTTAGTGGTTAGAGCATTAGCCTTGCAATCGAAAGGTTGTGAGTTCAATTCTCAGACCAAGTGATGTGTTGTTTCCTTGAGCAAGACACTTTATTTCACATTGCTCCAGTTTACTCAGCTGTAGAAATGAGATGATAGGGACTGGGGTCCCTATCATTCCACTGTAAAGTGGACGTGTAGGTGCCACGGGAAAAAAAAAGCACCCAGCACTCACTGTAAATGTAGAAATCAAGCCAGAATCAGTTCCCGTCCTACCCTTGCAAGCAGGGAAAAAGTGGACGTAAAATGAAATGATGAAATGATGATGATGATTCATCCCGAAAGGAATACATTTATCTGCTACAAATATCTAATTAACAGTTTGTTGCCTTGTTGGTCCTTATACACTTCAATCACCCTTCAACATATCAAAATACAACAAACATTTCTGTGAAAGGTTTTTAGATAAACAGTTTTGTATTGTAGAACCAGGGGCAGTTTAGTATCAAAAGTGTTGATAGGTCACTAATTCAGATTTGAATACACTAAAATTGAATTACTTCATATAATGAAACGCTTCAGTAATTTCCCAACCAACTAGAACCGTGACCTGCCTTCTCTGTTTCATTCCATTACATGTTTCTCGTTGTAACTACATATAATAAACCACACTTTTAATCCTACCACTTAAAATCTGAAATGTCAGGAAATATGAGAGTACAATGTTTTGTAGATTTTTCATTTCATTTGAGTTTGAGTCCATGCTCAGGCCAAGTCGAAGACTCCACCCTTAGAGTCTGGTGTGGTTGCCAGGTTGTATTCTCTGTTTAATTTTGACATGTGTAGGAGCGAGTTTGAGTCAATTTGTGCTCGTTGTGTATATCCTGGGAGATGGGGTTCATCTCTAATGGTGCTTAAGTATCTATCCAGCTGCAATTTGAATGATTCCACACTGCATCTTGATAGATTTCTGACAGAATGCAGTGTGGAATCATTCATAGATTGTTATTGTTTAGTGATGATGTCAACTCTGATCATGTAGACATCTAATCAAAGCCATTGCAGCTATGACTACCCTGTTTGCTTTTACTTTTGCCCGCAGCTAAAGCAGAAACTGCTAATTTAAACTGTCTCCTTGCCATTTCGATGTCCTCATTATGCTCAGATAGTTCTCTGTATTTGAATGCAATAGTATTCGTATATCTAGTCGTGGCTTCTTGCCATTTCGATGTCCTCATTATGCTCAGATAGTTCTCTGTATTTGGATGCAATAGTATTCGTATATCTAGTCGTGGCTTCTTTATCCACCAAAGCTTCCCACTTTATCCTGTAGGTTTGACCTGGACCTGGCAGTCTTGTAGGTTTCTTTGGCTTTAGGTTGTTTTAAGTTGCAGATAATTAGATGGTGATCAGTTGACAGTTCAGCTCCAACAGAGGGTTCAGAAGGGAACAAACCATAACCGTTGGAACCTGGAACATCACAACCCTTACAGGTAAGGAGCAGGAACTGGTGGAGGTGGCTAGATGCTTCTGGCTAGATATATAGTCGGGGTTTCCTCAACAAAGTTTTGTAACTCTGGTACCCTAGATTTGGTGTGGCGCCAGAAATACTCTAGATTTGGTGTGGCGCACAGGCAGGATTGAGGATACTCTCAAGCCTCTGGTTGTATTATGGACTGGATCCCATTAGGATGGAAGATTTGCATCTTGAAGCTTAGGCTGAAAAATAGATCTCTAGGGATGGTGCAAATTCATGCACCGAAGTCACAGCAGCGTTAGATGTAGTTAAGACTAAGTCATATATCCTAGTGGGAAACTTCAATTTACATGTTGGCCCTGACCACTTGACATAGGAAGGAACATCGATCCCAATCTCTCTCTCTCTATATATATATATATATATCTATCTAAGGCGGGTAAAATTCCCGAGATCCGTGGACGAGTTCTCTCCAGCGGTCTCTGTCCCTCATTATCGCTGCCATGTCCTGCATCTCCAACAGACCAGTGTCTGTCCTTAGGGCATCAACATACGTTAACCTCAAAAGTGACACAGAGGAGACTGAGGTTAGCTGGACATGCTCACCGACATCCAGAGTTGACATTGCACTCAGTACTCCTTTGGGAGCCCCTACATGGACACACTAGAAGAGGAAGACCAAGGTTAACGTATGTTGATATATATATATATATGTGTGTATATATATCCTATGTATATATATAGCTGTCAAAACGGCCGGAGCTCAGCCATAGGGGTTCTGGATCTTTTCCCTATTACCCACTCTACTACCCTAAGTATCGGTCCACCTGGTATCTTACCACACCTTCTTTGTATGTGTGTGTGTGTATATATATATATATATATATATATATATATATATAAAATGTAGGAGGTGAGTTTTATTGTAGTACAATAAAGCAATGCAGATATCGGATAAGAAGCACTCTACAGTTTGTAGGACTGGAGTATACATAATATATAAGAACAAAAGATGGTTAAAAGAGTTCCATGTATTTTATTATGCGCATTTCAAAAACAAATATCATCATGCAATAATATTTGCGTTTTCGTCAGATAAAATAGGGAGACATGATATCAACATATGTTGATTTAAAACTGAACTATTCACAAGTGTTTTTTAACCTTCATATCATGTCTTCCTGTTTTATCTGATGAAAACACAAATATTATTGCATGATGATATTTGTTTTTGAAATGCACATAATAAAATACATGGAACTCTTTTAACCATCTTTTGTTCTTATATATATATATATATATATATATATATATACATATTAAAATATTCCTTCTAGCAAAACACCAATCAAAACAAACCTTATCTGACCACCATAAATGAATGTGAATCGTTATATACTTTTTTTAGGTTCCAAGAGGTTCATTCTGTCATTACCACAACAGAGGTTCTACGCGCTTTTGATTCCAGAGTCTGGCTAGATCAATACAGATCGAACATTGAGCTGATCAATAGCGAAACGCGCGTTACTACTCAATAAATGAAATGAAGACATAACAAATCGTCCTTTTTATTATTATTATTATAATATATATATATATATATATATGTAAAGTTATATTTAAAATTGTTGGGTTACAACTAGTAAATATTTATAACTGATATAAAAGCACTCGACAAATACTTGGAGTATATTTACAATATTAAATAAATGGAAAACTATATTTATAAAACCATATTTATTTCATTATATATATTTCGGGGATATCATATTAACAATATGCTATGCCTTCATCAGACAAAATACAATATAAACAGTTTTATAGATAAATATATTCGACATACCGTTAAAAACATCAACTTCATTTGAAGAGGTTTACTCTAGCAGGTGTAAACCTAGAGTAAACCTCTTCAAATGAAGTTGATGTTTATTACGGTATGTCGAATATATTTATCTATAAAACTGTTTATATTGTATTTTGTCTGATGAAGGCATAGCATATTGTTAATATGATATCCCCGAAATATATATAATGAAATAAATATGGTTTTATAAATATAGTTTTCCATTTATTTAATATTGTATATATATATATATATATATATATATATAAACGCAAATACACGTTTGTATGTTTATACGAAAGCTGACACGATAAACATTATTATCTTTTATTATTACAAACTGTTAAACTACTAAATCTTGAATAATAATACAAAACGAATAAAGCATGTTGCCGACACATCTAAAGAAAACCACGTGGTGAATGTCTGAACTTCGTAGTTGTTGCATCACTTCCAACGGCCATCATATATAACAACCAGCTTTGTTTATTCTCCAGATAGCATAATGACGATAAATATATAACTATATAGGGGAAACTGGAGTATTTTATGGTAAAATATTTTAATTTATTCTCTATAATCGCTATAAAATTACTACACTGATATACATATATTTATAGACATATATTTATATATATGTATATATCAAGCAGCATGTGTCGGAATATCTAGCGGCTTATTCATTAATCTTATTCTAGAATATACGAATAATAGAATGCTGGCGTTTGTATCTATTCCTTTCCAACTTAGCAAATGTAAGTAAATAAAATCGAACGTAACAAAATCAGTTTGATTCAGATTAAAATTTAAATAATTGAATCTCTTAAATTTAACATAGATATTTCTGAAAAATATTAATGGAAATGTTTTATTTTGATATATTTAGAGGTATTTGAGAAATTTACGAAACAACGGCCTCTGCTAAAAAAAAAACACGTTACTATAGTTTGATTCTGGGAATAAAAGAATACGCACGGAATAGATTGAACCGGAAGTTGAGCTACACTACTCTTAATGCTAGCAGCAGCTTTGTATTCGTGTTATATTCATTTGGTAGTTCTGTCTTAATGTACATTTTAAAGGCTTTCTTAAAGATAATTGCTGTTTCCAGACATTTGCAGACGGTAAATTTGGAACTATAGAGACAATACTTTTTGAAATTCATTACTTAGACCAGCCCTACCTCACTCTTACCACATCTGTTTATTTGTTTGTTTAGAAGAAAAACTGGTTTCTTTGAAAAGCGTGGCATTGCTTGCTTTTCGTTTATCAAGATTTCTATAAACCAACTTTTCTTCCTTACTTTCTTTCCCTTATTTTTTTAAATAGTAAAGCTTAAGAATTCTATTTGACTTGTATTTAACGTAATTGCAGTTTTTTTTTTACAACGATTCTATCAAATATATTATAAACTATAACTCAGTTTGTGTGTTTAATTGCGAATTTGGTTCACTCAGTGTCACCTGCACTTTTACCATTTTCCATTATATATATATATATTTCTTTTTCGAAATGACTAAAAGCTGTTTCTCTTCTTAACATTTTATATGTTCCTACTTTCCATTCTACCAATGTAAACAATATTATATACTTTTTAAATAATACTAAACAAGAAGACCCAATATTTTCATAAGAAACAGCTACAAAAAGCAGCTGTTTCTGAGCATTGTCAACAAATGGCTACGCTAGATTCTCTATCTACGTTAAACGGAATTTTGGAAGAATGGAATCGCACCTCAAAAGAGAGCAATATGAACCCAGTTCCTATACTCACGAGGTAAATATTTATATATTATAATTTTTATTCAAATAATATCCGAAAGTCGTGTTATTATGTATGACATAGCACCATGTTTGTTTTTTTTTGGGTCCATCACGTGTTCCTATCTAACTTGCGCACATGTGAATGTGTTAAGTGAAGTGAAATCTTAAATATTTAATAATTTTCATTTTAAAAGGTTTTCTACAACATCAGTGATATATATATATATATGTTTTAGTATAAATACATACGTAATTTATTTTCTCTTTTTTTTTCGTTTCTAATTTATCGATTAAATGTAATTGAAATATATTTTGGTGTTATATAATTGTCAAAAGTTGAAAGGAATTAAGGAAACGAGGGGTTATCATTGTTAAATTCCTTTACATCACACATAAAAAGGGATCCAAATAGCTTTAGTGGTATTGCAACTTCCGGTTTTGTATTGTTTACCCCAACTTGCCATTTTATCAGCTACCATCGTTGTAAATATTTAGCCAAGTATTCTGTCCCCCTACATGATCATCATCATCATCAACAATCCTAAAACCAGCCCCTCCCATATCGACCCCCCCCCCCCCACACACATACACTTTTTCATGGAAACCTTGCTTGACTCTCGTCATTCTCAGGTGTGTGTATACAAAATAAATTTAAGAGAGAATCAATATTTACTGATAACTACATTTAAATAGATTTTGTCATGGATAATTCAGTTTTTTGTTTATTTTTTAAATGTAAATATTAACTTAGACATACAGACAGACTTACATAGAAAAATATTTGTTGTAAAACTCCCCCACCCACCCATAACGACTAATTATATATGAATCAGAAACCTGTATGAGCAAGTTGTATTTTATTGTATTTTCATTTTTAAATATAAATGTCAGGTTTTGGCTCAAAAGTTCAATCGATATCGATCACTTTAAGCCCACCCATCCCTCCTCTAAAATGTATATATTTAGTAAGTGTATTTGTTGTGATTAAATGTGTTCTAAATTTATTCTATTGCATGCGTGTGTCGCAATTGTTATCGAACTAGAACGAAAAGTCTGGAAGTTTATTTGGCGTTTTTCGTTCTTACCCCCACATTTCAAATCGAAACATTGTATTATAATTTAAGGAGTTTTGAGGAGTTAGGTAACGTTTGTTAGAATTTGAAATTCAGAGTAATAAGGAAGCCACCCCATATTTTATATTTATGGAGATAAAATAATTAGGAAATGAGCAATCAATTTACCATTATGTACTTTGGAATCCTATTACAAATCAATTTTGTTTTGAGTTTTCATTCAGCCTATTTCTATTTTCAAAGTATCATACTCTTTCACCTGTTCCAGCCTTCTGGCTGAGGCCATGCTGGGGCTGGTGAATTTATTGTTGTTTGTAATAGTAGCATTTCAGGACTGCTTAAATCTGCCGACCTTGGGACCTGGCTATTGCTTGACCACAGGGAAATGTCAAAAAACAGAAATTAACTCAGTGTCTTTCCTGCTCGTAAAATTAATGCATAGGTGGCTGAGCAGTTAAGACTGGCCCTTTGAATTACAGGTACAGTTCATCTGACTGGCTTCCAAACAGATTTTATCTGCCCAATTTCACTCACAAGACATGGGTCAACCTGAAGCTATAGAAAAATAAATTTTCCCAAGATGCCATACATTGGGGTTGAACCTGGGTCCTAATGATTGATAATTGAACTTTTTAACCATTTATTCACAATCGCTCATTCTCTCAATTACTCTATGTATGAGTATACACACACATAAAGTGGTCGTTTTGGTGCCACAACAAAAAGCGCCCTGTCCACGCTTAAGTCGTTGTGTAGGTGTCACGACAAATAGTGCCCAGCCCACACAGTAAAGTGGTCATGTAGGTGTCATGACCAAAAAGCACCCAGTACACACTGAAGATTGGTAGCATGGAAAATGGACGTTAAACGGTGATATTGATGAATAACCAGCTATTAATAATAAGGCTAGCAATCAGACTGGTACTCTATTTTATTGACCCTCAATGTATGAAAAATTAAGTTGACCTCGGTGTAATTTGAACTTTTGTACTTGCGCCTCGTGTCCTAAGTTCTGTGCCTCTACATTCAGTTTAACTCTTTAGCATTTAAACTGGTCATATCTAGCCAGAATTGTCTCACCTCTTTCTGTTCGAACCAGCTGTAACCGGTTGCTCATGCTTATGTTAAGGTATTGTTTTCAAAATCTTGTAGATTCGATAGTATGTGAGATAATTATATGAGGTAAAGTGTTTAACCATGAAAATACAATAGTAAAGATAGAGTAATGTAAATGCTAAAGGATTAAGCTACCGTACTAGGACAGGCCCAAATTATACCTGTGCCAATGAAACAAAAAAGATAAACAACACTAATAGTTATATATGCCTTGATATTGTTTGTTTCTGTTGATAATCTTTCGTTTATTTCCTGTAGGATGGCTGAGTTAATTGAAAAGGAAACTGAGGCATATTTTAAAATGGATCCAGATCCTTTTGATGATCGACATCCAGGTAGGTTTGACTACATGTGTATCCAGACTAAACAAACCTCAAGTGGTTTTGCAAGAGCTATTGGAATAATATAATAATTGATTTTACAATAACTGCATTATTTATAAATAACTATATCTAATAAAACTTCAGTGGAATAATACATCCATTCTTATATCTCAAGATTAGTTCTAACCCTTTAGTATTTACATTACTCTATATATACTATTATATTTTCATGGTAAAGGCTTTACCTTGCATAATATCGAATCTATGAGATTTTGAAAGTATTTATTTTGAGAACAATACCTTAACATCAGTTTGAGTGACCAGTTACAGCCAGTTTCAACAGAAAAAGGTAGAGAATTCTGGTCGGTTTGAACATTAAAGGGTTTAACCGGCCAGAATTCTCTCACCTCTTTCTATTCAAACTGGCCATAACTGGCTGCTCATACTTATGTTAAGGTATTGTTCTCAAAATCTCATAGATTCTATATTATGTGAGGTAATTATGTAAGATAAAGCTTTTACCACAAAAATACAATAGTATATATAGAGTAATGTAAATACCAGTTTAAATGCTAAAGGGTTAAGCTGAAATTTTTTACTTCAGTTTTCATACTAGGGTTTGTTGTCGTTGATGCTAACATTGAGTATATTAAGACCGGTCATCTTGAAAGTATTAACCCATTCATGACTACATTTCTTATAAAATACACTCTATTTTAATTAATTAATGAAGATTTTGAGGGATTTACTAAAATTATTTCATTACTAAGATAGTAACTTAATGCAAGGTTCTTATATAAAATTATGTTGGAAGATTTTAATTTAAATTGGAAACCTTTAAAATGGTGGTTTTATTTCATAGAACCAGGGCCAGTTTTGGCCTGGTTGGTAATAAAAGGGTTAAAGGAATATATTATAATATATATATATATTTTTTTTTTTTTTTTTTGGCAATTAAAAAAACTCAGAATTTTTGAAAGAGTTTTAAATTTAATTCTTAAAACTGTAAATGTTTTATAAAAATATTTAATATTTTTTCTCCTCAGGTATTGCCAATCCTAATTGTACATTAGGTCACTTAATGAAAGCTCTTTTTATTAATGAGGCTTTTATGAGTAAAGTAAGTAATATATATTTTTATATATTAATGAATATTGCCAAAAATAGTAAAACACATTCACCGTTTGGTTTTCACTTCAGTATATTTTTTTTATATTTCCATAAATAGTTTATTTGGCAATCAATCTTTATCATTGATTGACTAACAGTTAAAAATATAAATATATATAATTTCTCAATGTTCTTTCATCACACCTTTCTGTGACATCTTCAGGGATTATCACTGTTTCTATAATGATTTTACCTATATTTTTCAGATTGGCACCTACATAATGGAGGGTGGTTGGGAAAAAAAGGATATACATATAGCAGCTTGTCGTTTATTGTTGGATATCATCAATGGATTGGAGACTTCTGATGTCTTCCAAGGAACGGTAAAATTACAATTTTTTTCAATTCATTTTAGAGTTTTTATTTCATCATCATCATCATCATCATTTTACGTCCGCTTTTCCCTGCTTGCAAGGGTGGGACGGGTCTTATTCAGCACAGCATCTCTCCACTCGTCACGGTCCCTCGTCATCTCCACCGTGAGCTTCAATGATCTGAGGTCTGTTCTCACCACCTCCGCCCATGTTTTTCATGGTCTACCTCTACCACGTCTTCCTTCAACTGGCATTTCCTGGCACTTCTTCACCCATCGGTCATCCTCCATGCGCATCACATGTCCATACCACCTCAGTCTCCTCTCCTGTACACTACATTCTATCCCTCTCAGACACAGTTTCTCTCTGAACACATTTATGCTGGGTCGTTCACGCACATTTACACTGCACATCCAACGGAGCATGCTTGCCTCATTTGGTTATTATTTTTGTTTGAAACCTTATAGAATGTGAAAGTTTAAACACATAGAAATAATTTTACAGCAATACATTTGAATTTCTATATTATGTATTTAATCCTTTAGATATAAAAAGCATAATTATGAATTCTTTACTCTGTTATTGATTCATGATGGCAATAGAGTTGAACGTATTGATTTTCGAAGTCCAGGATTGGTATACCATATAACTAGGATTAATGGATATATGAACCTGTCTAACCCATGCTAGTGTGGAAAATGGATGTAAAACGGTGATGATGAGGAGGAAATAGGTAGAAATTCAAGTCTATGTACCAAGGCTAGCAAAGAACATAGACTTTGTATGTTTCAGATGTACAAGGAGCAATAAGCAACATGAACTCACATGAAACAAGTTCTATCAAATGCTCAAAGGGCTCTCTAGGTATAGATGGCAGGTTTTATTATCTGGGTGACCAAATTAGTAGTGGAGGTAGGTGTTCTGAAAATACAGTAGTAGCTAGAGTGAGAATGATTTGTTTTGTTTTTTTCCCCTCAATGTGAAAGGCAGATTCTATGATGCTTGTGTGTGAAAGGCAATGCTGCATGGAATTGTGACTTGGGCTTTGTGTGCAGAGATCCTATGAAGATTGGAAAGAAATGGGGCATGCATTCTCTGATAGATGTGTAATAGAAGTATACATGAATACGAAATATCAATTAACTGAGAGAGAAACTGGGTATAAGAGGAGTCAGGTGCAGTGTGCAGGAAAGGACATCATGCATATGGAGGTTGACAGCTGCATAAAGAAGTGCAGGGCACTCGAAGATAGAAAAAGGAAGATCTTGGAAAGCTTGGGATGATGTGGTAGAAGCTGGCCTCATGTAATCAAACCTCATAAAGATGATGCAGGATTGAATTGACTGGTGACATGCCATGCTACACCAGATTCACCTTCTCACTTGTAGAGGATGAAATGAGCTTGGGGAGTTGTGTAGTGAAGAAAGGGAGAAGTGAAGCGACTCTTAGGTTCTCACTTAGTTTACACCAATCAAAAGTATTACTACATTTATATAGAATAGTTCATATAATAGAAAAAATTATAATTTCCCATTACTACTTCATAATAAATCGTATATTTGTAAGAAACTCATAGATCTCTTACAGAATTATTTTTTATTGAATTTTCTTTTCTGTCTATCTAGGAAGGCCTTGTGACTCGCCTCTTCCAGTGGGCTTCAACAGATGAAGATCCTTTATGCTACTATGCTGTAGGATTGTTAGCACTAGCAATGGAATTACAAGACGTTGCTTCAAATTTTAAGGATGAAAACGCTGTCTTGGTATTTTTTTTTTTTTTTTTTCAATACAATTGGGATTAATTTTGGGAAAGCTAATACAGTACAAGACAAGAAGGAAAACTAGAGTAAAGTAAGACAAACAAAACAATATTTCACATTTTTTACCTATTATTTCAGGCTTATGACCCCCTTTTTCAAAAGAAGGGAATGAAGTATGATGATGGTAAGCTCATCACACCAAAATATTATGAAATATAAGGTAAAAGTGTAAAGTGTTGTTTTGTTTGTCTTACTTTTAGTTTTCATTCTTGTATTTCTAACTTGCATTGTATTGGGTTTCATAAAACAATCCTGACCCAATATTTCATATAAACTACATAGCTTTAATACAAGTGTTTATAATTTAATTTAGGAAATACTGTTTTGAATAATTGAATATTTTATTAAATAATTTTATTTTCAATTTCATCATAAGAAATTAGCCTTTGGTTTAAATTCTTTAGCTAATAATGTAATTCTGGAATAATCTAAGAATGTTACCTTCTGGTTGATTTTATTCCTTCAGAATTATTTTTCAAATGACATAACAACCTTACTAGTGCTGGTGCCACATTAAAGAAAACCTAGTAGACTCTGTAAATTAGTAGTGTTGGTGCTAAAATAAAAAGCACCCTGTCATCTCAGTAATATTGATGCCACTATTAAAAACATCCAATGCATTTTCTAAAATGGTATTAGGAAGGGCATCCAACCATAGAAACACTATGCCAAAAATAGAACATACAAAGAAAACAAGATTCTCCAACTTATCCTGTTTTAAAGTATGGCAGTACATCTAATTCTTCCTAGTTTCAACACAGTCTTAGATCAAGTTATTTGCTAAACAAATTAGATTGGTTGTATTAGTTTATTACTTATATATTTATTTTATTTTATTTCAGGTTGCCCAGCTGTTAAATAAATTGCACAAACTAAGATCTGAATCATCCAAAGAACCTCTTGTAGATACCACTGAAAAACAGAAAGCTAGTGATAACAGCACCAAGGAAAAATCTCACTTCCATATGTTTGCTAAAACAAATGATGAAGACACTACTTCTAATGTGCCCAATCTTACATCTATTCCTTGTACCCCTAAAACTACACCATCTAATTCTTCTACATCTACTACTGTAACACCTTCTGATAATAAAAGAAAAAATACATTTACCATTTCCAAATCAGAGATACAAGAAAAAAAACTGCGAATATGTGAAAATTCTTCTGAAGCTAACGATGGCATTAAAAAACCATCTTTGAAATTATCTTTATCACCGACATATTTTAGTTACGATTCATCTAATGCTGTTACTACCCGACGAGAGTTTTGCCCCCAAAAAGAAGGTAAATATTTTGTTTTAAAGATAATTTGGCTATTTGTTGGCAGCTATGGGATTAAATAAAGGAAATATGTTTAGAAGTAGGAACATCATACAAACCTTAGCTAAGAATTGTTTGCTTATGTTTTGGCTGGAAGTAATAGTTTGTTTGTTTTTTAACTATGGGCAGTCTTCGATTTTAATGTGCCATTTTGTTAAACTGCAGCTAATGGTGTGGATGCAAGCATGGCCAAATGGTTAACACTGTAGCATTTAAACTGGCCATATCTGGCCAGAATTCTCTCACCACTTTGTTTAACACGGCTGTAACTGATATTAAGGTATTGTTCTTAGAATAAAAAATATCAAAATCTCATAGAAGCATTATTATTTGAGATAACTATGGAAGGTAAACTTTTACTGTGAAAGTACAATAGTATATATAGAGTAATGTAAATGCTAAAGGGTTAAGGTTCTTACATAAAAATGTTGATTTTTTTTTTTTTTTTG
This sequence comes from Eledone cirrhosa, assembly GCA_964016885.1. Taxonomy (NCBI): domain Eukaryota; kingdom Metazoa; phylum Mollusca; class Cephalopoda; order Octopoda; family Eledonidae; genus Eledone; species Eledone cirrhosa. The sequence continues at coordinate 47,179,794 of OZ024752.1, read as the reverse complement.
TTATTTCTCTTCAGAATCTAGTAACAGTAGCTGGTCTGAAATGATGTCCTATGTTATTGGTTCTTATTGTATGGATCCTATGAGTGCTTCCATGAAACAAAGACTTATTTTACACTATCTCATACCAATGGGAGAATACCAAGAGGTAAATAAATTTCTAAACCACTTTTCTTGACTTCATATTATTTTATTGTTCATATGTATATATGTTATAGTTGCAGATATGGCTGTGTGGTTAGTTGTTCACTTCACAACCAAGTTGTTTTCTGTTCACTTTCATTGTGTGACTTCTTTTTACCATTGATTTTTTTTTGTGGGGTCACATAATCCTTGGCTTATATTCAAGTATAAACGAAAATTCCGTTGCTGAATTCTACTGCATAGTGAATAGGCATTTCCACTATTATAGGCTTGCTGATGAAGTGTAATAAATAATTAAGTATTGCATATGATTGAACAATATATATTGTAGTCAACATATGTAGACAATTATAATAGACAAAGAAACATATGTTAAAGCAAATTGATTCTTAATCTCCTTCACGCCGACGTTAATATTTTCCTTGGTGCAATACTTGCTTATATATATATATATATATCTGTGGTAGGGCCAATAACATTGTTAGAACTCCATGTAGTCCAGAAGTAATAATTCCGGGATCTGGGATGGGAGTTCTTGTTTTTATAGTAGGCTTTCATCACATCAGATTCCGTTGTGTATTCTAAACGTGCTACAGAGTCATATATATATATATATATATATATATATATATATATATATATATATATATATATATATATGTAGATAAATCTACCAAGAGTTTACGGTAGTGTCCAATCCGTATGAAGAACTCAATGTAATCCGGATATCATGGAAAGAAGAGATGCAATGAAAAATCACTTTCGGTGAAAGATAAACGGAATACAGAGTCAAGATAAAATATTAAAAAAATAATGAATAAAACAATGAAACAGTTCCTTATATTAAACAAAAAAAGTTCATTATTTAACGATCGTTTCTAGGATATATATATGTGTTAGAATTGGCATGCATATTCAACAGATCTATGTACAAAATTATACAAAATTAAATATACATACCAAACACATATATATGCCGTCTTCAGAAATAATGAACTTTTTTTGTTTAATATAAGGAACTGTTTCATTGTTTTATTCATTATTTTTTTAATATTTTATATATATATATATATATATGCAAAAGTTCTATTTAAATTGTTGGGATACAACAAGTAAATATTTTTATAACTGATATAAAGCACTCGACAAGTATTTGGAGTAGATATACGATATTAACAAATGGAAACTATATTTATAAAACCATATTTATTTCATTATACATATTTCAAGGATACCAAGTTAAATTATGGTGTGCCTTCATCAGACAAAATACAATATATACCAGTTTTATAAATAAACATTGACGTACCCTTTCAAAATGCGACCGTTACTTTTGGAAGACATCAGGATATATATATATATATAGAAGAAGAAAGTGGAGGTGTTACATAGGAGATTTATTGCTCAATCCTGGTTACAAATGTTTCTTAAGCAGCTGGCTCGTGATGTGGGTTGGCACCCCCAGACCAGACTCCAAGACTGCCTGATCCTCAGACCAGTGTTAACACAATAAAAATCACATCAAATCTGTGATATATATATATATATATATTGAACAATGAAAACAAAAGACAAAGTTTCATGCTTAAACATCTCATTCTTTTATGATTGATTATGATAAATCAATATAGTGACTAATCACTAGTAATGAAACTCCATATTATTAGTCTCGATACTCCAGATCAATCTCATTTACATTAGATATATTTTCTGAAAAGAAAAGTCATTTAAAAGTTGTTTTGAAAAATTTAATGTTTATGATGCAATGTTAAATGTATGAAAAGCCTCTCTGTTTTGTTGTTAATATATATTTAACTCTATACATTTCTGTTTTGCAGTTGCTAGGACTTGCGATACAATACAGAGCAATAGACCTCATTATGCATTACATCAACTTGAGAGAGAACAAGGATATTCGTCTTGCATTTGAGGCTCTCAAAGTAAGTTATTTTATTATTATTATTACTGATTGAAATCTGATCAATTTTTTTCTCAATATTTGTATATGAAGTATATTTGAGATGACATGATATATTTAATTGATTATTCATCAATTTATTTAGTTTTCTGTCACTAATGTAACTTAATGAGTCATGAAAATTAATTTTTTTAAAGTGTGTCTCCAATCTGAGAAGTTTAGAAATATAAATAAACAAAGCTGCAAAAATTACTTTTATATCTGAAAAAAATTACTCTATATCTGAAATGATTATATGTCATCATCATTTAATTAATGTCTGTTTTCGTGCTTGCATAGGTTAGACGGGTTGTCATGTTATGACAGTTAACTCATATGATCTGTTTTGGGTCTTATATATGTCATCATCATCATACGTCCGCTTTTCCCTGCTTGCAAGGACAGCACAGCATCTCTCCACTTGTCACGGACCTTCGTCATCTCCTCCGTTAGCTTCAACGATCTGAGGTCAGCTCTCACCACCTTTGCCCATGATTTTGTATATGTTTAACTCATGCTTACAGGGAAAACTGATGATAATTATATATATATTGTGTGTGTAAGAGAGAGAGAGAGAGAGAGAGATTTCAATTCAATTGAATTCAATTTACTTTGTTTTCTTCTCTTTCAGTACCTTGCAACTTTGATCTGCCATAAAAAGTTTGCAACCAAATTTTTAAATTCAGATGGTGTTCAGCGTCTTTTAGAAGTTCACCGACCTTCCATTGCTGCTACTGGAGTTTCTCTTTGTATATACTATCTTTCCTACTTTGAAGAGACAATGGAAAGGGTACTACAACTTCTTTTTTTTATCGTAACAATTGTTATGTAGTTATGATCTTGTCTATTTTTGTGTACTGGAATAAATTTTATATATAGGCAATACAGCCTTTTCCCAGACATTCATCTGTGAGTCTAACATTCTTAGGTCTGATCTAACATCATAGTTTTATTTTACAGCATTGGTTAAGATACGTGACCTAGTGGTTAGGGTGTTGGATTCACAATCAACATTTCATTATGCTTTTCATGGTGGCACTGGAGCCCCTATTATTAAAACATCCAAGAAAACTATGTAGGGGATCAGCTAAACCTACATAAGTGTGAGCTATTTGTTTACATATGTTCTATTTCTCAATATATTTATACTGAAACTTAGTTTACTTAATAAAACTCATATCCCCAACATTTCTCACTTATTGTTGTAGATGGATGAAGAATGTTAAATAGGGGCACACATTTTATTTATACAGTATATATAGACTGGGTGATGTGTTGTGTTAATCAAATCATTCCATTTCACATTGCTTCAGTATACTCAGCTGAAAATTAGTATCATCAGGAGTAGTTGAGTGTTAATCCTGTGATAGAGGGAGTCTTGTACTCTGTTTCTTGGGACAGACTTAACAGCTTAACTTCTTTTTTAACCCTTTAGCTTTTATACCAACTGTATCCAGCCAGAATTCTCTCACCTCTTTCTGTTCAAACTATCTATAACCAGCTGCTCATATTGATGTTATGGTATTGTTCTCAAAATAAATAACATCAACATCTTGTAGCTTCAACATTATGTGAGGTAAAGCCTTTACCGTGAAAACAATAGTATATATAGAGTAATGTAAATGCTAAAGGGTTAAACTAGATTGTTTTTAATTATGTTTTCATCTATTTTCAGGTCTGCTTACTCCCTGAACATGTTCTGTCGGAACTTGTAAAGTAAGTGTTTGACATCAACAGAGACAAATAGAATCTTCATATTTGATTGTATTTATTGCAGTGTGTATAGCAAATAATCTATGGCATTATTTTGTGATTGGTTTTATAGGCATAACAATTAATGACAGTGTTTAGAGTCCAAGGTAACTTTAAATAGATGAGATTTCTTTAACCAAGCTAGGTCATTTCTTTAGATTATTACCTAGACTGACATCATCATCATCATAAGTTTTCTTTCGTTGTGCTGCTCTTTGTAAGCTATATTGTGATGTTCTACTGTACATATTATATTCTGATGTTGTGGTGTGATGTTCCACTATACAAGGTACATATATTATGTTGTTCCACTATACAAGGTAGTAAAGGCTCATGGCCAAGTTGTAAAGGTGTTGGGCTCACAATTTTATGGATTTAATTCCTTGACTGGTCAGGAGACTTTGTCCTCCTAAATATCCAGGGAGTATATCTTGTTTGCTTGCATTCTAGTTTTGACAGTTTATAAGAAATATGGAGGTAAATTAAATGGAAAAAAAAGTGCAAGAAGGGAACAGAAACAATCTGATTTGAGCTTTAGACGTGTTCCTACCATACAAGCAGATATTGGATAATTAGTCTGAGTGGAATAGGCTATGTAATCCCTGTCTAATCTGTGTGGCCTAGTGGTTCGGGTGTTAGTCTTATGATCATAAGCCAGAACGAATGCCGCAAAGCATTCTATTCGATGTTCTAATGACGCTACCAATTCGCCACCTTAACATAAAATGATGTTGAAATAATGCTGTTGGCATATTTTGAATTTCTTTATCCTTTTGATCTTTCTGTTTCAGCTATGTGTTGTGGTTACTTGAGTGTTCACACGAGTCTAGTCGTTGCCATGCTGCTATATTTTTGGATCATGCGTTTGCTTTCCGGATCATTCTCGACTTATTTGATCAGAAAGATGGGCTCCGGCGTTTAATTAATGTGGTGAGTTAACCGTTGTGTTTATGGATGTAACTTAAAGCAGGGAATTGGCCGAGGTATTAGCGCGTCAGTATCTTTAACTTATGTTCCACACACTTTGATAAATGAGAAAATTAGTTGCGCCACTAAATCCTTTAAAATTCAGGATTATTTTCAGAAAGTGAAACTATTATTTCATTTAGGGTATTACTTACAATAATAATGGTTTCTTATATAGGCACAAGGCCAGCAAATACCCAGTGTATTACTGGTACTTACAATAATTGTTTCTACTTTAGGCACAAGGCCAGCAATTACCCAGTGCATTACTGGTACTTTATTTTATCGACCCCGTAAGGATGAAAGGCAAAGTTAACCTCAGCGAGATTTGAACTCAGACCGCAAAGGGACGTAACTATGCTGGAAAGCATGGCGTCCGACCCTCTACCGATACTGCCAATCCACCATAATAATAATAATAAAAAGGAAGAGAAAAAAACGAAAAAAAGACAGGAAGGTGAGGAGATGGCAAGAACTCTAGTGCCGCAGAAGAGAGGGGAGGGGTGATTGGGTTTTGGGCATGGGGGCAGAAGGGCTGCGTCCCGTAGACAAGACCGCAAAAACATTCCCGCGGACAATGGCCAGTGACAGCCACTCCACCTTGCGGGGCTCAATATTTGAGAATCCTAGGCTCCCTAGGGTGCCACTGGCCATTGTCTTCCATTAGAAATATGGTAACAAAAGTGTAAAAAAAACCAGTGGACAAAGAAGAAGAGTAAACACTCAGCTTATTTTTTTCTATAAATGTTTGCCATGTATAATTTCTTTATTCCTACTTTCTATTTTTTTCTGAAAGGTGAGCACACTTCCAATTTTATATTTTGATGCATCAGTTGAACAACCGATGGAGAACAAGCTCTATACAATGCGACAGATAGCTCGTTATGTTTGTATTGCTTTTAAGAAATATATGGAAGCTCATTTGATTCTACATGCAGATGAAATAAGGCGATCTCACCTGCGTAACGAGAATGGCTCTCCTGTTACTGAAATGCCTGCAAACAAGGTATGTTATTTTTAGAACTATTATCATTAGTTCAGGCATGGTTGTGTGGTTAAGGAGTTCAGTTCCCAGCTGTATGGTTTCAGATCCAGTTCCACTATGCAGCACCTTGGGTGTCTTTTACTATAACCTTAGATTGACCAATTCCTTATGAGTGAAATTTGGCAGGCAGAAACTGTAGAAGCCTGATAGACTGTATCTTCTGTGACAATCTGACCGACCTTTACTATCAGGAAAAATGGGTGTTAACCCTTTAGCATTTACATTACTCTCTCTCTCTATATATATATATATATATACTATTATATTTTCATGGTAAAGGCTTTACCTCACATAATATTGAATCTTTGTGATTTTGATATTATTTATTTTGAGAACAATGCCTTAACATCAGTATGAGCAACCGGTTATGGCCAGTTTGAACAGAGAGAGGTTAGAGAATTCTGGCCGGATATGGCTGGTTCAAATGCAAAGGGTTAAATGATGATAATGATGCATTCAAATGTCCAGAATTATTACATGCACACACTCACGTAGGCAGAAACTGTAGAAGTCTGTCATGTATATATACATATATATTTATATATAATGTGTATGTGGTCATATCCATGTCTATATTTACGTTTACCGAAACAAATACCAAGGCTAATTATGCTCTAATTTCATTTTCATTCATTTTCATTTTACGTCCGCTTTTCCCTTCTTGCAAGGGTGGGGACGGGAACTGATTCTGGCTTGATTTCTACAGCTGGATGCATTTACAGTGAGGGCTGGGTGCTTTTTTGCTGTGGCACCACCACAACCACTTTGCAGTGGAATGATATGGACCCCAGTCCCTATCATCTCATTTCTACAGCTGAGTAAACTGAAGCAATGTGAAATAAAGTGTCTTGCTCAAGGAAACAACACATGCTTTGTCAATTTGATACGGGACCGAGCAGATTGGTGATATACCATAATACACAAAACCTGAATCACTGTGGCACTAAAAGTGAACATGGTGAGAAACTGGGTGCAACAGATTGGAGAGCAAATGATCAAATGAAGACAGTGTAGGGGTTGAGAGGACATGTCAGTCTGGCCTAGCATGTGACGACTTCTCTAGGGTTGCTGGATTCTGTAAAGTGGTTGTGTGGGTGCCTCAAAAAATGTACCCAGTACACTCTGTAAAGTTGTAGTGGTGGTGCCGAGAAAAAATGCATCCAGTACACTCTGTAAAGCTGTGGTGGTGCCAAGAAAAAAATGCACCCAGTACACTCTGTAAAGCTGTGGTGGTGCCAAGAAAAAAATGCACCCAGTACACTATAAAGTTGTGGTGCCAAGAAAAAAATGATCCAGTAGACACTGTAAGGTGCTTGGTGTTAGGAAGGGCATCCATGGAGGCACATGGCTTAGTGGTTAGAGCATTGGCCTTGCAATTGAAAGGTTGTGAGTTCAATTCTCAGACCGGGTGATGTGTTGTTTCCTTGAGCAAGACACTTTATTTCACATTGCTCCAGTTGACTCAGCTGTAGAAATGAGATGATAGGGACTGGGGTCCCTATCATTCCACTGCAAAGTGGTCGTGGAGGTGCCACGGCAAAAAAGCACCCAGCACTCACTGTAAATGAGGTTGGTGTTAGGAAGGGCATCCAGCTGTAGAAATCAAGCCAGCATCAGTTCCCGTCCCACCCTTGCAAGCAGGGAGAAAGCGGACTTAAAATGAAATGACGATGATCCAGCCATAGAGACCATGCCACATATGAGCAAGATGGGGTAGAAAGCAAATATGAAATGTTTAGAAATATTGTCACAAAAGTGTTCATCTTCATCGTAGTAATTATTTGTTTCTATTTTTATGTGTTTTTTGCCATTGTATTAATTACAATTATTTTAGAATTGTGTCTTAATTTCTTTAGTTTTAAATTTCTGTTTCAGGCATTAAAGTTGACATTTGAAGTGGTGCAAGAAAACATTGAAATGTTACTTGATCTAATGCCTGTCCGTATGGTCTGGCGTCCTGTTGCTCAATTCAAGCAGCTTGGTGGCATAAGCTTAGTGATTCAGCTGTTAGCTATTGCACAAAACTGGAACAATTATCCCAGCAAGTAAGTTTTATTCCTCCTCTGCCACTTCTTTTCTCTTTTGTCTTTTTACTAAGCCTATTTGATAAGACAGAAATGTGACTGTGTGACAGTCATGCCTGTGAAGTGGTTGGTGGTTGTAAGGACATCAAGCTGTAGAAAAGTGAAAGGGTGGTTGGTGGTTGTAAGGACATCAAGCTGTAGAAAAGTGTAAGATGGTTGGTGGTTGTAAGGACATCAAGCTGTAGAAAAGTGTAAGGGTGGTTGGTGGTTGTAAGGACATCAAGCTGTAGAAAAGTGTAAGGTGGTTGGTGGTTGTAAGGACATCAAGCTGTAGAAAAGTGTAAGATGGTTGGTGGTTGTAAGGACATCAAGCTGTAGAAAAGTGTAAGGGTGGTTGGTGGTTGTAAGGACATCAAGCTGTAGAAAAGTGTAAGGTGGTTGGTGGTTGTAAGGACATCAAGCTGTAGAAAAGTGTAAGGGTGGTTGGTGGTTGTAAGGACATCAAGCTGTAGAAAAGTGTAAGGGTGGTTGGTGGTTGTAAGGACATCAAGCTGTAGAAAAGTGTAAGGTGGTTGGTGAATATAAGGGTGGTTGGTGGTTGTAAGGACATCAAGCTGTAAAAAAGTATAAGATGGTTGGTGGTTGTAAGGACATCAAGCTGTAGAAAAGTGTAAGGGTGGTTGGTGGTTGTAAGGACATCAAGCTGTAGAAAAGTGTAAGGTGGTTGGTGATTATAAGGGTGGTTGGTGGTTGTAAGGACATCAAGCTGTAGAAAAGTATAAGATGGTTGGTGGTTGTAAGGACATCAAGCTGTAGAAAAGTGTAAGATGGTTGGTGGTTGTAAGGACATCAAGCTGTAGAAAAGTGTAAGGTGGTTGGTGGTTGTCAGGGCATGAAGCTGTAGAAAACTCTGTAGAGTTTTCAACTTTTCCATACTAGCATGGGTTGGATGGAACTTTTTGAGGCAATATTTTACAGCTGGATACCTTTTTAGTCACTTCTTGTGGGACACAGGGATGTGTACCTATTCTAGACTAGATCCTGTTAAGTACCAGTTTATCTTTTTGTTAGCATATTTCTTATGAGTTTCAAATTATTTTAAAATTACTCAAGAATTTATAAGGACTTTGAAACATAACTTAATAAAGTTTCTTAAATGAACTTATGATGGCTAGTTTTTAGTTAAATATAAACATTATAAAACAAACCGAGAGGTGGTTTCAGGTGGTTTAATATCAAAAGGATTAAGAAATAATCTATTACTGTAAAATAATTTTTATTAAATCTTGAAATTTGAAAGTGCTTTTGTATGTTGTATTGTTTTTCATGCTAAAGCAATGTTGTTTTTTTGTAGGTCAGAAACTTTATGTAGTGCAATGGATGTCTTAGCAGTCTGTACCATTATGCCTCAATGCCAACTGGCTATGCTTGAACCCCTCCCAGTAGGCTTGGAGTTTACAGCCTCTGCTATCAAGTTAGTAACATTGAAAAATTACTATTTCAAATATCTCAATACTTTTTATTCTAAATCCCCAAATATTTCCTTTTCCTTGTGCTTAAGAGGTTTGCTTTACAAGCCATGCTGTTTCGGAGTCTCCTACAATGCAGCACCTTTTGCAAGTGTCTTCTACTATAGCCTTGAACTGATTAATGCCATGTGAGTGGAATTTGGTAGGCAGATACTGTACATACATTTTATGAATATTTTTCCTTGCTAAAGCTGAAGTTAGTCATGTATCTATCTATATATATATATATATATGTAAATATATATTCGGTTTTTTTTTTTCAGCATAATGATTGGTTTAGCTGAAGGTAAAACCGTTCAAGACCCTGAGGTACAAAAATCTGCTTTGAATGTCATCATAAATTGTGTCTGGGGACCAATGGAAAGGGTAGGTGTAATATTTTAATTACATATGACAAACTGTTGACATCTGCTATTAAGAATTGTCAAAACCTTGTTCTCTTTCTATAAAGTCTTGTAGAATTAAATGTAAAAGTATATGATACCTACTGATATATGTAAAGTTGTGTATAGAGTAACAGTTTGACAAGTTAGCATGTTGTCATCATCATCATTTAACGTCCATTTTTCACACTAGCATGAGTTAGACAGGTTGTCCTGTTTGAGGTAAGTCAAGTCAGGTGACTGTGTCTTGCTCATACAGAACTTTTTCTGGCTATATTTCTATGGCTGGATGATCTTCCTTAATGCCAACCACATTTACAGTGTGTGCTTGGTGCTTTTTGTCATGACACCTACACAACCACATTTACAGTGTGTGCTGGGTGCTTTTTGTCATGACACCTACACAACCACATTTACAGTGTGTGCTGGGTGCTTTTTGTCATGACACCTACACAACCACATTTACAGTGTGTGCTGGGTGCTTTTTGTCATGACACCTACACAACCACATTTACAGTGTGTGCTGGGTGTTTTTTATCATAACACCTACACAACCACATTTACAGTGTGGGCTGGCTGCTTTTTGTCGTGATTCCTACATGACAACTTTGGAGCAGTGTTTTATCCTTTCTTGTGCCTTTTTAGTTGCCTCGTACAGCATGCAAGGATATGGTGTACCTATTTTCAACTGGATAAACACAGTAACTCTCAATGAATTCTTCTTTGTGATATAAGATAAAGAAACTTTGTTTAGTAAAATGTTCTTCTAAATATGTATATATATTTGACAGCAATGCACCCTTTTTTTTTTTTACAGCTTGGTGGTGGTGTTGGCCGATTTAAAGGATCTGGTTCTAAAAAGAGGATTAATTGGAAGGTTGGAGAAGATGTCTTGGGTAAAATGTGGGATGGAATTCGAGGAAACAATGGCATTATGGTGAGTTTTATCTTTTTATTATTCTTATTTAGATACTGGGGATAATTTTTTAATTTTATGAGAGGTCTCTTCAGTTTTGTACATGACAACCTTTCTAGTGTTGGTGTCATGATAAAATGTATCAAGTACACACTGTAAAATAGCAATGCTGGTGCCACTATAAAATGGTACTATTTGTGCCACAGTCATATGCACCCAGTACATTCTGTAAAGTGTTAGTGTCACAATAGACTCTAAATTGGCAGTGCCATGATAAAATACATCCAGAACATTCTACAAAGTGGTTGGCATTAAGAAGAGCATTATTGTGTCATGCCTGAAGAAACCTCTCAACCCTTATGGCATATATTCTGTGGCTGGATGCCCTGCCATCACCCACTGCACAGGCTACACACTTGTCAACTCTCCCTGTCCAACGGGGAGATTTGCAATAGCCTTTGGGGCAGAGGTGCCTTCATTCTCTTGTGAAAATGGAGATAGCTTTCATTATGTAAAATCTCTCCATTTTGCATCATTTCTCCCGGTTTTGGGGTACTGTTTTTCATGGTGTTCCCCGTTTAGGTTTTTAGAGGGTTGGCAGGTCTGTGGGTGTATTTAAAAATTACCTATTGTTAGACAGTTATTGTTGTTATTTGAATTGTGTTTATTATTGTCTGTATTGTTTTGTAGGTTCTTCTGAAGCTGTTATCTCAGAAAACTCCCATTAGTGAAGCTGATAATATTCGTGCTTTAGCGTGTAAAGTAAGACACAAGGTTTTCTACATATTAATCCTCTCTACAAAGTTTTGTATTCTATTTTCTCTCATGCCTTTGAAATACAGTCGAACTTCAGTTCACGAACAATTTTTCTGAACATATAACATCTCAGTTGACAAACAGTGTCTTGAGTAAAGTAAGAATTGAGTGGAAGAAGTTCAGGAAGCTGTTAGATCAGTTGCCTACAAAGGTCTTCTCCCTAACGGTGAAGAACACATTACATGTTCCTTGTTATCGAGTTGTGATTATTTTTTTTTGAAAACTCAAGTTTTATGTTGTATTTTCTTCCTGAAAAATATTGATAAATAATTTTTAGATCCTAAAGTCCAAAATGGTAGAAAGAAAACAAATTAGTAATTAACCCTTTAGCATTTAAACTGGCCATATCCAGCCAGAATTCTCTCACTTCTTTCTGTTCAAACTGACCATAACTGGCCACTCATACTGATGTTACGGTATTGTTCTCAAAATGAATAATATCAAGGTGAAGCTTTTACAGTGAAAATACAAAAGTATATATAGAGTAATGTAAATGCTAAAGGGTTAAATATAATATGGTGTTTTTTATAAAAATATTAAATGCGAATATTTCTTAACTAAGATTGTCTTTGGTTTCTTAGGCTCTTGTTGGTCTGTCTCGGTCAGAAACGGTTCGGCAAATCATTGGGAAACTTCCTTTATTCAATAATGGTTTATTACAACGTGAGTATATCATTATTTCTAACCAATATTTCAATCACTTCAGAATCAGCAAATATTTGTGACAATTCATAGGTTAAACCCTTTTCATATAAATCTGCCTGAAACTGCCTAAAACTGTTTGTTTTAAAGGGTTTATGTTTATCTAAAATCCTTCTATGCTAATTTTATTCAAAATCATTAAGTCACTGTTTGTAGCTATCATAAAACTCTGAACCCTTTTGACAGCAAACTACCTGAAACCACTCCAGGTTCTTTGATACAAAGCTGTTTATTTTTTAAATTTTGATTAATAATGAAAAAGTTTTTTTTAATAAATCACTCCAAATTCTTGATTATTTTCAAAATTAATTGAAAATCACAGGTAGTGTTTTTTATTAGAAATGTTGTAACAAGAGTGTTAACGAGTCCAGAGATTATCACAAATATGTTATAATTAGATAATAGAAATACAAAGACTTATAATTATTTTTCAATTGGACATTGATTTTCTTTATATACAGAACTTATGAAAGAACCTGTCCTTCAAGATAAGCGACAAGCACATGTAAAATTCTGCAAGTATTCCAATGAATTGATAGAACGTGTGTCAGGAAAACACCATAATGCAAATATTGAAGCTTCTCTTCAAGACATTAGGAAGGTAATTAAAAAATGTGGTTTTTGGTTTCATCTTTCAAAAGTAAATGTGTCTGTATATGTGTGTGTGTTTGGTTTTATATCAAGTCAAGGAATAACATCATCATCATCATCATTCATCATCATCATTTCATTTTACGTCCACTTTTCCCTGCTTGCAAGGGTGGGACGGGAACTGATTCTGGCTTGATTTCTACAGCTGGATGCCCTTCCTAACACCAACCTCATTTACAGTGAGTGCTGGGTGCTTTCTTTTTGCCGTGGCACCTCCACGACCACTTTGCAGTGGAATGATAGGGACCCCAGTCCCTATCATCTCATTTCTACAGCTGAGTAAACTGGAGCAATGTGAAATAAAGTGTCTTGCTCAAGGAAACAACACATCACCCGGTCTGAGAATTGAACTCACAACCTTTCGATTGCAAGGCCAATGCTCTAACCACTAAGCCATGTGCCTCCATAATATGGAAAAAAAAAAAAAAAACTTTTCCATGGGCCCATTATCATCATCATAATCATCAACATCTTTCAACGTCCATTTTCCATGCTTGAATGGGTTAGACAAGTTGTGGCATTAGGAAACAATTCAGGCCAGGTGACTACATCTTGCTCATACAGATCTGTATTTTGGCTTGGTTTCTACGTCTGGTTGCCCTTCCTAGCACCAACCATGCTAGGGTGTAGACTAAGTACATTTTATCGTGGCACCAAAATGACCATCTAGCAATTTATTTATCATCATCATCATCATTTAACGTCTATCTTCCACGTTAGCATGGGTTAGACGGGAATTGTCCCACTTAAGGCAAGATTGGTCGGGTGACCGTGTCTCGCTCGTATAGGACTATCTGGCAGGTTTTCTACGGCTGGATGCCCTTCCTAACACCAACCACATTTACAGTGTGGACTGGGAGCCTTCTTACCGTGTTACCTACACGGCCACATTACAGTGTAGACTGTTTTTTTGTCATGACACCTACACGGCCTCATTAGTTTGGACTGGATGAACAATGAAATACAATTAATTAATGAAATGATTTGAAGGATCACTATTATTATTTCATGATTAAGACAGTATAACACAATTTAATAAAAGGTTCATATATTAAAATCATCATCATCATCATTTTACGTCCGCTTTTCTCTACTTGCAAGGAAGATGTTGGAAGATTTTAATATAAATAGGAACCCTTTAAAATTGGTGGATTTGTGTAATAGAACCAGAGATAGTATTGTATAGGTTAGTGTTAAAAAAAATTTATTTTCGTTTTCTTTTTTAGGCTGATATTGTTGCTCAGACGAAAATTACTTTCCAGAAAAGAGAATTATTTCATTTAATTCATGAATACCTGATGTCGGAAGGTTAGTATATGTACTCCCTGTGACATTCTTTTGTTATTGTTAGGTGGTGAATAGGACTGTAGGTTGGCAGAATCGGTAGAGCATTGGACGGTAGGTTGGCAGAATCGGTAGAGTATTGGACAACATGCTGTGCGGTATGTAGTTAGAGCCCTTTACATTCTGAGTTTAAATCCTGCCATGGTTAGTTTTGTCTTTCATCCTTATGGAGTCGATAAAATAAAGTACCAGTAATGCACTAGGGGTTATTTAATCCTTTAGCATTTACATTACTCTATATTTACTGTTGTATTTTGGTGGTAATGGCTTCCATCATCATCATCGTTTAACATCCCTGTTCCACGCTTGCATGGGTTTGGACGGGAGTTTTCCCACTTGGGGCAAGAGTGGTTGTCATTTCTCGCATAGAACTGTCTGGCGGGTTTTCTACGTCTGGATGCCCTTCCTAACATCAACCACATTTACAGTGTGGACTGGGAGCCTTTTACCGTGTTGCCTACATGACCACATTACAGCGTGGACTGTGTGTTTTTTGTCGTGACACCTACACGGCCTCATTTGTTTCGGCCTGGATGTTGTGGCACCAACATAACTTTACATTGAAAGGGGCGGTGGGGGTGGTGGGACGGGGGTGTATTTTGTTAGAGATGCCTAGCTTTATCTCATATAATATCGAAATCTATGAGATTTTGATATTATTTATTTTGAGAGCGGGACGGTGAATTGGCAGTATCGGTAGAGGCTTGGATGCCATGCTTTCTAGCATAGAGTTACGTCCCTTTTGCGGTCTGAGTTCAAATCTCGCTGAGGTTAGCTTTGCCTTTCATCCTTACCGGATCGATAAAATAAAGTACCAGTAATGTACTGGTTAATTGCTGGCCTTGTGCCAAAAGTAGAAACAATTATTTAAACCGGCCATATCCGGCCAGAATTCTCTCACCTCTTTCTGTTCAAACTGGCCAAAACTGGCCACTCATACTTATGTTAAGGTATTGTTCTCAAAATAAATATCATCAAATCTCATAGATTCGATATTATGTGAGATAATTATGTAAAATAAAGCCTTACCACAAAAATGCAATAGTATATAATAAAGTAATGTGAATGCTAAAGGGTTAATGCTTTGAGAACAATACCTTAACATCATTATGAGCAGCTGGTTAGTTCATGAGTTTGACATTTAGTTGATTCATCTCTTGACTGCTGGTCATTGAAAGTGTCTGTGATTATATTGTATATTATATTTCAGGTTGTGTCAGTGCTGCAACAGCACTCCAGGCAGAGGCCAACTTACCATGTAATATGTCCATTCCACCAGTCCATCCAACAAACCCACTGATTAACCCTATTATGGCCACACCAAAAGCTGTAAGATTTTTTTTTATTATTATTATTATTATTATTATTATAAAATAAAAGGGCGGTGGATTGGCAGTATCGGTAGAGAGTCAGACGCCATGCTTTCCAGCATAGTTACGTCCCTTTACGGTCTGAGTTCAAATCCCGTTGAGGTTAACTTTGCCTTTCATCCTTACGGGGTCGATAAAATAAAGTACCAGTAATGTACTGGGTAATCGCTGGCCTTGTGCCAAAAGTAGAAACAATTATTATTATTATAAAATAAAGTACCAGTAATGCACTGGGGTAATTTCTGGCCTTGTGCTAAAAGCAGAAACATTTTTATTAGGGCGGTGGATTGGCAGAATCGGCAGAACATTGGACACAATGCTTTGCTGCATAGAGTTACAGCCCTTTACGTTCTAAGTTCAAATCCCACCAAGGTTAGCTGGTGAACATCTGGGTTAGTTTGTGTAATTACAGGTAAACATCTACTGGGTTAGTTTGTGTAATTACAGGTAAACATCTACTGGGTTAGTATGTGTAATTACAGGTAAACATCTACTGGGTTAGTTTCTCTAATTACAGGTAAACATTTACTGGGTTAGTTTGTGTAATTACAGGTAAACATCTACTGGGTTACTATGTGTAATTACAGGGAAACATTTACTGGGTTAGTATGTGTAATTACAGGTAAACATTTACTGGGTTAGTATGTGTAATTACAGGTAAACATCTACTGGGTTAGTTTGTGTAATTACAGGTAAACATTTACTGGGTTAGTATGTGTAATTACAGGTAAACATCTACTGGGTTAGTTTGTGTAATTACAGGTAAACATTTACTGGGTTAGTATGTGTAATTACAGGTAAACATCTACTGGGTTAGTTTGTGTAATTACAGGTAAACATTTACTGGGTTAGTATGTGTAATTACAGGTAAACATTTACTGGGTTAGTATGTGTAATTACAGGTAAACATCTACTGGGTTAGTATGTGTAATTACAGGTAAACATCTACTGGGTTAGTTTCTCTAATTGCAGGTAAACATTTTCTGGGTTGGTGTGAAAAGGGTTTTAAAATGCATATATCATAAAAACCTGACATGTTTATTTCTATTTCCTTCTATTTACAGTCACGTCAACTAAGTCCATTACCAACCAGTCACAATTCTAACCAAACACCATCTTTATTATCACATTCCCCTAGTGCCAGTATCTTAAACTCTAATGGCACTTTAGGTCCTGTAAAGTTCTCCCTCAATCGTCACTCAGCTGCGTCTCCGGTTATTGCTTCAGCTCCCACAATCAAAGTAAAACTCTTTTATTTTTATATTTTGTCTTCCTTCATATTTCAATTGTGTACTCCGAGTTCAAATTTTGCCGAAGTTAGTGCACTCTGTAAAGTTGTAGTACTGGTGCTGCAATAAAACACACCTGGTACACTCTGTAAAGTTGTAGAACTGGTGCTGCAATAAAACACACCTGGTACACTCTGTAAAGTTGTAGAACTGGTGCTGCAATAAAACACACCTGGTACACTCTGTAAAGTGATTGGGGTCGGCTAGCACATCCAACAGTAGAAATCATGCCAAAAGGGTTGAGAGGACTTTCAGGTGACATCACAGATATGCCAGCCTCTCCAGTGTTTGGGGGACCCAGTACATTCTGTAAGGGGTTTGACATTAAGAAGGGCACCCATCCAGTTGTAGAAAATTTGCGAAACAAAGAGTTGAGAGAACCCTTCAGTTATGTCATGGACATGGCAACCTCCCTAGTACCAGTGTCTCGGTACAATGCACACAATGCACTCCATTAAGTGCTGGAACATATGTGAGATGCTGGCTGCTGGCCTGTCTGAGAGGTCAATAGCTCTGATTAATGAGATGCTGGCTGCTGACCTGTCTGAGAGGTCAATAGCTCTGATTAATGAGATGCTGGCTGCTGGCCTGTCTGAGAGGTCAATAGCTCTGATTAATGAGATGCTGGCTGCTGGCCTGTCTGAGAGGTCAATAGCTCTGATTAATGAGATGCTGGCTGCTGGCCTGTCTGAGAGGTCAATAGCTCTGATTAAGTACTAACACGGTCTGCGACAACCCATGCGAGCATGAAAAAAGTAGACATTAAATGATAACGTTTAGATTTTTTTTTTTTCCATCCATGGAATAATTTCTTTTCAGATTTAAGCCCTAACCGCAGCCTCATCCCATCCTCACATCCGTTGGTCGGGTGTCTAGGACATAGAAACCAACACTCTCCATCTTTTCCTGTCTCTTGCCGTTGCAAATAATTCCCCTCCTTGTTCCTATTTAGGCTAACCAGGCAGTCAGTGCAAGGTCACAGTTTACAAAAGAACGACTAGAAGACATGACTATCATGAAAAATATGATCCACAAACACCATTCTGATAATGAAGTAACATTGGATGGCATTGTTACAGAATATCTCAGGAAACAACATGCCCTCTGTAAGAACCCCATGGTCACATGTCCTCCAATGTCACTCTTCACGTAAGTTTTTTTGACAAATATGACAAATATTCATTTTTTTTTTTTTTTTTGTAAAGTTGTAGTACTGGTGCCACAATAAAACACACCTAGTACACTCTGTAAAGTTGTAGTACTGGTGCCACAATAAAACACACCTAATACACTCTGTAAAGTTGTAGTACTGGGTGCCACAATAAAACACACCTAGTACACTCTGTAAAGTTGTAGTACTGGTGCCACAATAAAACACACCTAGTACACTCTGTAAAGTTGTAGTACTGGGTGCCACAATAAAACACACCTAGTACACTCTGTAAAGTTGTAGTACTGGTGCCACAATAAAACACACCTAGTACACTCTGTAAAGTAAAGTTGTAGTACTGGTGCCACAATAAAACACACCTAGTACACTCTGTAAAGTAAAGTTGTAGTACTGGGTGCCACAATAAAACACACCTAGTACACTCTGTAAAGTTGTAGTACTGGTGCCACAATAAAACACACCTAATACACTCTGTAAAGTTGTAGTACTGGTGCCACAATAAAACACACCTAGTACACTCTGTAAAGTTGTAGTACTGGGTGCCACAATAAAACACACCTAGTACACTCTGTAAAGTAAAGTTGTAGTACTGGTGCCACAATAAAACACACCTAGTACACTCTGTAAAGTTGTAGTACTGGTGCCACAATAAAACACACCTAATACACTCTGTAAAGTTGTAGTACTGGTGCCACAATAAAACACACCTAATACACTCTGTAAAGTTGTAGTACTGGTGCCACAATAAAACACACCTAGTACACTCTGTAAAGTTGTAGTACTGGTGCCACAATAAAACACACCTAGTACCTAGCACACCAACTGAAACTATCCCTGTTTCTATAATACGGAGATGTTTATCTATATATAAATTTGTAGACGATGGTCATTTGTTAAAAAAAATATAGCCCTTATGATATACCCTGTATATAGTACCAAATGTTAAAGGTTCAGTTATGCTTGAAACACCAGATATCTATATATATAAAGTTGTAGTTCCTGTCTGTTTGTTCACAAATTCCTTCTATGGTTTTGGAGATAGACCCCCCCCATAACCATATATATTCTGAAACTATATTGCCCAGGGTACTTGGATAAGTATATTTCATTTTAATCAAAGGATTCCCTGGGGGCACATAATAAAGTTAGATATATTATTAAATACCTCTCAATTGCTGTATCTGCAAAATACCATATCTTTATAATGATTAATTGCAACAAAATAATCACACCGTGCATTTTGTTTTCTATCGTCTTATTTGAATTATTTAAAACAACCGAAATGATTGTTTTTTCATTTTCAGTCCACATAAGTGTCCAGATCCTCGAGGAAGTAGATTTGCTCCTACTTGTATAACAGCGAGAGTTAATAGAGCTATGGTATGTATTGAATATTCAAACTTACTTGCAACTTTTACATACAAAGTCTTCCCTTCCTGTTAGTCTATTATCCCACTACATCTCTTGTGTACCCAAGATTTACATAGTGTACATCTTATACAGTTTATCCCTACTCCTTTTCTACACATTGAGCAGGGCCACTTCTCTAAAGGAATCAGGGTCCTATTTTCTTTCCTACTTACTAGCACTTTAGTTTTGGCTATTCAGACTTTTTGATTCCAAATTGTTTCCATAGTCGGAACTTATTCTCTAGTTCTTTTATGGATTCAGCTATAAGGACCATCTGCACAGAGAATTTCCAGTCTTAAACTCTTCTGTTATGGCCTGGAGAATTATGGTGAATAACAGTGGGCTAAGAACCAAACCCTGATGAACTCCTACCTGATGAACTCACTCCCTACTCTCACTTTACTGACATGGCTTGGACTGCTCTCACAAGCTACTCTTTTACACCTAATTTCCTTAAAGATCACCATATAAAAGAACGAGGTACTCTGTCATACAAGATGGTGTGCACCTGTAATTTAAAGGCCAGGCTTGTTATACACTGTTTCGTGCTGAATCTCCGAGAATTATGTCAAGAATATACACCGTAATGTTTGTTTTTTGGTTTATTTTTACAGATTTCTCCTAAATTTGGTGGTATTGATGGATTTAAATGTCACAAAAAATATGTTTACAGCAGGTATGGTACAATTTTCACTTGAAACTTAGATACACCTTTAATACTACTTGAAGTAATGTATTTATTCATGTATATATATATTCTTGTACAATGTATATCATTAATTATTGGTATTGAATTCCCCAAAACAAAATATTGCACAGGCATATATATATTATATATATATATATATATATCATCATCATCATCATATATCCGCTTTTCCCTGCTTGCAAGGGTGAGATGGGAATTGATATATACAGTGAAATTCCGTTATAACAAAATCCATGGGCTATTAAAAAAATTGTAACAAAAAATTCTTTATAACGAGATCAACTGAAACAAATTGAGTGTTTGTTTGTTATCACCTTGGGGATTGAAAACAATTTTATTCTGAAAAATTTGTTATTCATTATAACGGAATTTTACCTGTATTTTAAATCAAAATCTGAATCATTTAGTGTTTAATTTACCTGTATAATACCCTGTATTTTCTATATTCCATTTACTGTGTTAACAATCCAAGCTTACATTTCCTTCCAATTAACGTAACTGAGAATTGTTCCCGCTTTCTTTAAACTCAACAGTGAATTTTACATTTTTTTTTGGTTATCTTCAGATTCAAACCTATTCGCACATTCCGTGATCCAGACGAAGATGGTTATTCTTCTTGTACATTTATTGTAAGTTCTTTGGTTTTAATACCTTTTAATAATAATAATAATAATAATGCTTTCTTTATTTTGTACTGTGCTCAGGTGCACTACAACTCATCAAAGTGCATATATAGTACATAGAATAATGTACTTTTTTTATGCCATATTTCAAAATAAATGAGTCTCAAACACCTGACTTTATTACTGAAGCAATAACAAAAGAAGCCTCTGCCCATATTTCTGTCCTGATCAAAAGATGTGCTTGACCATCAGTGGCCAAAATATTTGCAGTGTGCCTGATGTAGTTACTTTTCTTTAGCTCTGTCATTTTGAAAATATTTAAGAATTTAAATAGATTAACTTAACAAGAGTTTCCATATAGAATTATGATAGGTATTTTAGATAAATATAAATACTTTTAAACAAACAAGTTTTGTATTGTAGAATCAGAGCCAGTTTAGTATCGAAGGGGTTAAAAAAGGGTGGTAGACTGTCAGTTACCAGAAAATCAGTGGTGGACCTACTTTAATGACTTTTCTTTTTTAAAAAACTAAATATCTTAAGTTTATTCAACTTCAGTGAATAATTTAGGAACATAATTGAAATATATTCAACTTTTTATTTTCTTCCAGTCTTCCAGTAATTTTCTTCTTCTGGGTACATATTCCGGTGATTTAAAGCCTGTTAATATTCAGACTGGTGAGGTAAGTTTCTCTTTTCTACTCTTTTTTTTTTATTCTGGTTTAAGAGTACTGTCTCTCTTTCTCTCTCTGATAGTAAGAGCTTGATGGGGTCATCACAGACCAGGTCAGTACTTGATCAGAGCTACTGACCTCTCAGATAGACTAGGGGCTGCATCTCTCTTACCTTCTTACATGTTCACACACTCTCTCAAATATATATGTATATATATATATATATATATATATATATATATATATAGTAAAACGATTTTCTTATCCATTCAAAAATGTTATTCCTGTGGGATTTTTTGAAATATAAATTCACATGAAGTCCTTTCTACTTCTTAACACCTATATTTAATAGAACATATACTTCACATCTTGCCTAATTCTTACTCTCAAGAGGTTTATACCTCTGAAGTTCCCTTCATATCGATATTTTCTCAATTATTATGAAACTATATCAATTTACAGGAGGGCCGAAGTTATAACTGTCACTCATCTCCTATCACAAACTGCCGGCAGACAAAGGTAAGTTCCCCTATTATAATTACATATCTCTACAGAAATACACTCAATTTTAATTAATTAATGAAGAATTTTGAGGGATTTACTAAAAGTATTAATTACTAAGATAGTAACTTATTATAAGGTATTTTTCATTTACTAAACATTTACTATTTCGTTCATTTACTAAGCAGCTCAACTTTCATTATATTTTTTGAAAGGTGGATTGGCAGAATCGGTAGAGGCTCGGATGCCATGCTTTACAGCATAGAGTTACGGCCCTTTATGATCTGAGTTCAAATCCTGCCGAGGTTAACTTTGCCTTTCATCCTTACGGGGGTCGATAAAATAAAGTACCAATCATGCACTGGGGTCGATTTGACTTTCCCCTCCCCCAAAAATTGCTGGTCCTGTGCCTATATAAGAAACCATTATATTTTTTGAAACGTTTTTATAAGTATATAAAGTTATATAACCTGACCTATAGACCATATTTTACTGTCATCTGATCTTCTCTACTGTGACATTTAGCTGGTTTTGGCCAGAGATCATCACACAGACTATCTTACAAATGTAATGTCGTTCATATAAGGTTCTTATATCAAATGATGTTGGAAGATTTTAATTTAAATTGGAAACCTTTTAAAATGGGTAATTTTATTTCATAGATCCAGAGCCAGTTTTGGCCTGGTTGGTAACAAAGGGGTTAATGTCCGCTTTCCCTTCTAGCAAAACATCTTTGTTTTTCTAATTTTCTAATTTTACTTTTGTTTTATGTATTAATATAAATTTTTAATTAATAGGATGGTAACCTCTTGGTTACTTCAGCATCCTGGGGTACACCTCTTTCTTCTTTGTGGAAAAGTTTAGACAGACTTGAAAACCAGTAAGTAGTTTGTTGCTTATATGTTCTGTATATACAGAATGTCCCCAAAAAATGTATACAGAAAAAAATCTTTAAAAAAATGTATTAAAATAAATTCTGTTTTATATGTATTATTCAAATTATGTCTGTAGATCATTTTATTTTGGGGAAAAGCTGTGCATTCTGATAAATATTGCCTGTACAAGTAATCGAAGTGTGTATACATTTTTTGGAGACACCCTGTTTATATACAGTTTAACCCCTTCGCCTGGTATTTGAGTCCCCTTAGTAGACGCTGCTTTGTTTCAGACATTTGGACCCAGGTTTCTGCTTTCTTCTCTCCCATCAGGTTGGAAGTCTTGGAAAAGGGTTACCGTACTACTCTTTCCCCTGATTGACTGATAAAAAAAAATATTAGCTTTAATAGAATTATGCTTTTAAAGCGTTTTGTATTTTGTTACCATATTTCTAATGAAAGACTCTGCCTATCACCTCAAATAATTTTGAAAACAATCAAGAATATGGAGGGGTTTAGTAATATAACTAACTTAATTTGGTATTTGGGGCATAACTTAATAAAGGTTTGTACATAAAATTATGATAAGATAAATATAAACACCTTAGAATCTAAGAAGGTCTGAGATGTTTTGGTAACAAAAGAGTTAAATAATATCTCATTCTCTATTTGCAGGAAAAATTTCCCTGAAGACAATTATATGGAATTTAGTAAAAAAGTGCAGGATAAACTTATTGGAACGCGAGAAGAGAAAGCTTATGTAAGTATATATTTGTGAGTGTATGTGTATACAGGTTTTGTATTTTGTTCACCTCCAAACACACAAACTACAGCTGGATTTTCTTAACCCTTTAGTATTTACATTATTCTATATTTACTATTGCAGTTTCATGGTAAAGGCTTTATTTCACATAATATTGAATGCATGAGATTTTGATATTATTTATTTTGAGAATAATACATTAATCCTTTAGTATTTAAACCGGTCTTATCTGGCCAGAATTCTCTCAACTCTTTTTGTTCAAACCAGCCATAACTGGTCACTCATATTGATGTTACGGTTTTGTTCTCAAAATAAAAACATCAAATTCTCATAGATTCAATATTATCTCAGATAAAGCCTTTATTGCAAAATTACAATAGTAAATATAGAGTATTGACCATATCCAGCCACTCGTAAGTATGAGTGGCTGGATATGGTCAGTTTAAATGCTAAAGGGTTAATTGTAGAGGTAACCCCAAACACACAGATCTTTCATATCCAAGTTGTAGAAGGTCAGTCATGTCAGCATTCTGGCTAAGTGGTTAAGTTCACTTTGCAATCATGTGGTTCTGGATTCGATCCTGCTGTGAGGTTTTGGAGCAAGTGTCTTTATTGCTTGACAATGTAGCAATATTATCCATCTTTAACCCTTTTTTTACTATTGTATTTTCATGGTAAACACTTCATTTCACATAATATCGAATCTATAAGATTTTGATATTATTTATTTCAAGAAATACACCTTAACGTAAGTATGAGTAGCCAGTTATAGCTGGTTTGAACAGAAACAGGTGAGAGAATTCTGGGCAGCTAGAGCTGGTTTAAATGCTAAAAGGTTGAGCAGTGTGACAAGGTTGCCAGATTGGGCTACAGACATCAGTTTACCAAATGCGTTTTTTTTTTTTATTTAACCTTTATTTTCTCCTCTTCTTCTCAGATCTATGACATCAACACAGGTCAACAAGTTATGGAGATATTTGATCAAGAAAAGGCCAACTACTACACATCAAACCGAGCCACATTTGATCCCTCTGATGATTTGGTGCTAAATGATGGAGTATTATGGGATGTCAGAGTTGGTAAAGCTGTACATAAATTTGATAAGTTCAATGCTGCCATAAGTGGCCTGTTCCACCCAATGGGATTGGAAATCATCATAAATTCAGAAGTTGTATCCTTTCTTTATCACATTAAAATGTTTTATAGGTTTCTTGATAAACCCTATTAGTATCGTGCTTAATGAATGTATGTTAAATGAACAATATATGTATAGAGATGAAGATAACATTTCATTTGTCTAGGTATAAATATAGTTGTGTGACATCTTGAGCAAGTGTCTTCGACTGGAGTCTAAGGCTGATACAATGTTTTGCGTGTGGAATCTGGTAAAGGGAAACTAGAACTCCATCGTATCTGGACAGGTTATTACAGATCAAGTCAATACATAACATTACTTTCCTCTTATCAGGCCATTGATCACATCTCGGTTTTGGCATGTATATCGCAACTGGGTGTGCTTTGTTATGCCAATCACTTTACAGAGTGCACTGGGTGCTTTTTATCATGGCACCAGCACTTGGCTGGTCGCTATGTCTTTGACACACCTGAAGAGTCCTTCTAAAACCTTTGTTTGACGTGGTTTCTATAGCTAGTATAGCTATAGAACTTTACAGAGTATACTAGGTGTATTTATATTGGCACCAGCGCTAATGAGGTAGATGACTGAAGGGTCCTCAACCTTGTTTGCTATGGTTTCTATAGCTCGATGCTCTTCCTAACACCAACCACTTCAACCCTTTACCATTTACACTACTCTCTATTTACTGTTGTATTTTCACAGTAAAGTCTTTACCTCACATAATATCGAATCTATGAGATTTTGATTTTATTTATTTTGAGAACAATACCTTCACATCAATATGAGCAGCCAGTTACGGCTGGTTTGAACAGAAAGGTGAGAGAATTGTGGCCGGTTTAAATGCTAATGTATTAAAGAGGGTACTGGTTACATTTTATGGTGTGGCACTAACACTAGGGAGGTTGTGTTGATTAATGGATTAATGATATATTAATGTTTTGACAATAGTAATGTTGATTTTAGTATCTGTTCCTTGACACAAATTTGTTCAGTGGGATATGAGAACATTTCGACTTCTTCATACAGTACCCAGTCTTGATCAATGTCAGCTGAATTTTAACTACACAAATGAAATAATTTATGGCAGTAAGTACACTTCTCTTTTAATAAATTCTATTTATATGGCAGCGAATTGGCTGTGTCATTGATGCAGTGTGGACTGGGTGCATTTTATCATGATTGTTGTGACCACAATGAAGCATGTATTAATAAATGCTATTTCTGTCTTCTCCTTCAGCAATACACATGTTAGATGAACGTCGGCGAGACAAACGGTACAACAGTATATATGCTTCAACCTTCAGAACATTTGATTCTCGAGACTATAGCTGTATATGTAAGTAAACTGATTATTGGTTTATGGATATTATTGTACACATTTGGACTATATACTGTGGAGCCACATGGCTTAGTGGTTAGAGCATTGGCCTTGCAATGGAAAGGTTGTGAGTTCAATTCTCAGACCGGCTGATGTGTTGTTTCCTTGAGCAAGACACTTTATTTCACATTGCTCCAGTTTACTCAGCTGTAGAAATGAGATGATAGGGACTGGGGTCCATGTCATTCCACTGCAAAGTGGTCGTGGAGGTGCCACGGCAAAAAAAAAAGCATCCAGCACTCACTGTAAATGGGGTTGGTGTTAGGAAATCAAGCCAGAATCAGTTCCCATATGAGCAAGACAAGGTCAGCCGACTGGACACTGCCCACAACAGGACAACCCATCTAACCCATGCTAGCGTGGAAGAACGGACATAAAAATGATGATGATGATGATGACTGTGAGAGAAAGAGAGAGAGAGATCCTCAATCACACCTACATGGTGTAATTGTGGTGGTGGTGGTAGTGGAGTATCATTTCTAGTCACTTTCCTTATAAGCCTCAACCCCTTCATTACCATGTTTCGTATAAACAGCAACCTTCTCTTCTTCTTCTTCGCCCACTTATTCCTGAGAGGGTCATGTGGGGAAGAGTTCTCAAACACTCCCTCGAGCAGGTCCTGTCAGAAGCAACCGTCTCCAACTGATCCGAGAGCTGGACAGCAGAAGTTCTTCGGAGAAGAAGAAACCCCCTTGCCCTTTAACAAGTGTTTCAGTCCTTAACTTTTTACACGCTAAGAGGCCGGGCCACATCAAGGTCATGACCCCCGAGTGCACACATTCTGCTGACATTTGCCAGTTAATACTTAACAAGAGATACTTTGCAAGAACTAAGAGGAGGGTTGGAAATGTTTGTAAATGTTGAGTTATGAACAATTGATACATTTTACTTGGGATATGTTTGACAAGACTTTCGTAGACATTTTTTCACGCTCGGAGTTGCTGAAGCATGGAACAAACTGCCTGCGTCAATTGTTAGCTGCCGAGACACTGCATCCTTTAAGTCACTCATGCTTCCCGAAATACGCCAAAACTACACCTGATGTACCCCTTCCATACATATGCACACGTGTGTATCATGACTCGTGCACTGTTCATTTTACTGATGTTTGTGCATTGCCCTATGTACTGTACATGCACTTTTTTGATGAGTTGTGGTGCACCTGGGCACTGTACACAATATTTCATTATTGTTATTGTTATCTCGTACACTGTTCATTTTCCTGACATTTGTACATTATTCTATGTACTATACATGCACCTTTGATGAGTTGTAGTGCACCTGAGCACTGTACACAATAATTTCATTATTATCATTATTATATAAGAAATATGAGTTTATATATGAATGTGGCTGGGGGCATGTGACTGAATAAGTGCCAGGAAATCCCAGTGGAGGGAGACATAATAGAGAAAGACCTGGCAGAGGTTGTGAGAACGGACCTCAAATCGTTAGGACTGGCAGAGATGACGAAGTAACACGACTAGTGGAGAGATGCCGTGCTGAGAAGGACCCGTCCAACCCATGCAAGCATGGAAAAACGGACATAGAAATGATGATGATAGCATAAAGTAAAATGGACTGTTTCTGTTTCTTTATAATTAACCCTTTAGCATTTACATTACTGTATATGTAATATTGTATTTTCATAGTAAACACTTCATCTAATATAATATTGAATCTGAGATTTTGATGCTATTTATTTTGAGAACAATACCCTAACATAAGTATGAGTGGCTAGTTACAGCCGAATTGAACAGAAAGAGGTGAGAGAATGCTGGCCGAATACGGTCAGTTTAAATGCTAAAGGGTTAAGCAGCCACTGTTGTAGTAGTTATTTACATAAAACTTTGTCTTTTTGCAGCCACATATGATGTAAAATCAAGGAGCATTTGTAACCTTGCTGCAGATACACGAGAGTATCATATCGCTGTTGTTGAAGTAAGGGATGAATTTCTTTTTTTACATTGTAAAACTTTTTTAAATCATCGTTGTTGTTATTGGTTTCAATATAATTATTATACAGGAGGCACATGGCTTAGTGGTTAGAGCATTGGCCTTGCAATCGAAAGGTTGTGAGTTCAATTCTCAGACCGGGTGATGTGTTGTTTCCTTGAGCAAGACACTTTATTTCACATTGCTCCAGTTTACTCAGCTGTAGAAATGAGATGATAGGGACTGGGAGTCCATATCATTCCACTGCAAAGTGGTCGTGGAGGTGCCACGGCAAAAAAGCACCCAGCACTCACTGTAAATGAGGTTGGTGTTAGGAAGGGCATCCAGCTGTAGAAATCAAGCCAGAATCGGTTCCCGTCCCACCCTTGCAAGCAGGGAAAAGTGGACGTAAAATGAAATGATGATGATGATGATGATGCTTGTACATGTGTGCCAGGGATGGGGGAAGTGAAAAAAAAAAAATGTTTTGTTGGGAGTCACTATCAACACTTGTATGTTGGTAGTGATAAAAGAGAGAAGCAGTAACAGGAAATACTGTAGACTATAAAATCATATCAAGCTTTGAAATGTTCTTAGGTGCCATAGGCTACCAAGGACTTGGCTCATAATAGAAGAGAAGGGCACAATCAAGGGAAGAATGGAAGTGCAGTGTGACCAGCAATGTATAAGAACCTCAATTAGTTTGTTTAATCCAAGAATATATACATCTGTATGTGTGTGTTTGACTGGTGTTCTTCAAACAAACTTAACATTGCAGTAAGTTACTGGCAATCTCTTGTTGATTTCACCACCAGAAATGTAGAGAACTAGTTATTGGCCAACTAGAAACCAGCTATCAATGATGCTACTGTAAACCAATTTCAATAAATAACACAAAACAACCATTTGCAAGCCTCCATGAGAGGTTTCATACTCATAAGGGGTCCTTTTTGAGACAATGTTTTACTGCTGAATGTCCTTCCATAGAAAACTTGCTAAACAAAGGGTTGTGAGGCTCTGGCTCATCTTAGAGGTCAGTAGCCCTGATTAAATACTGACTTGGTAACAACCCATCCAACCCTTGTTTGCAAGGAAAACAGATTTTAAATGATGAAGTTGATACACTAAGCAATTACAATAAAAATAGATGTTAAATGATGATACACTAAGTAATTACAATAAAAATAGATGTTAAATGATGATACACTAAGCAATTGCAATAAAAATAGATGTTAAATGATGATAGACGAAGTAATTACAATAAAAATAGATGTTAAATGATGATACACTAAGCAATTGCAATAAAAATAGATGTTAAATGATGATAGACGAAGTAATTACAATAAAAATAGATGTTAAATGATGATACACTAAGCAATTGCAATAAAAATAGATGTTAAATGATGATGTAGAAGACAATTGTTTGGTTTTTTTTTACAAAGGTTTTATTTCCATTTTAAAGAACTTTTGGAATTTTTTTCTTTATAGACTCAACAATATGGTGATACAAATGTTGAAGAAAATGTCTGCAGATTGTATGAAATTGGCAAATTGAAAGATGATGATGATGATCAAGTAAGTAGTTTGAATAATATTTTATTCTGTATGACAGGGGGTCTTTATTTCACACATACATTGACGTAGACACAGGTAAACTGTACAGGGTAAATGTGGGTTCTGTAAGCTACAGGGAAGGCAACCCATCTAGGAGAGCAGTCACACTGAATATGATTGTACAGGATTAGCTGTCGCGAAGGTGGTGCCTCTAGGAAAACAGTTGCTCTGATTTAAAGTTGGTACAGGATAAAGAAGACTCTTAAAAGTCCTGACATCATCACTAGTGCTGGTGGCCTGATAGAAGGCACCCAGTCCACATTGTAAAGTAGTTGGTGGTATAGGAAGGTCATCCAGTCAGAAAACTATAAGAAGTCTATCTCATGCAGGCATAGAAAATAGACATAAAACAGTAATGATGACGATGATGATGATGATGCTTTCAGGGGTTCTCTTTATGACACTGTTAAACTCTTTGTGCTCAGAATTTAAATCCCACTAAAGTCAACTTTGTCATTTTGAGGTCAGTAAAATACTAGTCTGTGGTGGTAGACTGGTGGTATTTTTAGAGTATCAGGGGAAATGTCTTGTTGTATTTATTTGTTCTGGCTCTTTGGGTTGTGTTCAAATCTTGCTGCAACCTACATGGGTGGTAGATTTAATGTCACCTTGTTTAACTCGACTACTCGACTCTTGGCTCCTCAGCAGAATCTACTATGTTGCAGGCATTCAAGCCAGGTTTCTTGTTTCTTGTTTGAGGCTACTTTCATCCCTCCCACTTGTGTTGGAGGCCCTGAAAAACGATTTTTTTTTAACCCTTTAGCATTTAAACTGGCTGTATCCAGCCAGAATTATCTCACCTCTTTCTGTTCAAACCAGCCGTAACTGGCCACTTATACTGATGTTAAGGTATTGTTCTCAAAATAAATTACATCAAAATCTCATAGATTCGATAATTATGTGAGCTAAAGCCTTTACTGTGAAACTACAATAGTAAATATAGAGAAATGTAAACAAATTTGATTAGAGATGCTAGAAGACTAAAATTTTTTCTTCCATTTTTTTTTCTTCAGGGTGATGATGACGATGATGACGAAGATGAAGGAATTGATGATGATGATGACGATGATGATGAAGATGATGACATTGTCCACGTGTCAGCCCTGGGTGATGGATCAAGTGATATAGAAGGTTCGTATTTTAATTGTTCTTGCTGTATTAGTGCCACAATAAAATAAAAAAAATTAAAATAAAAAAAAAAAAACACCCAGTGCACTCTGTAAAGTAATAGTGCTGGTGTCACAACAGTAGTAGTACTAAAGTAATGATAAAGTGCACATTTAAAGGACTAAGGATTGGTGACTCGCTGTGCTAATGAATACCCATCTCTGCCTACTAACTTAACCCTTTAGCATTTAAACCGGCCGTATCCGGCCAGAATTCTTTCACTTCTTTCTGTCTAAACCAACTGGAACTGGCCGTTCAGACTTATGTTAAGGTATTGTTCTCAAAGTAAATAATTGTTTCTACGTTAGGCACAAGGCCAGAAATTACCCAGTGTATTACTGGTACTTTATTTTATCGACCCCCGTAAGGATGAAAGGCAAAGTTAACCTCAGCGGGATTTGAACTCCAAATAAATATCAAAATGTCATAGATTCGATATATGAAATAATCAAGTGAGATAAAACCTTTACTGTGAAAATATGATAGTCTATATAGAGTAATGTAAATGTTAAAACACGACCTGACCAATCCATGTGGCCACCCACTCCTTCCCGTAACCCCCACTACATCTTATTGACTCTAACTTGTATTTTATTTTCCAGATGATGATGACGACGACGATGATGATGATGATGATGACGATATTGTTGATAACTTACTTGGTTCTGGTGATGAAAGTGATATGAATGAAAATGACAACGATTTTGATGACAATGTCTTATTTGAACTTTCTTCTGACTTGTGATAACTTGAAACAGAAAAAACAAAAAAAATGGAACATTCAACTTCTTACATAGCCAAATGGAAATTTTGGTTCTGTATTTCTAATTGAAATCTCAAAAATTGAAGTTGTCAACTTAAATATTTTTTACAACATGGGTCTTTTATTGATCTGTCAGTTTGACAACTTTTGAGAAACA
Organism: Eledone cirrhosa; assembly: GCA_964016885.1. Taxonomy (NCBI): domain Eukaryota; kingdom Metazoa; phylum Mollusca; class Cephalopoda; order Octopoda; family Eledonidae; genus Eledone; species Eledone cirrhosa. Next base: position 47,148,031 of record OZ024752.1, on the reverse strand, counting down.
CTATTTTTTTTTTTTTTTTTTTTTTTTTTTTTTTTTTAATGGTACCTTCACTAAAATATATTGAAAATAAATAAATAAAGACAGCATATTTTTGAAAATGTAAAACATTGGATGTCAACCATTTTACCATTCTGAAAATAAAATGACTATTCATCGAATCCATCTGAGTCTTGTATTTATTTTTACTAGTTTCAGTCATTAGACTGTGGCTATGCTGTTGAATATATTGATCCCAGTACTTATTTTATTAAATACTATACTTATTTTTATCCAACTGGTAAGTTACAGGGTATAAACAGACATATACACACACATGCATCATCAAATTCATCATTTAACGTCCATTTTCCTACTCTAAAGTAACACTACCAGCGGCACCATGTTAAGATGCACCCAATTCATATACAGAAAAAGTGGCAGTGCTAGTTTTATAAAAAGCACCTAGTCCACACTGTAGAGTGATTGGTGATAGGAAGGACATCCAGCCATAGATGTGATATATATATATATAAGGCAGTCGGATAGAATACTTTATGGTATTCGTTCCGGTTCTCTGCTCTCTGACTTCAAATCCCGCCGAGGTCAACTTTGCCTTTCATCCTTTCGAGGTCGATAAAAAAGTACCAGTCTAGTACTGGGATGGATTCTTCCACTATATCTCTTTCTTATTTTCTTCTCTGTCTTTCTATCTTTCTCTGGGATAAATCTGCTGTATCCTGGTTCTGCCAGGCTTAAATTGCTATGACTCTATCAGGAGTTATGGGACCATATATATATCATCATCATTTCATTTTACGTCCGCTTTTCCCTGCTTGCAAGGGTGGGACGGGAACTGATTCTGGCTTGATTTCTACAGCTGGATTGCCCTTCCTAACACCAACCTCATTTACAGTGAGTGCTGGGTGCTTTTTAGCCGTGGCACCTACATGTCCACTTTACAGTGTGGGCTGGGTGCTTTTTTTTTGCTGTGGCACCTCCACGACCACTTTATAGTGGAATGATATGGACCCCAGTCCCTATCATCTCATTTCTACAGCTGAGTAAACTGGAGCAATGTGAAATAAAGTGTCTTGCTCAAGGAAACAACATCACCCGGTCTGAGAATTGAACTCACAACCTTTCGATTGCAAGGCCAATGCTCTAACCACTAAGCCATGTGCCTCCACAATATATATATATATATATCACATGGGTGTAAAATGATGAAGATGTACATCGACAAGATCCTGGACCTCATTCGCTTAACGAGTGGGGTCGAGCTTGTCAAATCAGACCAAGGAAACAATGTTTTCATTGGTCTTTCCAATTGCTAAAGATATGTCAGGCAAAAAAAGATATATATATAATTTTACATCCATCTTCCTGGCATATATATATATATATATGTTTGGTTTTCCATGCATGTATGGGTTGTATAGTAAAGGTGGGGTATATCTAGCATTCAATATTGCCATAGAGGTAGGAGGCATTTTAAACTCCTGGAGGGCTGGGAACAGAGCCAAGGTTGACCCACACTTATATGTTAAATTCCTTACTATACCCATTGTTAACTCTAACCTTGCTGACTGCACCTTTAGATGAAGTCGAAATAAGAGTGCCCTTCTTAACGCCAACCACATTTACAGTGAGTACTAGGCGCTTTTTGATGTGACACCTACGTGCCCACTTTACAGTCTGGGCTGGGCTCTTTTTGTCGTGACAGCTATGCAACCACCTTACAGTGTGGACTGGGTGTTTTTTGTCGTGCCAACAACACAACCATTTTTCAATGTGGACGAGTCTGTGAGATGATTTACTACAGAAAGGGCTTAGTAATGCAGGTAAATATTTATTGGAACACTTTTTGTTTATATGCAAGCAAATTACGAAAAATATAATAGAAATGATGGACACTCTTAATGGTTATTTCAATTATATTTTCTTGGTTAATAACTCATTTAATCTAAACACAGGGGCAACTTTGTACAAGTAGTATGTGATTTTGTAACTGAAAAATAAACCCCTCAAATATTTAAAGCTGTATAGTTTATAAGAAGCGCTTAATGTCTTATTAAAATTAGAATAGTAGGGACTGTGCGTAAACAATAGGCATGGGTTCCATATTTTGCGAAAGATCGTAAATTTGTTCAAACACTGAATTAAAATTCAGAACAAAAAGGAAGTTCACGGCATTAGCAATGTGAGTGAAAGCAGTTGTAACTAAGAATGGAAACCAAGTTTTCAGCTCTGCTCCGCAAGATTTTTTTTACTTCGGGGAGATAACTCATGTTTGTTTATTTACCTTATGTCCGGCGATTCCAAAATGTTAGGGTTTTCGCCGCAATGTATTCCGTATCACTTTCCTTTTGGCAATACAAACCATTTCTAGTCACTTCAAATTCTACACTCTTGATTACATTTTAACTATTTACTAAGATGTTTAATTGTTTTCATACAAGACTTGTAATTTTAGTTACAATCGCCAGCTTGGTAATTAATGGAACAAAGGGAAATGTTGCCGAAGATGGTGACAATAAAAATGTTCCCGAAAAGAGTTGTGGCTGTTCTACCAGTCGTGATAAATGTGAACAAGAAACAACTCCTCCAGAAAAAGACAGTAAATATTCTGCACAGGCAAACAATCCGAGTTCTTTCTCACCCACAGGCGAAATGTCGTTTATCCCAGCTGGGAAGTTTTTAATGGGTACAGATAAACCAATATTTGTAGCTGATGGCGAAGGTCCTGAGAGGGAAGTAGACATAAAGTCGTTTTATATGGATATTCATGAAGTCAGTAATGAAGAATTCGAAAAGTTTGTCAATGCTACCGGTTATATTACTGAGGTAAATATATAATATTTTATTAATGCATGCAGTCGCAGAAGCGGCCGGACCAGATGCGTTATAGCCACGGTGCAGAGCTGCTTATAGGGGTCTAATTTCGTAAAGAAATTATGATGAATTTTCGTGAATTGTTATTAAAATATTAAAATGCATTTTCATAAAGTCTTTGTTTGATACTATGGAAATAATTGCGTATATGCAATACTGTTTGGTGGAACCGCAAGACATTAAACATCTGATATCTTACAACTGACATGAGATGGTATAAGTTATGAATTAATAATATGCTATATAATAGCCGAGATGTTAAAATACCCGGCAAACTTTCTTCATTGTAATATTACAATTTAGATTTCAACTCACACTAATGCTTCCATGTGAGATCAATAGATTAAGTAGCAGAGAAATATTGTTTTAGCTTATACAAAATTGGCATCGTTCCATACATTTTTAAAAATTGGTTGTTTATACATATCAAAACAATTTATCCGACGGGCGGTTGTAATAAAATCATTTAAAAATTGGACAATAGCAATACGACTCAGGCGACATGCCTGCTCCGTCAATTACGCACTAAGTGTTTTGAGGTTATTTAAAACCCAAATATTTATTTTCCACTTGCTTTAATTTCGCTTTAAGTACGCACATGCACGCACACCCATATATAGGGTGTCCCCAAAAATGTATACATACTTCAACAGCATTCTAATAAAAGTGTGTATACATTTTTGGAGGACACCCTGTATCTATCTATCTATCTCTCTATCTCTCTATATATTTAATAATAAAATAATGATATGTTATGTCTTCTTTACGTTATTGAGTAGTGGCGCGTGTTCGCTATTGATCACCTCAAGGTTCGATCTGTATCGATCTAGCCGGATGCTGGAAACTAGGCATCGAATACTCACTCTGGTGAACCTACAGTAACTGGACGTTACACTCCCTATATATATATATATATATATATATATATACTTACACACTCACATGCATACATACGTTGTTGTGGTATACAGTTACGGCCCTTTACGTTCTGAGTTCAGATCCCACCGAGGTTAGCTTTGCCTTTCATCCATCCTTAAGGGGTCGATAAAATAAAGTACCAGTCACACACTGGGCTAAATGTGATCGACTTTCCCCTCCTCTTCAAAATCGCTGGCATTGTACCAAAAGTAGAAACATTTCCGTCTAAAAATGTCATGATAGTAAAACTAAGGGAAACTTATTGTTATTTTTACTATATTTTCTGTAAGTAAAATCTAATCTTAGTGGTCCTTTTTTTTTAAACGAAAAGTTTTCAGTGTCTGAAACTAAAGGTTGCTTCGCATCTTTACATCTTTTAAAAATAACATTTGTTTAAAATAAAAACTGCACCTACAAACTACACACGTTTATATATACGTGTAAACAACGCACATGTACGTAGTTGCTCAACCTGCTAAAAATAGCAGCTAACGATTTTATTAAAACGTCGAGATTATTACAGATTCTGGTGATCATAGGTTTGCTCATCAAACTCATCAAAACACACTGCTTTGCTCATCAAACACATAGGTCTGCTCATCAAAACACACTGCTCATCAAACACATAGGTCTGCTCATCAAAACACACTGATTGGGGAAGAGTGAATTAATTTTATTTTTTATTTGAATTTAATTGGTTCTACAGCAGTACTGGGTGTTGACTTAATTAGGTTTTAAGCTATGAAAAAAACTTGTAAGATCTCACGAAAATTGTATTATATCTCTTGAGATCCGTCTGGGTTTTGAGGCTCTTTTCTGTAATATTTAAATACGGCACTGGACTACAATTTATTTAATCGAGAAAATTGAGGTCATGAATAAAAAAAGAATCGATTTGGTAACTCAATATTGGAAGTATGTTAAAATTGTCAGACGATATAACTGTGTATCGTGCCTCACCAACATTACCCTGACCCAACAATAAAAAGGTTTGCTTATTAAAAACTCGGATATAATTCACAAAAGAATCAGGTGAATAGAAATTAATCGGGAGAAGACATGCACTCTCAATTACACGCTACAACGGAAAATGCAAGTGATAGCGAGACTAAGGTATTGGAATAGCTAAGTACCCTCACGAGCATCACCTGATAATTCAGTAAGGCGAGGAGCTGCCAAATATGACAAAGACTAGAACTTTATTTGCACTGGGTATCGATGACGTTACTAAGATAGGAGCTGACCCGGATTTAAATGTCTGATATTTTGATGATAATTGTTTGGAGGACCTTTAAATAAGGTCGTTGCTCCTACGAAGAGTAGGAACCTCCGTGTCAACAGTTCCAAATGCAAGCTCTGGATCCTTAACCACTGAGCTTCACAACATCAACCAACTATACAGCTGGTTTAAATGCTAAAGGGTTAAGAGGTGAGATGGAGGAATGCCTCAGTAAAACTTATCACATGCAAACAGTATAAATATAAGCTTTTCTGAGTAGGAAATTATAATGGGGTACGGGAGGTAGATATTTTATATTCTGAGAAGTGGATAGATAAAATAACTGAAGTAGTTTGAACAAGTGATAGAATTATCAAACTCAATATAATCATAGGTAATAAAATGACAATGGTTATCTCTACTTCTGTGACACAATTAGGACTAAGTAAATGTTATGGGAACCAAAGAGACTTTCCTTTGTGTTTCCATTCATATCCGGTGAGCCAAAATCACTAACCACTAAGCCCCACGCCTTCAGTCTTTACCCAATAATAATAATTTTCTACTTTTGGCACAAGGCCAGCAATTACTCAGTACATTAAATAATAATAATGAAATTATTGTGTACAGTGCTCAGGTGCACTACAACTCGTCAAAGGTGCATGTATAGTACATAGAATAATACACAAATGTCAAGGAAGTGAATAGCGTATGAGTCATGATATACATGTGTGTATGTGTATGAAGGGGGAACATTAGGTGTAGTGTTGGCGAATCTCGGGAAGCATGGAGGCCTTAAAGGAAGCAGTGTCTCGACAGCTAACAACTGATACAGGTAGTTTGTTCCATGGAGGTTTTAAAGGATGCAGTGTCTCGACAGCTAACAACTGATGCAGGTAGTTTGTTCCATGGAGGCCTTAAAGGATGCAGTGTCTCGACAGCTAACAACTGAGGCAGGTAGTTTGTTCCATGGAGGCCTTAAAGGATGCAGTGTCTCGACAGCTAACAACTGAGGCAGGTAGTTTGTTCCATGGAGGCCTTAAAGGATGCAGTGTCTCGACAGCTAACAACCGTGGCAGGTAGTTTGTTCCATGGAGGCCTTAAAGGATGCAGTGTCTCGCCAGCTAACAACCGATGCAGGTAGTTTGTTCCATGGAGGCCTTAAAGGTTGCAGTGTCTCGACAGCTAACAACCGAGGCAGGTAGTTTGTTCCATGGAGGCCTTAAAGGATGCAGTGTCTCGACAGGTAACAACCGAGGCAGGTAGTTTGTTCCATGGAGGCCTTAAAGGATGCAGTGTCTCGACAGCTAACAACCGAGGCAGGTAGTTTGTTCCATGGAGGCCTTAAAGGTTGCAGTGTCTCGACAGCTAACAACCGTGGCAGGTAGTTTGTTCCATGGAGGCCTTAAAGGATGCAGTGTCTCGACAGCTAACAACCGATGCAGGTAGTTTGTTCCATGGAGGCCTTAAAGGATGCAGTGTCTCGACAGCTAACAACCGAGGCAGGTAGTTTGTTCCATGGAGGCCTTAAAGGATGCAGTGTCTCGACAGCTAACAACCGATGCAGGTAGTTTGTTCCATGGAGGCCTTAAAGGATGCAGTGTCTCGACAGCTAACAACCGAGGCAGGTAGTTTGTTCCATGGAGGTTTTAAAGGAAGCAGTGTCTCGACAGCTAACAACCGAGGCAGGTAGTTTGTTCCATGGAGGTTTTAAAGGATGCAGTGTCTCGACAGCTAACAACTGATGCAGGTAGTTTGTTCCATGAAGGCCTTAAAGGATGCAGTGTCTCGACAGCTAACAACCGAGGCAGGTAGTTTGTTCCATGGAGGCCTTAAAGGATGCAGTGTCTCGACAGCTAACAACCGAGGCAGGTAGTTTGTTCCATGGAGGCCTTAAAGGATGCAGTGTCTCGACAGCTAACAACTGATGCAAGTAGTTTGTTCCATGGAGGCCTTAAAGGATGCAGTGTCTCAACAGCTAACAACCGAGGCAGGTAGTTTGTTCCATGGAGGCCTTAAAGGATGCAGTGTCTCGACAGCTAACAACCGAGGCAGGTAGTTTGTTCCATGGAGGCCTTAAAGGATGCAGTGTCTCGACAGCTAACAACCGAGGCAGGTAGTTTGTTCCATGGAGGCCTTAAAGGATGCAGTGTCTCGACAGCTAACAACCGATGCAGGTAGTTTGTTCCATGCTTCAGCAACTCTGAGCGTGAAAAAATGTTTCCGAAAGTCATGGGAACTGTAGTTTTCTGACTTTGAGGGCATGTCCACGTGTGTTAGACACATGGAAATCTGAAAGGTACTCAGGGTTGTTGTTGGCAAGACTGGTACTTTATTTAAACTCAGACCGTAAAGGGACATATCTATGCTGGAAAGCATGGCGTCCGACTCCACCGATACTGCCAGCCTACCGCCCTTACCAAATAATAATAATATTAACAACGATTTTTACTTTAGGTACAAGGCCAGCAATTTGGGGAGGGAAAAGTCAATTAAGTCGACTCCAATGTATTACTGGTACTTTATTTTATCGACCCTGTAAGGATGAAAAGCAAAGTTAACCTCGGTGGGATTTGAACTGAGAACGTAAAGAGCCGTAATTCTATGCTGCAAAGTATGTTGTCTGATGCTCTATCGATTCTGTCAATCCACTGCCCTAATAATAATGATTTCTACTTTAGGCACAAGGCCAGCAATTCTTGGGGAGTGGAAAATCGATTAAATCGACCCCAATGCGTGACTGGTACTTTATTTTAAGGATGAAAAGCAAAGCTAACCTTTAAATATGTAGATTGGCAGTATCGGTAGAGGGTCGGATGCCATGCTTTGACGCATTGAGTTACGTCCCTTGCCATTCTGAGTTCAAATCCCGCTGAGGTTAACTTTGCCTTTCATCCTTACGGGGGTCGATAAAATAAAGTACCAGTAATACACTAGGTAATTGCTGACCTTGTGCCAAAAGTAGAAACAATCATTTCTTTCTTTGTTTAGGCAGAAAAATTTGGCAATTCTTTTGTGATGGAAAACTACTTGAGTGAAGCCACTTTAAAGAATGTCACCCAAGCTGTAAGTAGCTGTCCTGTTTTATTGTTAACTTGTTTTGAAAATAACTCCTTTTCCTCCTCCATCATTGTCATCATCATCATCTCCCTACAACTATATAACTCACATCATCATCACTCGTCGACTACTGTCGAGATGATGGATCTCACTCTCAAGCCCCAGAATCCCCTGTCCCCCATCGCTGCCCCCAGGTCCTGTCTACTGATTCCCGTATCCCTAGAGATAACGTCAGGGAATGACAGCTTCCTACTCCTAGTCAGGCTGGAGTCAGGGTTCCAGAGCAAGAGAGCGGATATGATTTCATTGCTGGCACGGTGACAGTGGCCAGCAAATTGAGCTCTCCGGGATTTTAGAAGGGCAGAGGCTCGAGGGAGTTTGCCATAGATTTTAGACAAGGTGGGATGTCGTTTCCAGGATAGGTTTTGCACTCTCATTAAGAGGCGGGTATATGTGCCATCCAATCTCCTCTCAAGTTGTGATGTTAGTGTCCAAGTTTCGGATCCATAAAGTAATATGGGCTTAATGGTTGCTTGGAATATTTCCAGTTTTAGCTTGTTGGTAAGTTGAGATGTCCATATGGCGTGCATGTCATTGCACGCTGACCATGCCATACCCTTCCTGGTTAGAAAATCTTTTTTGGAGGAGGAGATATATGAGCCAAGATACTTGTAATCTTCCACCTGCTTAAGGGTTCTGATGGGGTAGTTTGGGCTGTTTGCGCATCTGTTCACATACTCAGTCTTGGATTCGTTGAGGTACAGTCCAACACAGTTGGACTATATAACTACACCTCAACCCACCCCTCTACTCACCTACCACTCACTCACCTCTACCTATCTCTACTCACCTACCACTCCTCATCCCCCTCTACTCTCCTACCACTCACTCACCTCTACCTATCTCTACTCATCCACCACTACTCTCCTACCACTCACTCACCTCTACCTATCTCTACTCACCTACCACTCACCCACCTTCACCTACCTCTCCTCATCCACCTCTACTCTCCTACCACTCACTCACCTCTACCTATCTCTACTCACCTACCACTCACCCACCTTCACCTACCTCTCCTCATCCACCTCTACTCTCCTACCACTCACTCACCTCTACCTATCTCTACTCACCTACCACTCACCCACCTTCACCTACCTCTCCTCATCCACCTCTACTCACCTACCACTCACTCACCTCTACCTATCTCTACTCACCTACCACTCACCCACCACCACCTATCTCTCCTCACCCACCTCTACTCACCTACCACTCACCCACCACTGCCTATCTCTACTCACCCACCTTTACCTACCTCTCCTCACCCACCTCTACTCTCCTACCACTCAGCTTCTTCCCCTATCATACTTACAATTATTTTCTTTCCTCTTTCTTCATCTTGGCCATATTTACCTTGGAGTGGGTGGTGCCAACCTCCCTAGTACTGGTGCCATGATAAAATGTGTCCAGTACACTGTAAACTGGATTGCAATTAAACAAAGACAGCATAAGGTCTGTTTAATCTCATCAAAGACATAACAACCTCTTTAGGGCTGGTGTCAATATAAAATGCAGCCCATACAATCTAACTGCTATTTTGTCTGTGGGGCATAGCCGAAACACAGCTCTTACTTAGATGTAGAATCTGTCACTCTCTCCCCTTCTCCCTTTCTTTCTTTCGTTGTCTAACAATCCTTTCCCCCACTCCCTTTCCTTTCTTCTATGGCATTTATAGTCTTTATCTTTATGTTTGACTAAATATTAAATTCTTTATTATTTTTATATAATTTCATCCTAGAAATATATTTGAGTATTCTGAAATAAAGTTTATTCCTTTCTTTAAAAAATAATTTTAAAAAAAACTGTAAAGTGGTTGGTGTAAAGAAAGTCATTCAGTCTTAGAAACCATGACAAAAATAGAATGTATGAGCTAGACATGCTCTACTGACCTATCTAGAAAGGCAGTAACTCGGAATATGAACTGACTCGGACTATAATGACCTGGTCAGTCTATGCCAGCACGGAAAATGGATATAAAACAATGATGAGGACTGGTTTTTTTTTCAAACTATAAATGGCCTACCTGTTGTTATTTCTAACTACACATGCTCCTATGTAGATTGTACTATGCTTGATTATTCCTGTCAACCTTCCACATACAACCAATATACAAGGTTTTCACAACTGCATTCAACAGAAACCACAAAAACATTTTTGTAATGGCACACAATGACATAGCTTTATTCAACAGCACCAATACACATTCACTGTATGTATTCATATTCAGGAAAATAAGCTTACATTTGCCTGCTGTACAACACACAACGAAAACTACCAATTTGTTACAAATGTCACCATATTTTAAACCGGCTGTTCATATCCAGCCAGAATTGTCTCACTTCTTTCTGTTCAAACAAATTACAAAGCTAATGTATAAGTTTTGTAGATGATGTGATAAAGATTAATTTTATGTGTTGAATTTCCATGGAAAATATATTTTAAAAAATGTTTGTAGGTGACGGCTGCTCCTTGGTGGGTGTCTGTTAATGGAGCTTTCTGGAGAACACCTGAAGGTAATGACTCTACAATCAAAGACAGGTGTGTATCTGGCTTTAAATCTTAACCTAATGCTGCTATGAATATTTCATGTTTCTACATAATTAAATATTTCTATCGATCTTTCTGTGTCTGTCTCTCAAGCTATGACAATCTGTTTGCCTGTACATATGCATATATGCATATATGCATATATGCACACATGATGATGATGATGGCTGCAACTCAATTTTGAATAATCGATTGATACTTAAACATGAGCATCACAGATGTGGCTTTTTATTCCTGCTAGGGACTTGCCTATGGCCAGCAATACCAGGCATCACCAAAAATGTCACATATCAAGTGATGCCTGTACTTGAAGCATTTTTTAAGTGAGGAAAGGTTTTGCACAGAACCAATCCCACTCTCTGACTATCGAATGCATTTGCCCAAAAAGAAGAACTGGTCTACATCATTGGATGCAAACAAAGTCACAGGTTTTATATCAGAGTGACCTTCTCAATGAAGACTAGGAGTTTCTCGTTCCACAAAAAACTTACATACAAGCATACACATACATAAATACACACAAATACGACTGTTTTGGTGGAAGGTATAGTCAATTAAATTGACCTCAATACTTAACTTGTATGTTACCAGGGTATCAATAACTTCAGGATGTTACACTTGTTGTTTACCTAAATCTCTTAGAATTATTTGAGTGTGTCATTCATACTGTTTTACTTGTGAGGCTTCAGTTGATATTTAATATCTCTGACAAAGTATTGGGATTTTTTCATAAACTATCTCTCTCAATGTATACAATTACCATGTTTCTAATAATAATAATGATGAAATTATTGTGTACAGTGCTCAGGTGCACTACAATTCATCAAAGGTTGCATGTATATTACATAGAATAATGTACAAATGTCAGAAAAATGAACAGTGTACGAGTCATGAAATACATGTGTGCCTGTGTATGGAGGCGGGACATCTATTATATACTATTATATTTTCACAGTAAAGGCTTTATCTCACATAATTATTCACATCAAATCTATGAGATTTTGATGATGTTATTATTTACTTTGAAAACAAGACCTTAACATCAGTATGAGTGGCTAGTTACGGCCAGTTTGAACAGAAAGATGTGAGACAATTCTGGCCAGATATGGCTGGTTTAAATGCTAAAGGGTTAAAGCAGTCATACAACCGCTCTTTCTATGACCCTCTCTCTCTAACCACTAGACTGTGCACCTTTACTAATAGCTAAATATTAACTGGTGTTTGTATATAATTTTTAGGATGAACCATCCTGTTCTCCATGTTTCTTGGAATGATGCTGTAAAATATTGTAAATGGGCTGGCAAAAGGTTGCCTACTGAAGCAGAATGGGAGCATGCTTGCCGTGGGGGATTAAAACAAAGGTAAGTTTTAGTCTTTCCTTTTTTTTATTTCTTTTACATGCACCTTTGATGAGTTGTAGTGCACCTGAGCACTGTACACAATGATGGATTGGCAGTGTCAGTAGAGCATCAGACAACATTCTTCGTAGCATAGAGTTATGGAGTCATGGCTCTTTAAGTTCTGAATTCAAATCCCACCAGATTACCATTGAACTTAGGTGTGCTTAAGCACATGGCCCTGTTGGCTAGGGATGGTGGGGTGGCATCTATCTGCCCCCACCAAATTTTTCACGATGAATTTTTCAAATGTTTAGGGCCTCAGAACTTAACTAGCACAGAGCCTCGTTTGTCCTAAATCCGGCACTGAATGTGACCATCAATATGGTGAAATAATTGAGATTGATAAAGTATCTGACTGTTGACTCTTGCATTGACTATTTATATCCAGCTTGGAAAATATAATCCCTTTGATCTGCTTTGTTTAGTCATAATAGTCACAGCTGATGTTTTTTTCCTGTTTTATAAAACTTCAAACCAGGTAACTACGTATTACTGATTACCTGCCCGACATACTAAACATTTTAGAGTATATATAAACCAACATAGTTTATATAAAACAATGTGAAATATGAGGTTAAGAATGTTTGAGAAAAGCTGGTACAATGCAAGTTAGAAATACAGGAATGAAAATTAGAGGAGAGTAAAGTAAGACAAACAAAAAACATTTTTACCCTATATTTCATGATATTTCGGGGTTGCTTGAAATATTATGAAATATAAGATAAGAGTGTAGTGTTTTGTTTTGGTTTGTTTGTAAAATTTTACTCAAGTTTTCACTCCTTTATTTCTAACATTCTTTGTACTGCCTTTTCCAAAACAATCTTAGATATTTACCAATACAATTTTTACTAGTTCTTTGATTAAAATATTAAAATATTGATCGTTCACCAAACCCAGACTTGTCCCTTGCTATTTCCCTCCGAAGAAGAGATTTTATCTCGAAATATCAGGATAGATAAATAATAAAGGTAACACAGAACATCTTGCTTGCTTCGTCTTATTTTCTTGTTCGTCCATTTTGTATTGCCGTGGTCTTCAAAATTCATATTTTTATTGATAAAGATTATTAAAATTTTATTCACAATTAGAACATTTCCTTGGGGTAACAAAGAAAATCCAGAAAATAAACATTGGATGAATATTTGGCATGGAGAGTTCCCTGTGAAAAATACTGGAGATGATGGTTTCGTTGGTACAGCACCTGTAAGTCTTGTTTTGTGTTCTTAGTAATATGTTATTATTATTGTCATCAGTCAGTCTCGGAAAACCATAGAGAGGTAAGACTGGTATGCATGGTTGACAGCTGATCGTCTACAAAACACTTTGCCCAGGCTTGCATCTTGGAGATGAACTTTCTAGATGGAAGCCCATTGTTAGCCTGATAGAAAAAAAAAATCATACAAATGTTTATGGTAGTATTTTAATAATTCAGTCTTTTTTGGTTATTAAATTAAGCATTTATTAAAACTAATATTAACATTTACCATAGATATTTACTGAAGTAAACATTTATTAAAACTAACAGAAGGTAAAGACTGAAACACTCACTTGAGCAGGGTTTCTTTTCTGAGGACCTTCTGCTGTTCAGCTTTCCTGAGAGTTTCTTACCTCTTTACCATAAATATTTATATATCACATTCCTTTCAGGTTGATGCCTTTCCAACACAGAACAAGTTTAAACTGAAAAATATAATTGGTAATGTTTGGGAATGGACACAAGACTGGTGGAATGTACAACATACCAGAGATTTCGCTAAAAATCCAGTAAGAATTCTTATTTGATTCATTATCATCATCATTTTCCATCCGTTTTCCATCCTGGCATGAGTTTGCCAGGTCAATGATCCAAGACAAGATGACCACCTCTTGCTTATATATTCTATATTTTGGCATAATTTCTATGGCTTAATACTCTTTTTAATGCTTTACAGAGTGTATTGGGTGCAATTTATTGTATTGTGACACCGACACTAAAGAGGTTGTTGTGTGCTCAGCAAGATTGAAGAATTCTTGCTACCAGTTATTATCTATGTTCAGTTACCAACCACTTTATAGTGTACTGGGTGATAAAGTGGTTAAGAGCTCTGGTCCACTTGTTTACTGTTCAGCAGTAATGATCTTTGAAGTGACTTTTCCATGTTAATTTTATGAGCCTACTCTTTCATGCTGGCATAAGGCATGTTGGAAGAGAGTGTTTGTAAGGTAACACAAAAACCAGTGTTTTTATCGTGACACCATCATTAGGTGGGCTGTCAACCAAGACTCAGAGAGACTTCACCCAACCTCATTAAGAGAGGCTATACGGTCATATAAAAAGATCAACTCATGGTGTGAGTAGGTTATGCCTGAAAGGAAGGTTGGCTGGTAAGAGAAACAGAGGCTGGCAGCCAAAACAATGGCTTGATAGTGCCAACTTATGGACTGAACTTAAGCTTTGCACTTTAAACTCGGCTGCTGGTGATTGAAAGGTATTATATATTCCTGGAAGGAAAGTTGGCTGGTAAGAGAAGCAGAGGTTGGCAGCCAAAACAATGGCTTGATAATGTCAACTTATGGACTGGACATGATCTTTGCTCTTGGTGATCGAACTTTGTGGAGAAAAATATCTCATGTTGATGCGCAGTCTGCAACTGGCAGAATTTAGCATCAAAGAAGTAAGGATCCACATCATATACACATCCCCAAGATTTGAAGAGATTTTTTTTAGAGTTAAAACTTAGACTTGTGTGTTGCAATTTCTATTTATGATTTATGTTTTCCTATTTTAGAAAGGGCCTTCTAAAGGGGCAAACAAAGTAAAGAAAGGAGGATCCTTTTTGTGTCATAAGGTATGTATACTCATTATTTTACTGGCTTCTCCATCTTGTCCATGGGGTACAACTAAGATATACTGCCCCAGCTAATGGTATAGAGTTTGTCCTTCCCTTCCACTTTCACATCTTTTTTTTTCATTATTTTAATCCCAACCTTTTTGTCTCTTTTCCTGTTTATTATTTTATTCATATAATCATGGTGGTGGATCGGTAGAGGGTCGAACGCCATGCTTTGCAGCACAGAGTTACGGCCCTTTACAGTCTGAGTTCAAATCCCACCGAGGTTAACTTTGCCTTTCATCCTTACGGGGTCGATAAAATAAAGTACCAGTAATGCACTGGGATAATTGCTGGCCTTGTGCCAAAAGTAGAAACAATTATTTTTATTATTATTTGTAGAAATCATTATTTTAATACCTTTAAAAAAAAAAAAACCCTTTATCATTGAATACTTCTGTTCAACAATAAATTTTTCAGGATTATTGCTACAGATATCGCTGTGCAGCACGAAGTGAGAACACCCCTGATTCCTCTGCTTCCAATTTAGGCTTTCGCTGTGCCAGTTCTCAGCCACCAGCAATGCCACCATAAAAAGATTTACTTCCATTATTTCACTGTGGCTTTTTGCAGGGAAGGGGTAGTATTTTTAATATAAATTTCTTGATATTATCTCAAATAAAACGTTGAATTTTTCTAAAAAAAATATGGTTTTTATGGTTTTAAATTCATCATCATCATGATCATCATCTTTGTACATCTGCTTTCCAGAACTATCTAGCTTGGCACTTTTGACAGTATAGAGACTTACAATATAGAGAGGGACAATGGGAATTCCTAAGAGATAATATGCTGAAGGCCACTGATGAGATCTGTGGCTGGAGCAGGACTCCATCCAAGTAGTGACTTGGTGATGGAATAGTAGGGTAGATAAGGGTAGATAAGGGTAGATAAGGCAATTAAGTAAAAAAAATACAGCCTATTAAATAATAATGAAATTATTGTGTACAATGCTCAGATGCACTACAACTCATCAAAGGTGCATGTATAGTACATAGAATAATGTACAAATGTCAGGAAAATGAACAGAGTATGAGTCATGATAAAATAATAATAATAATAATAAATTGCTCCTAACATTTTGGTGGGTGCAGACGTTCATAATTTTCCAGTATATATAACATACTACTGAATGTATAGATATATATATATATATATATATAACATACTACTGAATGTATAGATATGTTAGGAAGGGCATCCAGCCGTAGAAAACCCGCCAGGCAGTCCTATACAAGCAAGACAACCAATCTTGCCTCACGTGGGACAATTCACGTCTAAACCCATGCTAGCGTGGAAGATAGACGTTAAACGATGATGATGATGATGATATATATATACTACATATTACTGAATGTATATATATATATATATATATATATATATATATATAACATATTACTGAATGTATATATATATATATATATATATAATAATAATGAAATTATTGTGTAAAGTGCTCAGGTGCACTACAACTCGTCAATATAGTACATAGAACAATACACAAATGCCAGGGAAGTACATGTTTGTATGTGTTAGCTGTAGTGTTGGCGGATCTCGGGAAGCATGGAGGCCTTAAAGGATGCAGTGTCTCGACAGCTAACAACTGATGCAGGTAGTTTGTTCCATGCTTCAGCAACTCTGAGCGTGAAAAAATGTTTCCGAAAGTCATGGGAACTGTGCTGTTTTCTTACTTTGTGGGCATGTCCACGTGTGTTAGACACATGGAAATCGAAAAGGCACTCAGGGTTGTTGTTGGCAACATGGTTAACAATTTTGTGGGTGTTTACCAAGTCAGTTGCCAGGCGTCGGAGCTTCAATGAATCCATGCCCAGGGAAGCAAGGCGCTCAGAGTATGGTAGATGCCTGATGGAGGGTATTCGCTTGGTTGCACGTCTCTGAACAGTTTCCAGGCGGTCAATGTCCTGAGCAAGATAGGGGTTCCAGACTGGTGATGCAAATTCTAAGTGTGGTCGCACCATAGCTGTATACAGCCTTAAATAGATATCTGGAGAGCGGCTGACAAAGGTCTTGCTGAGTGATGCTAAGACACCCTCGGCCCTCTTGACAATTTTAGAGACGTGCTTCGTCCAACGCAAATCGCTGCTGACCGTAATGCCCAGGTCACGTTCACAGGAAGACTTCTTGATATTAGTGCTGTGGAGGGAGTATGTGGACGCTGGGTTTTTACTCCCAAAATGCATGGTGGTGCACTTGTCCACAGCTAGCTTGAGTTGCCAGTTTGAGATCCACTGTTGCATTGTGTCCAGGTCAGACTGCAAGCAAGATCTATAGTGTTCAGGATCTATATATATATATATATGTAGGAGGTGAGTTTTATTGTAGTACAATAAAGCAATGCAGATATCGGATAAGAAGCACTCTACAGTTTGTAGGACTGGAGTATAAATAATATATAAGATCAAAAGATGGTTAAAAGAGTTCCATGTATTTTATTATGCGCATTTCAAAAACAAATATCATCATGCAATAATAAAATAGGAAGACATGATATGAAGGTTAAAAAACACTTGTGAATAGTGCAGTTTTATGATATGTTGATTTAAAACTGCACTATTCACAAGTGTTTTTTTAACCTTCATATCATGTCTTCCTGTTTTATCTGATGAAAACACAAATATTATTGCATGATGATATTTGTTTTTGAAATGCGCATAATAAAATACATGGAACTCTTTTAACCATCTTTTGATCTTATATATTATATATATATATATGTATATATATATATGTATATATATATGTATATATATATGTATATATATATGTATATATATATGTATATATATATGTATATATATATATGTATATATATATGTATATATATATATGTATATATATATATATATATGTATATATATATATATATATAAATGTATATATATATGTATATATATATATATATATATATATGTGTGTATATATATATATATATATATATATATGACACTACTGAACGTATAAATATATATATAAATAACATACTACTGAATGTATAGAATATTTGACATTTATATCAATATTCGTGGTATAAACAAAAAAAGGAAGAAAAAAACAAATAATAAGTGTGTGGAGGAGTTTGGCAGAAAAGAAAGATAGCTAGTAAAAGAATCACTACTACTACCACCACTACTACAACTACCATCATCAACACTACTATTACTACCATCACCACCACTACCAATACTACTACTACTACTAATACTACTACCACCACCAACACTTCTACCACCACCACTACTACTACTACCACCAACACTGCTACTACTACTACCACCAACACTGCTACTACTACTACCACCACACCACTATAACTACCGCCACCAACACTACTACCACCACAACCACCACCACCACCACTACCACCACCAATACGACTATCACCACTACAACTACTACCACCACTACTACCACAACCACTAATACCACCACTACTACAACTATTACCACCACTACTACAACTACTACCACCACTACTACAACTACTACCATCACTACTACCACAACCACTAATACCACCACTATTACAACTATTACCACCACCACCACCAATACTACTACCACCAACACTACAACTACTACCACCACCATTACAACTACCACCACTACTACTACCACAACCACCACTACAACTACCATCACCACTACTACCACCACCACTTCTACCACAACCACCACTACAACTACTACCACTACAACAACACTAGTTCTATCACATTTATAGTATTTGTTAGTTTTGTTGAGTGATATTTCCAAATGCCATCTCCTATATCAAGTTATTCCCACAATAAGATTATTGATAAATATATATTGTATGAGGAGAAAAATATACAAATATATTACAAAACCATTATTAACTGATGTTCTTAAAAGGTCTATAACTCTAGAACTATCATCATCATCATCATCACCGCCACTTTCTTCACTATCACCACCACCATCATCTTCACCACCAACACCTTCATCATTACTGTCACCACCACCATCACTTTCACCATCATCTTCACCACCACCATCATCATCTTCATCATCACCACCACCACCTTCACCACCATTATCTCACCAACTTCACCACCACCACCTTCACCACCTTCATCTTCACCACCACCACCACCACCATCACCACCACCACCATCAGAATTGTTCAACCGACAATTAAGAAGCTGAGAGAAAAACAAACAGGATTCACGAAAGGTAACTGATGCACGGAGGAACAGAAATTTGAAAGGGTTTTGAAATTGTACAGGGAGACCTTCTTGAAGATTTTTCAGGCCATATGTAATCTCTGAGAAAACCACAACCCTGATAAAGTATGTTTTACAACCATTTAAAATTGAGCAGCTACTCTCTGGTTGGTTTTCAGTGAAATCTGGTGCACAACAAGGCCGTATCATCTCCCTAGTTATCACCGACTGGATCAGGCATTAGAACACATAAGACCAGTGAATGCTCTTCTCCCAGTTAGAAAATCTTGACTATGTGGACAACACGAAAGCCCTCTCTTCAAAGAGATCATCTACGGAAGAAAACTGAGTCTTTTGGTCAAGTTTAACCCTTTGGCATTCAAACCGGCTGGATACAGCCAGAATTGTCTTACCTCTTTCTGTTCAAACTGGCCATAACTAGCCACTAATACTGATGTTAGCCCTTTAATGTTCAAACCGGCCAGAATTCTCTACCTCTTTCTGTTGAAACTGGCTGTAACGCTCAAACTAGTGTTAAGGTATTGTTCTCAAAATAAATATCAAAATCTCATAGATTCAATATGATGGGAGATATTTATGTGAGATAAAGCCTTTACTGCAAAAATACAATAGTATATATAGAGTAATGTAAACACTAAAGGGTTAAATGAAAGGTCTTAGTGCTAAATACTTCCTTTCTTTTCCATGTAAGGTGTTTTCATTAGGTTAGCTTTCTCTATATGGAGATTGATCTAACTTATCTTGGCATGATCGTCCATTTTCTCTGTTAGCAAAGGTTCTATCGAACACCACAGACCCAGTCAGTACTTTGGAGCTACTGAGGCCACATTTTTCTTACATACATTCCAGTACTTTACAGAGTGTACTGGGTGCATTATATTGGGGCGGGGGCTCTAACAATAAGATTGTCATGTCTTTAATACAACTGAACTGTGTATGAGTATGTTGGCCTTCTGCTGGTTCCCAAAACAAATCTTTCAATTGTTTGAATAAATGGGATAAGGTGTTCATGAAATTAACATGCAAATGGCTGAGCATGTCACAATGCTACATGCTGTGACATCTTTTCTAATGCCATCTTAGTTCGTTCAGCTACCAGCCCAGGTTCTGCTGCCCATCATGTATCCTTACTGTAATTCTCAGGGAGATTCAGTGACACAGTATGCGACAAGGTTGCACATTTCAACTACAAGGGCAACTTACCTTTACCAGCTGAGTAAACTGAAGCAAGTCGAAATAAATTATCGTGATCAAAGGTAGGGTTGGATGGGGCATTGGGGCATTGAGGACTTCAGGTTTTGGGGGCCCCTTATACACAAAAAAAAAAAGAATACACAGCAAACCGCCCAATTTTACATATCAAAGTTAGCTTGGCACAAGTAATTGGAACTGAAAAGTTATTACAGGTTTTAGATTTAAAAATTCTAACCATCCTAAAACAAAAAAGCTCAGCTGAGGACACAAATAAATTGCTACGGGCCCCACCAATGCATAAGGCCCGGTGCAATTGTCCCCCATTAAATTTGGTCCTGCTCAAAAACCACATCGTGTCGTCGGGAATCGAACTTGTGACCTTATATCTTAACCACTAAGCCACGTACATTCACACGTTGAACACTATAACAAAGGGTGGCTCGTACACACTGGCTATTTATATATCTTTATATATATTTTAGCGTCTATTTTGATATATATATATTATCTGAATGTCATGGACTAATATATATATATATATATATATATAATTGTTTCTACTTATATATAATTTGTGCGTGAAAGAGACACCAATTTGTTCATAATGAACTGTTTTAATAATTAAACCACGGGCGTATCTGTATCGATTTCGTTTAAATGTTACTTTATTTCGTCGTTAGTTTGACCGATTAAATAAATAAAAAAATCATTTTTTATTATTTTTTTGTACACGATTTCCAGAAAATTACAATTTTAACAACCGGATAAATATAGAAACAATTAATTCCTCCAAATAAAAATACATATTAAAAGGGAACTTTAAAAAAAAAGGGGGGGGGGGTTAACTACAATAACACTTAATTGATAATCAATATAATCTTTGACTCAGCGTATTTCATTCTTATTGAAATTATAGCTGTTTCTGGAAGGTTTACCATTTAGTTTCACAAATGATTTTGGTAATCCTTCGTTTTAAGATCACCAACAACTTCCAGTAATTTTCGTAAATGCCTTAATATATTTTTTACCCATTTTCTTTAATAATGATTTCATGATTTCTTTATTGGCTAAAATCAGTTTTAATCGTTTTTTTAATTTTTGTGGGTAGTTTCAAATTTCATCTTCTTTAATATTAATTAAATTAATTAAATCTCTCTATTTTAATGATATTTGCATTTATATTCCATCTATCTTTAGTAATATATTTTTGTTGATAATAAATTCATTCGTTCTAAATTCATTATATAGATATAAATCAGGTAACTATCAGTTTCTTTTCTTCACTAATAATTTCATTAATAATTAGCGATTGTATTCGACAGTTGGAAATTAGTGGAAGTTATCTGGGGTCTTAAAACGAAAGGATTAGTTAAAAGAAATGCTGTGTGTTGATCATAGAAATAATTTATGGGTGTAAAAGATGATAACATCATAAAGCTGCGCATGTCAAATAGACGACAACATTAAAGTAAAGACATCGCCATATTGCTTATGGTGAGCTTCGCTGTTTTGGAGCTGGTTGAATTCTTGTGTCAAATAGACATTTTAAAATCGTCGTTATTAAAGGAAACAAAATTAAGAAAAAAATGGGACGATCAAGAAGTCGTAGTAGATCGACAAGTAGGACGAGACATCGTGCAAAACATAAGAAAAGGCGCACTAGGTCACGTTCGCGGTCTGCGTCCAGAGATCGTATCCATAGTATAAGTCGGCATCACAGTAGCAGCAGAGTACAACGATCTCGGTCCAAAGATAGAAAACGAGTTACAAGGTTTGTTGTTTGATATATATAAATATATATATATATATATATATTCCCCCTTTTCTTCTCTTACTCCCTACTACATGTATATATATATAAATAAATATATGCGTGAGTCTATGTATATATATATATATATATATATGTATGTATATATGTATGCATTGTTCTAACTTGATAAATTTGTGCAAGCTAAAACTTACAATCTAAATATTCCATGACAAAACCACATGGGAATTAAATAACTCTTAGGAAATTCAATGATAAAATAAGAAAAAAATAATCATCTGAGGTTTATGGGTTTATTTTGTCAATTGTTTTTATTTAAATAATAATAATTGTTTCTACTTTTGGCACAAGGCCAGCAATTAGACTCCCCTGTGTATTACTGGTACTTTATTTTATCCCCCCCCCCCCGTAAGGATAAAAGGAGGCAAAGTTAACCTTAGAGGGGATTAATGTCGTAAATATTTACAGTTATCCAGAAAATATATTAATATAAGTTGTATTTTGTTATGGTATATTACCAATATTAAGAAGATATATATATATATATAAATGAAAATATATATATATATATATATATATGTAAGATCTTATCTACGACTCAGTATTCCCTCCAAATGTTTTCCATTGTTATTCAACCCCACAAAACAAACGATGGGGCATCTACGTGAACAGTCGAATTGCAAGAAATAGCAGCCAAATATCCCTCAAATCAGCTTAAAGTCAAGTGTTTAATAAAAAAAAAAAAAAAAAAAAGGAGAAAGGATCAGTTCGGGGTAATGAAATCCTAGATACAATAAAAGCGAAGTTAACCATTGTTAACGGAATCGGGTGGCAAAACAAACAGGGACCTACATATAAGGCATTCCAACCATGAACATCTCGTCTTTTTTTTGGGTGGGAAGGGGGGGGGGGGCGACGATGGCATCGGTAGAGCGTCAGACCCCATGCTTTGCAGCATAGAGTTGTGGCCCTTTACGTTCTGAGTTCAAATCAATCCCGCCGAGGTTAACTTTGTGCCTTTTTCATCCTTACGGGGGGATCGGGTCGATAAAATAAAGTACCAGTAATGCAGTTGGGTAATTTTGCAGGCCTTGTGCCTAAAGTAGAAACAATTATTATTATTATAACACCAACTCGTCTCTGCATATGAAGCCAACAAGAGAAACGAGAGAGCCTGCCTCTATGTGGTCGTTCGATCTGCTAGAAATAGCAGCGGAAATCTAATTAAATAAACAAAGGACATTGGATAAATGAATGAGACCTAAAGTGACGGGATGGTCACAGCTGGAATGTCTTTGATTATATGCCCTCTTCGATCTCTGTTCGTATTATAGCAACATAAATACACAAGGATCGTTGTTAAAATGTATTATAATTAACAACATTTCTACGGCGGCGAATTAATAAAATGTTATGGATTATTTTTTTTGATTTTTTTTTAAAGCATACCTTGCTCTGCTCCTCTTTATGTTTATCGTTGGCAACTAAAATATTTCTCTTTCTTCTCTCTCAATACTATGTTAGCTAGCAACTGATCGATAATATCGATATATTAGATAGAATTTTGCATGTCTGTAATATTCTCAGTTACATTTAGAACTGATGTACCCACAAGATAATGATAGAGAATCATCGATTTCTTGGAATGGGGTCAGTGAAGTTATTTGTATTAAGGAGTTGCTATACATTTTATATATATATACTGTATATATATTTGCTCTACGGTTCTTATATATTTGATATATATTTATCCTTATCGAGCCCTCTTTTGATTTTAGTCTTCAAATTTATTATTACTACTATATATATAGTACAAGAACTAGACATGTACTATTTATATATATAGTACACATATATATATATATATATAGTACATATATATATATATATATATATATATATATAGTACAAGAACTAGACATGTACTATATATATATATATATATTGTACAAGAACTAGACATGTACTATATATATATATATATTGTACAAGAACTAGACATGTACTATATATATATATATATATAGTACAAGAACTAGACATGTACTATATATATATATATATATTGTACAAGAACTAGACATGTACTATATATATATATATAGCGAGGGAAAAGTGGTAAGGAACCAGGTGGACCATAACGCACCAAAGTACTCAATACTTAGGGTAGCAGAGTGGGTAATAGGAGTAAGTAAGACCCCGACGGCTGAGCTCAAGCCGTTTCGACGAGAATTAGCCGTCGAAACGGCTTGAGCTCAGCCGTCGGGGTCTTACTTCTATATATATATATATATATATAGTACAAGAACTAGACATCGTTAAATATGATATACTATCAGAGCCAGTGTTTGGATATTCAACGCCCTTGAAAAACTACAATGTGGGCCGGATTTAGATTTGATGAGGCCCTAAGCTATTTGAGATAATGGGGCCCTTTATATGTTATAAAAGCTGCAAAACGTTCAATATTAAAGCAGAAAACTGTTTAAAACTATTGCATTATTTTAGTTTTTTTTTTTATCTTATATTTTGGAAACGTAGACACCGTTTTTTTTTTTGTTTTTTTTGTTTTCTTCGGGGGCCCTAAGGTTGTTTAGCTTATACGTAAATCCCACTCTACACATTCTACCAAATATATGTTCAGCTTATAGTCTGGTGTGCTGACAAACCTAGTTTTGGATATTTCCTTGCTCTGATCACACTATGAAAATTGCTTAGCCTGCGTTTTCTACTACACAGTCCACACCCTCCCATAAATCGTGTTATAGGTTGTATCACCACACAGCTCTCTCTCTCTCCATCGCTTTGGATATTTCCACAAAAGCTATCTGCTACATGGTAATAAGATTAAGTGATTTATATTTAAGTTAATTGTGGTAGTGCTAAGTGGCCCACGTTAAAATGTACCCAGTACATTTAAAAAAAGCGGCAAGACCGTTGCCATGATAAATCCCATCCGGCCCACTCTGTAAGGTGGTTGTGTCAGTGATAGGATAAAATGTATCCGGTTGTATAGGCTTGTAAAGTGGTTAGCATCGAACCGTAGAAACCATGTCAGATTGGATCGTATGAGCAGGACGTGGCCATCTGACCGGTTTAGTTTCAACATGACAAGCCCATACAACCTATACCAGCGTGTGAAAACGAACCTAAAACGGTGATGATGATGATGATTAATTATAAACATTTGTATAAAACTGATTCTTTTCACTTTCATCAATGCGTCTCCTTAGATGTCTACGTTTGAAGTAACTTCCTTAACCCTTTAGCATTTACATTACTCTCTATATATGCTATTGTATTTTTCGTGGTAAAGGCTTCTATCGAATATATGAGATGTTGATAGTATTTACTTTGAGAACAATACCTTAACATCAGTATATGTGGCTGATTACAGCCAGTTTCAATAGAGAGTGGTGAGAGAATTCTTTCCGGATACAGCCAGTTTAAATGCTAAAGGGTTAATTGACTTCAATGGTAGTGCACATCTAGCATACACATACGATCTTTGTACACAATTTTGTATTCATACATTAAAGTTGATGTTGGGCTTCTTTTTTGTTTTGTTTTACACATTGTCAATACTCAAACCCTTTGATATATATATATATGTTTTAACGACAATACAACTTTCTCCGGCTTAGCCTGTTCCCCCCCTTTTGGAACTTTTCCCCCGTTGATGGGCGTCAGCCCGAAATATTGGGATTAAATCTCCACTTCGGTAACCCTTCTACCTTTGTTTCGTTTTCGTTTTTTCGTTTCTCTCAATTTTCACTTTTCTCCTATTTCTCACTCACTTCCTACCTCGAGATTTCCCATCTGCATTGTTGTGGCTTTCTAAACTACATATTTTACATATTTCACAATGCTTCAAGCAAACTTTAACACCCTCATATATATATGTGTGTGTGTCCTGGATTCAATCGGGGATAACCACAGTAAGTAAGGTACTCAATATATAGAGTATAAATGTAGAAACCATTGGTCCTGTAGAAGCCATTTCTCTCTCTATATATATATATATCATGGCTTAGTGGTTAGAGCATTGGCCTTACAATCGAAAGGTTGTGAGTTCAATTCTCAGACCGGGTGATGTGTTGTTTCCTTGAGCAAGACACTTTATTTCACATTGCTCCAGTTTACTCAGCTGTAGAAATGAGATGATAGGGACTGGGGTCCCTATCATTCCACTGCAAAGTGGTCGTGGAGGTGCCACGGCAAAAAAGCACCCAGCAGTCACTGTAAATGAGGTTGGTGTTAGGAAGGGCATCCAGCTGTAGAAATCAAGCCAGAATCAGTTCCCGTCCCACCCTTGCAAGCAGGGAGAAGCGGACATAAAATGAAATGAAATGATGATGATGATATATATATAAATATTGGCACAAACTCGCTCTCTAACATAGTGGTTTATCTTGTTTCATAGATATATTTATATAGAGATAGTCATAGATAGATGGGTGAGAGAGACAGGTTGTGGTGGAGAAGTTAGCTCATCAAGCTGAAGTGGGCCGGAGTGTATGCTTTCCTACACTGAGGTTGGGGGTGTATGCAGTATAGTGGTGACAATGTCCTCGTCTATCAGCGGTGTTGGTTTCTGTGTGCAGTTGAGGTGCAACGTGTGAATTGAATTAATGACTTTTACAGGATTTGTTCTGTTTCCTTCATAGGGAAATCATTTTAGAAGGAAGCAACTATGGTCCTGTAAGAATCATTAGTGTTATAAATTTAATTAAATGTAATTATATACACTCGAGAGCTGAGTCCTGGGGACCATCGAGAACATCAGATGATACCACCGTGCTTCCAACAAAGAGCTGCATGCAGGTATTGGTATGGACGTGTCCTTCGCCTCCCACCAGGTCATCCTACCAGACCTCATATGCATCATATATCCATCCTAGTGCAGTCTCTCTCTTGCACACTAATGTTACACATTCATATGACCATACTATCATGAAGTTCAAACAGTTGACTCCTGCTTTATCTGGCATTAAAACACCTATTTATCATATATATATATATATTATACATTCGTAAAGCATTGTTTGATATAGAATTCCATACACAGTCAAATATATTTTATATAATGGCAACCGTGCTGAATGTATTAAGATTTGGAAGTCCAGAATTGGTTTGCTATACATAGCAAGACTACTGAATACATCACGCAAACTGGGAAACTTGCATTTTGATAAATCACTGATTTGCATAAGAAAAACCCTATAGTTTATGTTGATCAACGACAGCAATAGATGTATGTTTAGTATTATAATAAATATATATAATAATTTTCTTCATTAAAATATTTGCAATGCAGTTGCTAGCACAACAAACAGTTAATTAGATAGCATTGAATAATTCCACAGTAAACTTATTGTATTTCTAGGTTATATACAAGATGTTTATATTTCAGTATTTTACTTCTGTGTAATCTTTTGTTATTGAATAATTGTTGTACAGCTCACAAATGTCAAAATATATAAACATGTTAAGGAATTTTCAATAACGTGTATTTAAAAATAGTCTTTCCGTGGTGTTTATTAATGGATGTTAACCTAATGGTTGAAATATGAAAGTGGTACTGCAGATGCCATGATAACATGTCCCTTGTACACTCTGTATAGTGGTTGATTTTTGGAAGGATATGTTGCCATGGTAACCATTGCAAAATATGGAACCTATGAACTAGATGTTGGACCACGACAATCTGTCTAACCCATACCAGCATGGAAAACGGACATAAAGTGATGATGATGATGATAAACTATCAATAAGGTTTTTAATTTCCATTTTTAACCTATTAGATACCAAACGGCTTAAAATTACCCTGATTCAATGATAGAAAAACTTGTTATTTTAGATTGTATATATATAAAAACCTTCCATCATAACCTTTAGTCATGATATTTCTAATGCAAGACACTATTTGATTTAGTAAAATAAACTATTGACCAGTAAATTATAAATTAGTGATTCTTTTAATGAAATAACTTTTGATGTAGGGTAGATTGTTTAAATGACAACTGAAGAGAGTTTGTTATGGCAACAGCAGAAGGAGGAGAGTAAGAAAGTGAAGGAAATATAGAAGATGGATGAATAGCAAGAGAGAGCGCAAGTGATAAAAGAAAATGTAACGAGATAAAAAGTGCAGAAGGGGAAGAACGAAAGAACATTACATAAAAAGGAGAAGAAATGGGGTATGCACAAATATATACAGTGGAACCTTGGGTCACAAAACAATTTTTCCAAACATAAAACGTCTTGGTTTACGAATGGTGTCTTGAGTAATGAACAAGCTTGGAGTATCAATAGGAAAGTGTCAATTGCTTTGTAGTTAGTTACTATGGTCATATCTATCTGTCTTTCACACACAGTCTCTCTCTGTATTTTTCTCTCAACATTTCGTATGGGAAAACCAAGGTTCCACTGTATTAGATATAGGTTGGACTGCTGCAACCTCTTCAAATTTTAGCCTTTTCATAACCATATTTTTAATAAAAAATGTTGCCTGTAATTTTGAACTTAATAAAATACTTGAAAAGGTTTTGTAATATAACTAACTTCCTCATCATTAATCTGGTGTTATGATGGAAGCTTTTCAGATAAAAATAAACAGTAGAACCAGGATTGACTTGATATCAAAAGAGTTGAACTTGGCTCACAAACTCTCAATACTGTCCTTGTGGATCCCCAGGGGGGCTGAGAACTACTGTACTATATAATGCTTTTATCAGGGAAAAAAAGATGTAAAAGTCGTAGCAGTAGCAGGAAGCGTCTATTTCTGACTGTTGTCTGGGTATTAGAAGTATTACAGAGATTATGTCATTGATATAAACCTGCCAAGATATAAAACATGACTACTCAGTAGTGAAACACTAGTTTCATTCATTACAGCTGTGAAGTTTTCAGGCATGATGATTAAATCAGAGATTAGTAAGCTAGACCTTGTAAATAAAATGAGAAAGGATAAAGATTATTAGAGATAATATTTTGCAGAATCTAAAAGAACATTGATATTAGTTAATGAAGTATTTTCAGGTGTTGAAATAGCTTCTATTTCAAGTGATTTTGGAAATTAACTCCTAACCTTGTTGCACGATTTCGTAATGGAAATTAAAATTATACAAATAATAGGCATAGGTACAACTGTGTTATTAAGAAATCCAATGTGTAACCACAAGGTTTTGGATTCAATCACACAGCAGGGCACTTTGGCAAGTGTTTTCTACTGTTTCCTCATGAATGAATTTAACCCTTTAGCATTTAAATCGGCTGTATCTTGCCAGAATTCTCTCACCTCTTTCTGTTGAAAATGGCTGTAACCAGCCACTCGTACTGATGTTAAAGTATTAAACTCAAAATAAATATCAAATTCATAGATTTGATATTATGTGAGGTAAAGTCTTTACCTTGAAAATATACTAAATATAAAGTAATGTAAATGGTAAAGGGTTAAGGAGACCGAAGCTGTGCAGAAGGCTGTCATATGTGTTTGTGTCTGTTTATCTTCACATGTGTCATCATATTTAAATAAGTGGAGCTATTTGTTTATGTATTACATAAACTATATGTCCCGCAGTTTAACAGTTCAAAGAAGATAGACTTTTACCATTCTGGAGTGATTTAGCATAAAATATCTAAAAACAAGTTTGTTAATTTAAATGTTTATAGTATCTTTATGAGTATGAGTGAAATTGTAAGGGATTCTGTCAGATATGTGTATGTATATTCTACCTGGAGTTGCAAACGTAACCCCCGCGAATACCAGGAGACAACTGTACTACCTCTAAAAGTCTAAATCATCATCATCATCGTTTAACGCCTATTTTCCATGCTAGCCTGGGTTTAGACGGGAATTGTTCCACTTGAGGCAAGATTGGTTGTCTTGCTCGTATAGGACTGTCTGGCGGGTTTTCTACGGCTGGATGCCCTTCCTAACACCAACCACGTTTACAGTGTGGACTGGGAGCCTTTTACCGTGTTACCTACACGGCCACATTACAGCGTGGACTGTGTTTTTTTTTTTTTTTTTTTGTCGCGACACCTACATGACCTCATTTATTTCGGACTGGATGTTGTGGTACCAACATAACTTTACAGAGAAAGGGGTGAGGTAGTGGGAGAGGGGTGAATATTTGATTAAGAAGTGTCTATGACTGTAGGTTTCACTTTGAACTTAGGTAAGGCGGGTTTTCTGTATTACTGCGTAGCGCCAAAGATCTCGGTCCAGCGACATTGTCTTAGAGAGGTGTAAGTGTGTAAGGTCAGAATTTATCAAATCTGGGTCTGCCTGCTCCGTAACTTCCGTCAATTTTGATCACCCTGCACTTTTTTATACAGCTGTTGTCTTTCATGCGCATCACGTGACCATACCAATGTAGCAATCCTAAATATGTTATATATATTTGCAGGCGGCGCTCCTATTCTTCTAGTAGTTCAAGTAGTGATGAAGATCTTATTATTCGTGCTAAACGTCGAGAGGAGGAAGAAAAGAAAGCTGAATTGGAAAAACAGAGAATTTTGTAAGTTAATTTCCTTTTGGTATATATTTTGTTGAATTTTCTCCACCTTCCCTATTTGCTGCAGAATCAGTTTGTAAATTATTTATGCATGCACAAACATATTTGTCATTGTTAAGATGGCATATAAACCTGGTTTATTAACCCATTGGTTACAGACTTAAAGTGTGTTTTAAAATGGCCACAATTCCTTAGAGGTTCCAAGTAGTTGTGTATTGCAGTAGACATTTATTTGAATGTTTTATTTTAATCTGAGAGATTAAGAGATCCACTTTACATTCATGAAGTCCCAGGTTTGATACAGTATCTTGGGCAAGTCTCTTGACCATACCCGTGTTATGAGTGAAATGGTGTAGATAGAAACCTTGGATGCTT
Source organism: Eledone cirrhosa (assembly GCA_964016885.1). NCBI lineage: Eukaryota > Metazoa > Mollusca > Cephalopoda > Octopoda > Eledonidae > Eledone > Eledone cirrhosa. Next base: position 47,117,004 of record OZ024752.1, on the reverse strand, counting down.
GTGAAATGGATTGTACCTGTAATTCAGATGTCCAGCCCTGTCATATATTGTGCATGGGAATTATATTATGGGTACATGTGACTGTAATACCTGGTCCGTTACACCACGTTAATTTATGAGTTGCATGTACAGTTGGTTGAACGACTGAATAATACTCATTGTTGAAACCAGCAGAGGATGCCTTATCATTTTAATCTGCTAAATTAATTGCAGATCTCATTTTTAGCATCCCTTAAAATTGATTCTTATAGTGAGATGACTTTTTTAACATAAAGGCAAAAAACACTAGGTTAACTCTCGAAAGAGCTTTACATTTTTAGGCCAATATTTTGCCTGTGTGGTGTTGCTACATTGAATATAATATGTTGATGCTTCATACTCCTGTCATTTCATACTTGTATGTATTAGCCAGACCACTAACACTTTATTTTCTATATGTTGTATTATAAGAACTAGCAGAAAAACCACCCTTCGGATGGTTTTCTGCTAGCATGTGTAGCATATATTATACGCAAATATATATACATGTAGATATGATGCATCAAATAAAATCGTAATTGACAATATATAATGCATAGAAATTGAACGAAGACTGTGTTACACTGTCTTATTTAATCAGTAATGCAATCCATGATACATTAAAAAAGACGATATTATATATAAACTGCATTAGGAGAAAATTAGTATGTTTATTTAAGCGATCGCCACCGTAAGTGTTGACATTTCAGAAATTTTAAAGAAGTGAATCTTTAAATAAACAAAATATATTTTATGAACAGCCACGAAATTTAGTAGATAAATTATGTAATATTCATTCATTATTTATTCAAAGTAATCCAACTTATTTTACAAGTGTGATAAAAAACTTAAAAAACTGTACGCAATCCCGCAGACCTTCCTTTATTATAGTTTAGATAAGTTATCTGTCTAGTGAATGCAGTTAGTGTCTCTTGGTTATATTTTAAAGAAATTATATAGCATCATGTGAATGAGTGTGGCCTAGAAATTAATTAAGGTGTTGGGCTCACATGGGGTCCATTCTTTGATTGAGTGACATGTTGTATCCTTGAGCAAGACATATTTCTAGTCCACTCATCTGGAAAAAATGAGTACCAGCAGCTAGGGAGTTAACCCTGCAACAGATTGTCATCCTGTTCTCGCACTCTCAGGTACTTAACGCCAATGAAACTGGAATAAGCACTGGCCTGAGTCTTAAAACCTTCCACCATAATTCTATGTAAGAACCTTTGTTAAGTTATGTTCTAAACACTAGCTTATATTACTAAATTCCGCCAAATTCCTGATTATTTTCAAATGATTTGGGACAGTGACTTTCATTAGAAATATGATGACAAAAGGGTTAGGTGTAATATTTACTTTATATAATCTTATTAAATTAACATCAACTGCACCAACTGATTTATTATCATCAGCTGATGTCTGTTTTCCCTGCTAGCGAAGGTTGATTGTAAAACAGAACTTAATATATGTGGCTCTGATTAAATTTAGCAGCCATCTTTAATCTGCTAACCATTGGACATTTTTCTGTCCTTTTCTTTTCCTATACTAGAGTTGGTGCCATGACAAAATGCACTCAATACACTCAGTAAAGTGGTTGGTGTTAGGAAGGACGTGCAGCTGCAAAAACTGAAATGTATGTAAGGAAAACAAAACATGGTCTCTCTGGGAGAGTAATATTCTAATTAAATACTGACACATCCAACTCACTCCAGTGTGGAAAAGCAGATGTAGTATGATGATTTGAAGTACTGTACGTGAAGGCCTGCAGTAGTTCCTTCAATCTGATGCAATGTTCTCAGGTCTGTTCTGTTACACATTGTGTGGAATGTCTGTTGATATTCCTATGGTGGTTCTTACTACACTCCATTGCATCACAAGGCTATATCTGAGGCTCTAACTGGATACAGTCCCTCATCAACTTTTGTGAGAGTGCAAGTATTATCAACAAATTGATACAGTTGTTAAAATGTAGGACAAAATGCTTTGTAGTATTTGTTTTGGTTCTCTGTGCCTTAACACTTTTTTAGCATTTAAACTGGTTGTATCTGGCCAGAATTCTCTCACTTATTTCTGTTCAAACCAGCCATAACTGGCTGTATCTGGCCAGAATTCTCTCACTTATTTCTGTTCAAACCAGCCATAACTGGCTGTATCTGGCCAGAATTCTCTCACTTATTTCTGTTCAAACCAGCCATAACTGGCTGTATCTGGCCAGAATTCTCTCACTTATTTCTGTTCAAACCAGCCATAACTGGTTGTATCTGGCCAGAATTCTCTCACTTATTTCTGTTCAAACCAGCCATAACTGGCTGCTCATACTCATGTTGAGGTATTCTCGAAATAAATATCAAAATCTCGTAGCTTCGATATTATGTGAGATAAAGTGTTTACCGTGAAAATACAATAGTGAATATAAAGTAATGTAAATGCTAAAGGGTTAAATTCAAATCCCATAATGATCAACTTTGCCTTTCATCCTTTCAGGGGCGATAGAATATAATAGCAGTCCAGGGTAGTAGTGGTTGTAGAATTGTTAAGAGTTTCAGGCAAGATGCATCGTTGTATTTGTTCTGGCTCTTTGTGTTCTGAGTACTAATCTTACTGTAGCCCTGTTTGGGTGGGAGGCTAGACTTAATGTTGCCCGATTTAACATTATCAACTGGCACTTTGGTGCTTTTAGTGAAGTTTATTCACTGTTGCTAGCATTCAAACCAGCTCTAAGTAAGGTTTGATGATACCCCCCCCCCCCCCCCCGTTTTAGAAACTCTGAAAAGGGTAATGTTCCCTCCCCATATTTCCCTCTCTCTCTCTCTTGATTGTGAACACCAGGACTTGAGAAACTCTCTATTTAAACTTGGGGTCTCCCTTAACAGAATTATTATGAAACAAAAAAGAGCATGTTGGAAAAATATGACTTGTTCTTGTGTTGTTACATATTAAACATGAGTGAAGGCATATGACTTAGCGGTTTAGGGTGTTTGGCTCGCAATCAAAAGGTCATGAGTTCAATTTCTAGTGGAATGTTGAGCTAGACACTATATTTTACATTGCTCCAGTCCACTCAGCTAGCAAAAATGAGTTGTACCTGTAATTTGAAGGGCAGTTTTATCAACCCATGTATGTATGTCTGTACAATTCTCAACCATTTGCTCATTAATTTCAAAAGCAAGTTATTCTGTTGATTGGAACACTGGAAACAGCATACTCATTAAACAGGGCAGTGTATTAAAATTTGAGATGGTAACCCTTTTGATATCAAACTGCTTGAAACAGCCCATGATTCTATAATACAAAAACTATTTGTTTTAAATTCTTTATATTTAGCTAAAAACTTTCCATCATAATTTTATGTAAAAACCTTTGTTATGAATGAAGAAGGATAATCATTTTACTAAATCCTTTTAAAAATTATTTGAAAATCATAGGCAGCGTTTATCATGAGAAATATGGCAACGAAATAATAAAACATTGTTTAGAATTTGATTTTAGAATTTTCGTCTTTCACTAGACTTATCAAGATAGAAATTTGGTTGTTATTAAATGGGGGATCAAACTAGAACTTCCACTAGATTCAAATTATATACAATGTTTTGTTACTATTATACTAGTAAAGTACCCATAAAAAATGATGGGGTTTATTTAATAATTCTTTGATTACAACATTCTATGTAAAGATTTTCCTTGACCTTCTCCTTTTTGTCACTCCAGCCATTGACATATTTCATTTTGCAGTAATTTACTTCTATATCTGCTTTAATCATTATCAACATACCTCCACTAAATTATGATGGCTTTGTTCTACCTATGTGTCTATCTATCTACATACCTGTCTTCAAACTACTATTGGGATTTGTGTTTTGTTGTTGTTATTGTTTTTCTTGTCCAAAGATAGATACGTTAGTAAATATACATGAAGAGATAACTATAGATAGAGAGATAAATAGTTAAATAGATAGATATACCGAGATGTAGATAGCTAGACAGTTAGGTAAATAGACACATAGATATAGATATATTTCTTTATTAGCCACAGGGGCACAAAAGAAGGGGACATAGATATAGATAGATTGACAGATAGTGAGATAGATAGATGTTTTGATTTTCCAAAGATAGGTAGGCACATGGCTTAGTGGTTAGAGCATTGGCCTTGCAATTGAAAGGTTGTGAGTTCAATTCTCAGACCGGGTGATGTGTTGTTTCCTTGAGCAAGACACTTTATTTCACATTGCTCCAGTTTACTCAGCTGTAGAAATGAGATGATAGGGACTGGGGTCCATATTCCACTGCAAGGTGGACGTGAGGTGCCACGACAAAAAAGCACCCAGCACTCACTGTAAATGAGGTTGGTGTTAGGAAGGGCATCCAGCTGTAGAAATCAAGCCAGAATCAGTTCCCGTCCCACCCTTGCAAGCAGGGAAAAAGCGGACGTAAAATGAAATGATGATGATGATGAGGTAGATCCATAGCTAGGTAGCTATAGATAGCTGTTGTTTCTACTGCTGATCATCTTGTCAACACTAAGTAGAGAAGTAGAGAAGAAGATATCAAACCATTTTATTATAAAGATCTATTTTTTTATCCAAGTGATAAACAGTGTTTTATTACTTCTTACAATTATACTTTATTAATATATTATTTTGTATACTACTGAATACATATATGCCCTCTCTATATATTTATATATATTAAGTAAGTGGTCATGAAGTATCAATTTAGCATCTTGTATACTTCATTGTCAACAAGTCAGATGAGCTATCAATTCCAGAGTGAAGCCCGATTGTACCTTGAGCTCACCGATGGCAAGACACGCATCACAGGTGAATAAAATATGTAGAAGATGCTAAATTGGCTCTTTGTTTGTATTTACGCATTATTGTTCCTTGTGCCCAATAAATGGAATCATTATAGGCAGATTGGCAGTATCGGTAGAGGGTCGGACGCCATGCTTTGACGCAAAGAGTTACGGCCCTTTCAATTCTGAGTTCAAATCCCGCCGAGGTTAACTTTGCCTTTCATCCTTACGGGGGTCGATAAAATAAAGTACCAGTAATACACTGGGGTAATTGCTGGCTTTGTGCCAAAAGTAGAAACAATTATAATTATCAAACTGCTTGTACCAATACCAAAGCCAGCGACCACACAAGGATAAGTCGTACTTTGATAGCCTGGAGTGCTAAATCTGGTGAACTATCAGTAACTGAACATTACATACCATGTATGTATGTATATATATATATATATATATATATATATATATATAATAGTAATAATAATAAATGTGAAGACTAAAATCCAAAGAGGGCTCGATAAGGAAAATATATAAAATATATAAGAACTATAGAGCAAATATTTATTTCTGAGGATCCTATTAAGGGTGAAAGCAGCAGTTCTTTGCTTAAACTTTAATCTGTGATTTTAATAAATAAATAAATATATATATATATATATAATGTGTGTGTTTATAACAACAGAAAAGAAGAAAAAAAATGTTTGTCAATAACAGAAAACATCTCTCTGAACAAGACAAGATCAGAGAAACATAAACATAATGACATGCCATAATTGTTAAAAGAGGGATGAGATGCAGAGCAAAACAAACTAATAGACAACACTGTTAACAGAGAACGATGATCTGAGTGAATATATTTAAGGATATTTTCCTCATCCTTTTTTTTTCTTTGCATGAATTTTGAATATAAATATTAAAATGTTTTTGACTGATCTTAGTGAGAGATGGACAAAAAAAAAACCTTACAGCTATTATAATATAGATTATTATCCATGGGGACCTTAATACCTGATGTAGTCATGAGGCTGTTGTCTTAGACCTTTAATACTAGCAGAAAATATCCCTCTCTAGGTCTGCACACTGCTGAATTGTTCCAGAGAGAGAGATGGGTAGGGGGAAAGTCAACCCCAGTATTGGACTTGTACTTTATCTATCAACCTCAAAGGGATGAAAAACAAAGTTGACCTGGTGGTTGTTGTAGGGAAGGGGTTAAAATCAGAGCACAGAAAGCCGGAACAAATAACACAGAGCATTCTATCTGACATCCTTGTTCTGACAGTTTGCTACCTTTTAAGATAGAAACAATCTAAGGTTTCAATCTTAATATTTCTATAGAATTTGGCCTATCATTTTTAAAATAAACTTCTATTAACAAACTCAAGATATTTTGTTTACAGTTGATATATTGAAACAATTTTTTTATATTCAAATTTACTCACCATGTCATTTAAAGCTTAAGGAACACTGTTCTATATTTATAAAATCAATTTAATTTGTATTAATACTTTTAGTTGACATCTTAGATAATAAGAATATTATTTCATAAATTTTCATTTGTAGAACATTTGTAGGTACAAATTTAAACCTTTTGATACTAAACTGCCTGAAACCGCCCTTGGTTTTATGATATGAAACTGTATATTTTAAAGTGTTTATATTTATCTAAAACCTTCTATCATAATTTTATGTAAGAATCTTTATATTTAAAACACCAGCCTAATGAGAAAGTTAGTTATTACAAAATCCCTCCAAATTATTTGAAAATCTTGGGCAGTATTTTTCATTAGAAATATGGTAATAAAAGGGTGAAGGGTTGTCTGTGATACTTCATTAAACATTGAAGATATGCTAGTCCTGTATTAGAAATCATTCTTGTGAAGAATCCTTTTAAATTAAACTAAAACAGACAATAAGAATTAAAAGTAATTTGTACTTTACCTCTAGAATGACTGCTGTTCACGCTTTAGTTCTTTTAATACCAGACCACATGAAACCGTTTAAATATATATATTTTAAAGTGTTTATATATATATATATATATAAAAACTCCCATCATAATTTTATGTAAGAATATTTATGTTCCAAACACCAACTTAATAATGAGAAAGTTAGTTCTACTAAATTCCTCCAAATTCTTGATTATTTTCAAAATTAATTCAAAATCATAATAGCAGTGTCTTTCATTAGAAATGTGGTAATGAAAGGGCAATTAATGGAGAGAGAGAGAAAGAGACAGCACTTTTGCTACACTTGAAAATGTGGCACAAATAAAAATATATATATTTGACTGAAAGCTCTACATTGAAAATGCCTGTGGATAGATATAGAGCTAGAGCAAATTGGAGAAGCTATACTCTTTTACTGATTTGCCTGTTCCAGCCCATGGGCCATGAAAATGCTGGAGTACCACCATTGAAGTTAAAACTGTTTCCCTTTTTATTGATTCATGTATGGAGATAGAATTAAATTTTTATTTCTTCAAGATGCTGTTAACTTGAAAAAATCTTTGCTGCTGTTTCCCAGACAATTTTTTTTTCCTCATTAAGCATTTCATGTATTATATGAAAAATGATCCAATTATGTTTACGTTGGCTGAAAGAATTTCAGGTGTATTCAATATAAAAAGCAGTTAATGCCAAATAATTCTTTAAAGGTAAGTGTATTTCCTAATTATTTGTTCATTAGACAGCTGTTGGTATTTGAATTAGAGAAAAAAAAAGTCACCCTTTGGATACACCATCAGATATTAATACTGGAGTATGAAATTCTTCACTATGACCCCTGTAGGTTGGACTGATTGCTTCATATTTTGAAATGAAGTTTTCATTATTTGGTTTACAAGTATATTTACAAGATGGTGGAGATTCAGAATAAGTACCCCATGTAAATGGCCGTGACTTTTTATTATTATTATTTTTATTTTTAAAATCTTCATTTTGAACAGAAAGATTTACAGTTCTGTAAATAAATAAGAAAACAGAAACAGCCCCAATTCTGAACTTTTTCATTTTGGGGTTGTTAATTTGTAGTATGTCAAGGGACTACATAGTAGGTATCTTGTTAATTCATATGAAATAGCATTATATATTTTAATTCTTTTCATATCAGCCTGACTAAAACCAGCTCTGGTTCTATGAAACAGAACCAACCATTTTCAAGGGTTCCTGTTTAAATCTTTCAACATTTTATGTAAGAAGTTATTATGGCCCTTTACGTTCTGAGTTCAAATCCTGAGAGCTTAACTTTGCCTTTCATCCTTATGGGGTCGATAAAATAAAGTACCAGTAATGCACTGGGGTAATTGTTGGCCTTGTGCCAAAAGTAGAATCATTATCTTAGTAATGAAATAATTAATAGATTTAGCAATTCCCTCAAAATTCTTCATTAATTAATTGCAACAATGTAATTCCTTAGAAATACAGTCATAAAAGGGTTACATTTTTTAAACCTTTCCCTAAGGGAGCTCCCATGTGTTTTTTCCATACTAGAAATAGCACATAAAAATGATAAAGTGTTGGATGTGGTTGAATTTTTTTTTTTTTTTTATATATGTATTGTAAATCTCCCTGTTCAAAATGTACAATTGACAGAGAAAAAAACACAATAAATAAAAAGGTTATGGCCATTTACATGGGGGTACTTATTCTAAAACTCCCCCCTGCTTGATTCTACTTTGTTTTGAATATGTCCCAGCCCTGTCAAGGCTAGGACTCAGTTATATAACATGGCCTACTAAATATCTATCTAGTTGATCAGGGTAGCATATAGATGAAAAGTAAGATTTCTTTGTTCAAATTGCAAGTGTGAGAGTTATTAAAACCTCATATCTTACCTTCATCAAAATATTATTTATAGTAATCTCTTATCAAATGAATAATCGGATTACTTCTTTTTTTAAAGGTTTACATATTTCATAATATCCTCATATATTAAAGTATGTATTATACTATGCTACAAATGAAATTTGCTAGTTTAATATACAAATTATAAGTGTTTAATCAAACCGGTTCTATGTCCTGTCTGAAGATTTCTATAATTAACTACTAGGACTTTGGTTCCACTACATCAGTCTCATCAACCTCCAAAAGCCTGTAAGGGCACATTCCTTTCTTCCAGGCCAAACCAGTAAAAAATAATTTACATTTAGTAAAGTAGTTGGTGGTAGGAAAAGGCATCTAGCTGTATAAATCATGTCAAACAGAGTTCAAAGGACTCTTCCGTTGTGTCAAGGACATAATAGCGTACCCAATGTTAGTGTCACAATAAAATGCACCCAATACACTAATGTGGTTGGCATTAGGAAGAGCATCCAGCCATAGAAGCCAAGCCTGAAACAGTTCTGTATGAACAAGACATGGTCATCTGATCTGACTTGTCTAACAATGGGACAATTTGTCAGTTAGACAAGTCAGATCAGATGACCGTGTCTTGCTCATTCAGAACTGTTTTGGGCTTGGTTTCTATGGCTAGATGCCTTTGCTAATGCCAACCACATTTACAATGTGGACTGGATGCTTTTTATCCTGGCACCAAGACGGCCACTATGTTTTGTTTTTGTCGGACATTGATTTTATAGCAGGCATTTTATATGTATTTCTGTTACTTATATATGTAACATTGTATTGTTAAGCGACCATGAAGAAATAAAATGGAAATTAATTCAAATGTGTGCCAGAATTTTGTCTGGGGTGGAGTACATAGTATTTAAGATAGGAATACTGACTTCTAAAAGAGCTACAGATTTTGAATAAATAGATCTTCACGTATTTTCAGGCTAGAGAAAGGATTAGCCCTGCGATTCCTCATTGGGGGTTTTGGGGAGGTAATGTTTTATGGCCAGATGCCCTTCCTGGTACCAACTCTTTTCCTCACTTCTTATGACACAGAGATACAGTGTACCTATTTAAATCAGATACACACGGCATTGAAATATACATATTTAGTAATTTCGTGAAATAGAATTTGATCATATTACTAAAGTACATCTACTTGTAGATCTTTTCTATTCTAACTCTGTCAGGTTTATTATTATCTTTTAAAAATAAAGCTATATTCTTTCTCATACAGCCCATAACTTAATGAAAATTATTGTTTTTGTCTCACAGATCTACTCTTACAATAGATTTTTTATTATATTACTCAATATTTGAACACTCCATTGGTTCTAATTCAGCATAACAAATCCTGTTGGCTTTATTTTCATTGTTATTTCTAAACCCCAAGTGCTGAAGTTCCCATTTTTTCAGCATTTCATTGTTTTATTTTTTTACCATGACTATACAAAAAATATAAAGGATTACATTGTTTAATTACTGTCTACCTTTAGGTATTTCTGGAGAATTGTTTTTTACTGTGATGGACTTAACATATTACATTTGCAGATTTGAATAAATTAGAATAAAATTAATACCAGTTTTTAAATGAGAATTTTTAATTTTTATTCTTTGTTTCCTTGGTTGTGATGTCTCAGCATTATTTCTTATGAAGACTGTTTTTTTTTTTTTTTTTTATACCTTAATTAGAAAACAAAAAGAACTGGAAGAAAAATTAATCGAAGAGGAAGTAGCAAGGCGTGTGGAAGAGCTTGTGGCTAAAAGGGTTAATGAAGAGCTTGAGAAACGTAAAGATGAGATAGAAGCAGAAGTGATGAGACGGGTAGAAGAAGCTAAACGGATAATGGAGAAACAAATGCTTGAAGAATTAGAAAGACAACGCCAAGCCGAACTTGAAGCACAACGTCAAAAAGAGGTACTGCAAAGTTTCAGCTTTTATTATTTATTTCCTTTGCCTCCACCCCACCTCCTTTTTGTCAGTTTGGTGTACTCTCCGCCCAAATAATATCAGAAAATTTTTTTTTATTTTTTTTTTTTAAATTTAACATTTGAAATGTCCTGTCAAATCCTGAATCTACATGTGTTTTGGTAATCTTATAAATTTTGACTTTTAATTGAAATTTTCTTTTTATTAGAGTCAAATAAATACATATAAAATCAACATTTAAATTAGGCCAGCATTTTCATAATTAATTCTTTGATCAGAGAAAGAAAGGACATATTTATTATTTAATTTTTTATCGTGAGATGCCCAAAACCATAAGGAATTAGGACTTGGTAGCACATTTATTTATTAAATTTAAATGAAGGTATGTTAAGTTGGGGAGAAAAAATAGTTATCTTTTTATTAGAAAGAAATTAAATTTAGACTTCTTATCCCTCTCTATTTCCTATGATAATTTATTTCTAGGTTGATATAATTAAAAGTATTTATTCTAAAAAAAAGATCATCCCTTTATCCTGAATGTGAACTATATAATTGAAAATTTTATTCACAACTCTTACCTTAACTCTTTTGTTAACATAAATCTAACAATAATATCATACACAGCTCATGGTTCTTTCTCAATTAATTTTGAAAATAATTAAGAATTTGGAAGGATTTAGTAATATCACTAACCTTTTCATTATTAAGCTAGTGTTCAGAAGATAATTTAACAAAAGTTTCTTAGATGAAAATGATGGTGGACGGTTTAAATTTAAATATGAACACTTTTAAAAGTAGAACCCAGAGCAGTTTAAGGCAAGTTAATTAAATTTAAAGAAAGGACAAAAAATACTTTCTTTCCTTGTTAACACTTTTGACACCAAATTTCTAATGAAGGATTCTGCCTATGATTTTCATTTAATGAATTTGGAGAGACTTGGTAATGGAACTTTCTCATTATTAAGCTGGCGTTTGGAACATAGTTTAAGAAAGGATCTTACATAAAATTATAATGGGAGGATTTTAGATATATAAATCTTTTAAAATACACAGGTTTTGTGCCAAAATCGAAGGCAATTGCTACTGTTATACACAATTTATTGTCTCATATTTTGGATTTCAAATTTGGTAATGAATCTCTTCTGATTGGTGAAAATTGTTTAACCATTTTGTTAGAATATTTCTAATAAAATTCACTATCAATTAATGAAGAATTTGGAGGACTAAAATGATTATTTCATTATCAAGATGGTATTTGTAAGTTAACAAATTGTTGTTATACAAAATTATATTGGAAGATCTTAATTGAAATAGAAACCCTTCAAAATGGATGTGAAGGCCCGGGTCCAATTGGTTAAGGTGTTGGGCTCTTGATCATAAGGTCATGGGTTCAATTCCTGGACTGGACAGCACATTGTATTCTTGGGCAAGACACTTCATTTCATGTTGCATTTCATGATAGGACTGTGGCCCCTCTACGTAGGTGAGCTGTGAATTTCATTTCATTATCGAAATGAGTGGTTTTATTTTGTAGGACCAGAGGGGGCTTGGGCTAGGTTGGTAACAAATGTTAATTTACGTAACAATATTTAAAATAAATATTTCATTTCTTCATACACATTTTTGTTTGTTCATAATTCTTGTATTCTGGATGGTTTCTTCTTTTTCTCCCTCTCTCTCTTCTTTCTCTTTCAACCTATTCCCCCTTCTTCAATCTATAAATATTCATATAATAATAGCATTGAACAGTTATTGATTTGTTATGATTTAAAATGTCATTTATGAAGAATGAATGACTGACTAACAAATCAAATGTGGGCTTCATACTTAATAAAACTAGCCTAGATCAGCTGTAACATTGTAACTGGAATGTAAAATGTGAGGGGAAATAGGCAAAGAATCTTTAACTAACAATCTATTCTCTTCTGTAATACCAAATTTGTCTCTGAATATTTAATATATTTATTTTGGATCTTTATTCAATTACTTGCACTAAGATGGTTAGTGTTGTTTTTCCTCAAAGCTATCTTTAAAAATCTCCATGGACACACACACATATGGACATATATATATGCATGTGTGTGCGTGCATGTATACACTTGGTATTTCTTAGTAAAAGGTTAAGAGAGACCAGTTTTAAATGAGTATTCAATACATATTAATAGAGAACATATTTTATTCATGTTATTTAACCGACCCTGTGACCATCTCTGTAAGGAGAAAAACAAGGATTTCTTTGTAATGGTTTAATAACATAAATTACACACGCACACAGACCTTGATTCTTTATTTCTATTCATAAGGACTTTCCTTTTATTAGTTTGATAATTTCGAGTTCTGTTATTTGTAATTAATCTAAATATTGATCACTACATTGTGTTTATATTCTTCCCACTTGAATGGAATTTGAAATATTTGGCAGCTGATTCCATATTTTCTTTCTTGTGGTATCGCTAAATTGGTCAAAATTTATCAGCAGTTTTACTGTCTGGTAAAGAATACACTGATTCATATCTTATTGATATTGTTTCAACTTTGCTAGCTATATCTCTCTGCTTTTATTTCCCCTTGTAAACATTTTTGTTAGCTTTTAACCATCTTGGTTGTAAAATTTCAAGAATTTTAAAAATTCTATTAAAATCTTTTTTGGAATTAGTTAATGAATTTGCTGTATTTTCTCTCACGTTTTTCAAAAGAGTCTATCTTATCTAAATTAACTTACACTGTTAATGTCTTAATTATTTGTATTTGTTAGTTTTCTGGTTACTTCACTGATTGTAAAACTGGTTATGTACACCTTTTGGTGTTGAAGCTGTTTCCTCTCTCTGTTTTGTATGAATGGTTAATGTAAGTATGCTAGTGGCTTGTTGTTGTTGTTGTTGTTTTTATATAGTTGTCAGCAAAATTAGAATCTGCATCACTAACGACCATTTATTTAGATGTCATTTTGTTTGTGAATATATTTGAGGGTAGTATTTCTCCTATTCTTAAATGGCTGGTACTTTTTACACTACAACCTCCCTTGTGTTGGTGCCATGATAAAATGCACCCACTACATTCTGTAAAGTGATTGGTGTTAGGAAGGACATCCAGTTTTATCAAGACATGACAACCTGCCTAGTGCTGGTGCCATAACAAATTGACCCCAGTACATTCTTTAAAGTGTATATGTGTATGGTGTATGTAAGCAAGACACAGCCCACAGCATGCCTTATTGATTTCTGGTTTGGTCTGTGACAACCCTTCCAACCCATGCTAGCTTGTGAAAAGGACATTAAACAGTGATGATAATGATTAGTCTTCTATCATTGGTAGCTCTATTCCTACATATTGAGTACTACTGTGAAATGAGAAATTGTGTTCTAATAATGGTTGGAATGATACAGATTCTATCTTTTTATTCCATGTTCTTCCCCAGTAGAATATTTTGTTCAAGAGACAGCTTTTTCCTTAAAGAAATTGTTGAAATTCTTCAGGTTTAAATTGAGGAGTTTGACTTATTTATTTTCTATAATTTTGTGAGGGAAATTATATAAATTTGAAGTGATTGATTTTGTGTAATTCATATGTTGGTCTGTTAATTTTACTTCCTCTTTGGATTACAGACTAACAATTTGAAATTTCGGATAAATTCTAGTTTCTCAATGTTATGTAGCTGTTTCAAGTTTTCTATCTGCTGCTTCTATATTGATTTTTTCCCCCTTTTCATTTATTGAATTATTGGCTGCTGAACTGTACATCCTTACCGATATTTATACAATGCTCTACAGTAGGGGTCTACAATCTGGTCAGTATTGATTTCCAGGTGTCATTGAGATTATTCAGAGGGTTGATTAAACCTTTGGGTCAAAACCTGACATTTTTTATAAGAAATGAAAATGCAACAAGCATTTTAAGACCATTGCCCCTGTTAAAGCCTGGATCAGCTTTGCGGGCCCCATCAAAAGCTTCTCCGTTATAAGAAATGAAAATCAATAAAAATACAACTTACTAATACAGGTTTCTCATATATAATTAGTGGGGGTTTTTTTGGGTTTTTTTTTTTTATATTTATTTGCTTATTTATATTTGTACATGCTTGTTGCCAGTGAGGGGTCAAAGGTTTATGGTCTAAAATATTTGGGCCCCCTGATTATTGTTGCTGCTCTGTTTTGTAAAGAATAAGATACTAGAAAAGAGAAAAGAGCATGTAAATTGTAATATATTTGGAGTTTTACTGTTTTTATCTCCACATTTATATCTGCTGCCAACTGAGTTAAATATCTTAGAGAAGCATTGCAATTTTCAACTTTCAGATGATAAATATTTATCCTAAAATTAATAATTACAATTTTCCCTTCATATTTGTACAACAAAAATGTATTATTACAGTTGGTTGTTTTACCCAACAGATTTCCAAATTGTGAAACATTTTCTTAAAGCAGAAAGCTGTTTCTTGACATCTCTTGTAAATATTGTTATTGTTTGAGAAATTCTGCTCGCATTCTGTGTAACATATGCTACTGTACCTTAGCCACATATAGATCAACATAGCTTAACTGGAATACCATTAGGTTGCTATGTGGTCAAACCTAATAAGAACATTTTTTTACAGTATTCAGTGATGCATTTTCCAGTAAAATAAAGTACACACCATTGGATTTCTGCTGGAAAAGATATTAAAAAGATTGGATATTCACACAGCTGAGGAAGTATATAATGTTTACATAGCCATAATCTCCTGTCCCTACTCTCATGTTCATTTAAACTGTCTTTATCTCTTCTACTCCAGGCATTAATATTATTCCATTTAGCTTTGAAATTTTTTTTATGTTATTAATAGAATCTTTCCACAGATTGTCCATTACAAGTTTGATGGCACCAATATTTAGAATATACTTTAAAGTACATGGAATATCCTTTATCTTCACCTAATTTCTTTTCACTTTTTATTAATTTTTTTCCTTCTCCAGAATAACTTCTGGTGTGCTATCCATAAATTGTTCATGTTAAGGGCTAAAACAATTCTCAAGATGGTTGATTTTGTTTAATCAAAATAGTTGGACTATTTTCAAGCTGTGTTAGGAAATTCTCTGCAATTTTTCAGTCTGTCAACCAGTTTCTATTCTATTTTACTCCTTGCTGCTGCTTTCTTTTTAGTTCTATTTTGCTCTTTCTCGTCTTTTAATTTTATACTTACTTCTTTATTGCTTCTTTAATTTTCAATCCATCTAATGTTACATTGAAAGAATGAAAAATATTGTTTTGTATAGGGATTCATGTTTAAACTAAATATTTCTTAGCAACAGGAAACATTTGATTATAAGAGTGTGTTGACTGCTTCCTTCTAAGACTAGCTCGGGAATATCTGTCTGTTAATATTGGTTTATATAACAAAGGCAATATTTATTTGAGTGCCTAGTTATTATTTAGTATATTGCTGACAGCAACTTTTATTGTAATTATACTAATTACTACGGCAATTAATAGTATATTTTTCTTTTGTAAGAAATATTAATTATTGAGAGAGGATTGTAAAATGAAGCACCAAATTTTTACAGTATTAGGAGTTCCCCTTTTATTTAGGAATCAATGGTAGTTGTAGAAGACTAACACCACTCCCAACATTTCAAAAACACATTTCTAATAAATTTCCACTTTAGAAGACCTAAAGGAATACTGTTTTGTTTTGGGTCTTTGGCCAAATTATTTTGTTCTCTTAGTATATGTATCAACTGCTGAAACATTTTACACAAGTGTCATCAGTTCCCCCCACTGGCCAACCCCTTATAAATACTCCTCCCCCCTTTCATTACCCACTGCTGCAACTGCCATTGACTGGTGGACAACAGTTTATTTGGTGTCTGTAGTTGGGGATTTTAATGGCTTTGTTTAAATATGAGACAACTGGCTGCCGCACTGAAGTAAACAGTTTGAAGAGGAAGCATTCCTGGATGGATATATTCGTGTCATGTGCTACAGATGTGTACCTACCTACTGTTGGGTATGTAGAAAGATACTTTTCTATCAATGACGTCACATTATCTGTCAATTCTCCGTGCAATTATAGCCCACAATACAACGTTGGCTAAATCGGTTCATTATCTCTAGGAATAATGCATAATGTTTGAACCAAAAATGCTAATCAATACTTTTTTTTTTTTTTTATTCCATGTTTATATTTAAAAAAATGTGCATTTTTTTTTATAATTAATTTTAAATTCTTTAAAGTCCAACTGGTATGTATCTTTTTATTTTGACCTTGTTTTTTTTTTTTCTTCTTCCCTCATGACACTAACATATAAAAAGAAAATATGTTAATAATAATAATAATAATAAAAATAATAATGAGGTTCAATTACTGTTAGATCTCTTGGTGATTCTTGTAAAAAAAAAGGTTTGTAAAATAAATATATATTTTTTTTTATTTATTTCCTTTTCAATACACAAACACAATTGTTACCAATGATCTTTATTGATCTCGCACTCTTGTTTTCGTCAAGAAAGAAATCTATAAATGAAAGATGATTATTGATCCAGTCAATCAATTACCAGTTGTTTCTTTTGTAGTGTGTTGTTTCTATTTTCTAACATCATATCTTGCCTTGAAATCTGAAATCTTTTTCTTTAAATTAATAATAACCTACAAAAGACAAATAAAATTATTATTATTATTATTATTATTATTATTATTATTATTATTATTATTCCTACTTTGTCTTTCTGTATTGACTTACCTCAAGATCACTTTTTAAAAAAAAATAACAAACAAACACAACACCAAAAACAAGCAAACAAAACACATCTCTTTTTGTTCTGGTTCTGACAACACCCAGCTGTGCCGATGGCCACTGGTGGTGGTGGTGGTGGCGGCGGTGGTGGGGGGTATAGTGGTTGTGTAACTGCCACTGGTACTACTGCTGTCGCTGCTGCTACTGCTACTCCTGCTGCTTTATGTTGACATCATCCACGGCCTCTCACCTCCTTAGTCTATCGTAGCTTAAAGCTGATTGTTTTCTTTTCCTTTTCTTATTTATTCGTTGGTTGTGTAGTATTCCGATATTTGTTCATTATGCACCTTCGTATGAACATCGTTACTTGTCTTTGTAGGAAGAGGAACGGAAAAAACGAGAAGATCTTGAACGCATAATGGAAGAAAATAACAAAAAAATTGAAGAAGCTCACAGGAAATTGGTAAGTTGGTCACTTTGGTGGTTTGGTTT
Source organism: Eledone cirrhosa (assembly GCA_964016885.1). NCBI lineage: Eukaryota > Metazoa > Mollusca > Cephalopoda > Octopoda > Eledonidae > Eledone > Eledone cirrhosa. The sequence goes on along the minus strand of OZ024752.1, from coordinate 47,099,232 downwards.
GGATAATTGAATAAAATATTGACCCATAACCCTCTACCATTTAAACCGCCCTTCTTTTCAAACCAGCTGTAACCGGCTGCTCATACTTATGTTAAGGTATTGTTCTCAAAATAAATAATATCAAAATCTCATAGATTTGATATTATGTGAGATAATTATATAAGGTAAAGCCTTTACAATGAAAATACAATAGTATATATAGAGTAATGTAAATTCTAAAGGGTTAATAAAATAATCCAGAATTTGGGATGTTTCTTATATAAACTTGTGATGGAAGGGTCTTAGATAAATATAAACAGCTACATAAAATGCAGAGCGCTTGTAGTTGATAGAACCTATGTACAGAGAAGAGCTAGGAGAAATTTGTAGAATGTGGTGAGGGCCAACCTCATGCAGCTGAATCTCAAAGATGATTAGTCACATGCCTTCCCACACAAGCAGGAGAAGATGGTTTTGACTCCTCTCTTGCCCACTTTTCCACCACTTTAAACCTGAAGAAACTGAGAGGTGGAACATTTTAGGGTCCCACCTGCTAGTATAATCTCAACTTCCCTGTCTGAAACCACCCATTACCCTTGTCCTGCTTTCTCATCCAACCATATCAATGTGGAAAGCTAGAGCTGACTTTATTTCATTCACTCCCCACATCCAACATATGTCTTGCTACACTCTTACCCATCCAACCTAGGACAGACTTACTCTGATTCACCTTCCCTGTTCAATATATATATTAGAATATAACCATTCTAATTAATATATATATATAAATGGCTTAGTGGTTAGATTATTGGCCTCAGACCGGGTGATGTGTTGTTTCCTTGAGCAAGACACTTTATTTCACATTGCTCCAGTTTACTCAGCTGTAGAAGAAATGAGATGATAGGGACTGGGGTCCAAATCATTCCACTGCAAAGTGGTCGTGGAGGTACCACGACAAAAAAGCACCCAGCAGTCACTGTAAATGAGGTTGGTGTTAGGAAGGGCATCCAGCTGTAGAAATCAAGCCAGAATCAGTTCCCGTCCCACCCTTGCAAGCAGGGAAAAAGTGGATGTAAAAATGAAATGAATGAATGAAATGTAATCTGAGTTTTTCGAATATTAATAATAATCAATTCGTTTGCAATTACGCAAACAGCCTCTTTAAGCCATGTCAGTAAAATGGCACCGTCATTCTTGCTCTTGTCTTGGCATCTAAACTATTTGTTAGTTATATATATATAAGAAGATTGGATTCGTAATTTCGATTCCCGGACCAGGCGATGCGTTATGTCCTTGAGCAAGACACTTAATTTCATGTTGCTCGTTTTGCAACCAACAGATAGTATTAGCAATTGGAAAGACCAATGGAAGCATAAGCAAATGAGGTCTGGGAATCGACTGTCAATATATATTCTAATTAATGAAGAAATATTGTTTGAGAGTATTTCTCATTTAACTTTTTTTTCTTCTTCTTTTCAGGCTGAAGAACAGTTGAAGCTAGTTGAAGAACAGCGAAAAATTTTAGAAGAGAAACAAAGAATGGAGGAAGAAGAGAGAAAACGGGTGAAACAAGAGCAAGATAGGATCTTAAATAAGAAAAATGCTCGACCAAAATTATCGTTCAGTTTAGGAAAATGAAAGGTTGAAGATTGGTCTGATGAAGAAAATCTAAAGCTAGAAAGTTATTTTGTGTAGGCAATGTTGACAGCAGGAATACAAATTAAGGATTTGGTCGTCTCTGGAGAGCTACTAAATTAAAAATATTTTAAAAAGTGTGAAATAAAAAACTACATATGAAGCTGTTAGTTTTTATTCACAGATGTCGAAAGAAAATGTGTTAACTGCGTTGCATTATTCATGAACATTTTTAAACCCTAAGAACTTAATATGGTTTTCAAAATCTGGTCTTCCTTAGAAAAGGATTTTCCTTTTTCTTTTGATCAATTTTCAAGGGAAAGGTCCCTAATCTGATCAGTCATGAATTAATTGAAAGAATTTTTTTTTTCCTTAACACAAGTTGAGGAAAAAAGTTATAATTAGATTAGGTTAATGGCCTGTTTTCTACATTGCAGGGTCAAAGAATATGTGCATATACTTATATGTGCATGTATGCATGTTATGTAAAAGATCAATATCTGTTGGTTATTGATGGTTTACAAATTAGGAACGTTAATCCAACAACACATTTCTAGTTAACTGAAATGTGTTGTCATGGAAATATAACTTGTATAGTGAGTTTGATGGCTACTCCACTGTTGACTGTTGTTACTTTGAACAGAGGTGATTGCATTTTAATATATTTTTCTTTCACTGTTGCAAATCTACCACCTAGTTGGCACCGTATCTCCACTTGCTTTGTGGCTTTCTAACAACTATCTAATTCTCTTTAAGGAAGTGTTGTTTACAACTAGTTCAACTCCACATATCTTGGCTGAGGTTTCTATGAACAAAAAAAAAAAACAATGTCACTCCAATAAGATATACTTCAGTGATGTGATCAACAAGGTGTAATGTTTGTTTTGGGCCAGAGGTGATGTACAAATGTTAGCTGGACATTTTATTGTAAAATGGTGTCGCTTGATTTATTGCAGCTTCATAGTTGCAGCCATTTCTCACACTCCTCTTATAATAAATAATAATAACTGCTCCAATTGAACAAGTGTAAAACTTCAAAAATCTTTAGAAAATGTCATATAGATTATTGGTACCTTCTTAAATGTAATTTGGTCTCTGTACAGTAGTTATTGTACAGATGTGTTTTATTCTTTTTGTATTGTTTTGTTTTGGGTTGTTTTTTTTCTTCCGTTTAATGTACATTATTGTACTTCTGGATCTCACCATCATTTCCATTCCCCCCCTCCTCCCCGCCTTCTTTCCCTTGTTTCTAGACATTTTATACAGTTTTTACATCTATAGTAAAACTTGTTTCATTCATACATTTTGCAACTTGTGTGAATCTTTCACCCCAGTACATCAGAAGTCCAGATGTTGTACCATGGTGTTTAAATGTTGGTTTAATTGTGTCAATTGGTTGAATACTGTCTAATCAACACTTCTACATTTTGATACTTTCATATGTGATCTCCATTTTTTTTTAAGAGATGCTTACTAATTACTCTAAGCATTTAAAAGCTCTTAACTTTAATAGATTTCATGCATTAATTTTAATGGGTATCTGATATGGAAATAGCTTCAGGTTCTCAACAAAGTCTTTTTCTATTCCTGCCTCTGCAATCAGCCATTTAGCGAATGACTGGCATCACAGACTGATTATCTGTGTTAACAAACTGAATGTTCTCAGGTCTACTGCTGAACCCAGCTGTATATTTCTATGCCAAGCCAAACCAAACCATGATTTTATCAACATTCTTCTGCCTACTTCAAACATTAGTGCACTTATTTCTGAAGGTTTGGCAGTAGCTTTGAAATTTGCCCTGTTTGACTACTATGTAGTCCAACTTCCTCCCTCCCTACCCCTGTCTTTTCTTTGTACTGTTTTTGTTTTGTATTTCTTTTTAATGTGATCATTTTTGTCATTTCATTCCATATCCCAGGTTCGTGCTTAACATTAAATAAGTAGCTAGCTTCCTTTTGATACTGTCTGTTACAGTAAATAATTTTGTATTTAAGGACATGTGAAGTTGTGTCTAGTTTATAACATTTTTACATTTAATTTTCCAAGAAAACAATTATAATATAGTGATTGCTTTACATAAAGAGTGAAGTCTTGGTTGTAAAAATTTTGAGCAGGTTCTTTTTTTTCCATCATACCATCTCCTGTAAATACACATGAAACCATTAAAGCGTTTAAATGAATATAGTTTGTTTTTGTTTTTCCATTTCTTTTAAACATATTTAACCCTTTTGTTACGTTTCCGAGGCAATCCTAGTGAAAGAAAAGGGAGTGGACAGATATGATGTTCTTAATGTCTACGTCCGTTCCACTCTATATCAAAACCACAGTTGGTAAACTGTTACGCTCACCCTAAGATGTTTTGCTGTGCCACTGGGTTTCACCTTTGAGTGTTTTATTGTTATCAGCACAACAACTTTATAGTGTGGCCTATGTGGAGCTTGTCTAGCTTTGGGTTGGACAGGTGGTGTAGTGGAGATATGATGAGTATGCAGGCTGGGGATGGATGAATATTAAGATGTCGGAAGGTGTGTGGAAGTTTAGTGCAGCCTAGTGTCCTCTAGATCATGCATGTCAAACTGAGGGACCCCCAAGGGCCACGCATGACAACTAATTGCACACATTACAACAAGTTTTTTTATTTTATATTACAAAGATAAAACATTTTCACGCTGTAAAGGGCCGCATGTTTGACATGCCTGCTCTAGATGTTTGCTTCATCCTGTGTACATTGGAGGGCTGGTCTTCTGCAGTACAGCATGTCCCCAAAAGGTTTAATTGTGCAAAGTCAGCTTTTATCACTTGATCCCAAATTTTCCTGGGTCTTCCACTTCCATAGTTTCCTTCAACTCCAAGTGCCCTGTACTTTTTGATATAGCTGTCATCTATACATATATATATAGTAGACCCTATAGAGGGGCCAGCAGCAACGTAGTAAGTAAGGCAATCAAAGATATGAAGATGGGGAAGGCAACCGGTCCATCGGGTATAGCTGCCGAGATGCTGAAGGCATCTGGGTCTGTAGGTCACACATATTGTTAACCAGGTAATACTAGAAGGTGTCATACCAAAAGATTGGTGCAGTAGCATCTCATTGTCAACTGCTACAAAGGTAAAGGTGATGCACTAGATAGAGGAAACTATAGAGGTATAAAGCTGATGGACCAGGTCATGAAAGTAACAGAAAGAGTTATAGCACAGTTGATTAGGGACCGGGTGAAACTAGAGATGCAATTTGGGTTTGTACCAGGAAGAGACACCACTGATGCCCTCTTCCTTGTCAGGCAGTTACAGGAAAAGTACCTTGCTAAAAGTAAGCCACTCTACCTGGCATTTGTCGACCTTGAGAAAGCCTTTGACAGAGTTCCACGTGCTGTAATCTGGTGGGCTCTTAGAAAACTAGGAGTAGATGAATGGCTTGTGAAAGCGGTACAAGCCATGTATAGGGGAGCAGTCAGCAAAGTTAGGATTAGCAATGAGTATAGCGAGGAATTTAGCGTACAGGTTGGGGTCCACCAGGGCTCTGTTCTTAGCCCCCTCCTGTTTATCATAGTCCTGCAGGCAATAACGGAGGAGTTTAAGACCAGATGCCCATGGGAACTCCTGTATGCTGATGACCTCGCACTTTTAGCTGAATCTATGGTAGAACTAGAGAAGAAATTCCAAACTTGGAAGCAGAAACTAGAAAGAAAGGGTCTCAAAGTCAACATGACAAAGACTAAGGTCCTTGTAAGTAGACGAGAAAACAGAACCCAGATCCCCTCAGGGAAATGGCCTTGCTCAGTATGTAGGAAAGGTGTAGGTAGGAACTCCATTCTCTGCCCCAAATGCAAACAATGGGTACACAAGAGATGTAGCGGGATCTCAGGAAGCTTAATTAAGAATGTAGGCTTCACATGCAGCAGCTGTGCTGGGACAGCAAGCAGGGAACAAGTACCACCAATCTCTGGGAGGGCTCTGTGGAAACAGTAGACAGCTTCTGCTACCTAGGTGACCGAATTAGCAGTGGAGGTGGGTGTTCAGAAAGTACAATAACTAGGATAAGAACGGGATGGAAGAAGTTTAGGGAATTACTACCACTGCTAGCTGCAAAAGGCTTCTCCCTCAAAATGAAAGGCAGACTGTATGATGCGTGTATCCGAACAGCGATGTTGCATGGTAGTGAGACCTGGGCGCTGAAGGTGGAAGACTTACGTAGATTAGAGAGAAACGAAGCCTGCATGCTCCGATGGATGTGTAACAGTAATATACGCAAACGACAAAGCATAAATGAATTGAGAGAGAGACTGAGCATAAGAGGAATCAAATGCTGTGTGCAGGAGAGGCGGTTGCGCTGGTATGGACATGTGATGCGTATGAAGGATGACAGCTGCATAAAAAGGTGCAGAGCACTAGAAGTCGATGGAAACCGCGGAGTGGGGAGACCCAAGATGAGGTGATAAAAGCCGACCTTACCCAATTACACCTCAAAGGCGATGACACACGACCGTGACCTCTGGCATCACGCAGTAATACAGAGTACCTGACCTCCCATGAGTACAAGCTGAAGCATATAGACAATATGCCCCCACACCCCCTACTGCAGGGTGGTCGTGGAGGTGCCACGGCAAAAAAGCACCCAGCCCACACTGTAAAGTGGACATGTAGGCGCCACGAAAAAGCACCCAGCACTCACTGTAAATGAGGTTGGTGTTAGGAAGGGCATCCAGCTGTAGAAATCAAGCCAAATCAGTTCCTGTATGAGCAAGGCATGGTCAGCCGACCAGACACTGCCCACAACAGGACAACTCGTCTAACCCATGCTAGCGTGGAAGAATAGACGTAAAACGGTGATGATGAAAGAGACGAACACATGTATATAACTATGTGTGTTCAAATCACAAGAGACAGAAACCGTGAGGGTGAAGAAAATATTGATTAAATTGATTCCAGTGGATTACTGGTATTTTATTTAATGAGAATTAAAATTTACTGTTCGTCTAGCTTGCTGTCAGTCAACATACTTCTAAATATAAACGCAATCTAAGCAGACACTGGGCCTCTATATGCTCTTCCTTGTTGTCAGTCAACATACTTCTAAATTTGTTACTGTTTGAAGGGTCTTTTAACTTGCATACTCGTCTCCTGAGTCAAGGTCGATAAAGAAAGTACCGGGAACGATTCTTATTCTATCCTATCCTTCTCTGGAAGAAATCTGTTGTATACTTCTTTCTGTGTAGTTAGCAGCCAACACACTCAAGTGTTCTTTTAAAAGAAAAAAAACTTTATTTCATGTTGCTCCAGTACACCCAGTTAGGGCATCCTATCCAAAGAACATAGAATAAACATTATATATATACTAAATTAGATATAATCAATAATTTATACTTATAAGACGGACGGTTTGCATTTTTTATTTCCAGAAACAAGTATATTTACTTACGTATTAATTGTTATGTATAAATGTACTAAATACTAGTAGTTTCTAAATTAATTTATATATAGAAACGGAATGAGAGTGAGGTAACACCCGGAATATATTTTGAGGCGTGCCATCTCGCTTTCGTTCCGTTTCTATTTTTTTTTTAAAACAATAAATAAAATTTTACCTATAAGTATGACTAATTTGCTTAGTAGAATTGCGGCTTCGCGCGGCGATGCGCGTAGCGGTTCGGACTTCGTTTGCCTACTTATGTATGGTGTGACCATTCTATGTGTCTGAAGATCGAATCGTTACGAGGTCTTCGTGGCTTATGCAGCTGGGACTATTTGCAGGCTGGCTACTTGCTGGCCTGCGTTCCCGGACCTCGCGAACAATCGATTTTTGGTGTATATTTAAATTAGAGTTATCGCCCTTTATTTAGAGTTACTTCCCCTTAATTTAATTGACTTCCGGTTTTTTGAAAAAAGATCATTTGGAATATCGTGTTGTGAGAGGTATGTAATGTTTCTTTGCTGTGTACACACATCTTTATTTCATGTTGCTCCAGTACACCCAGAACAAACATTGTATATATATATACTAGATTTAGGTTTAATCAATAATTATATGACATTATTTCCAGAAACAACTATATTTACTTACATATTAATTGTTCGGTATATATATACTAAATACTAGTAGTTTCTAAATTAATTTATTTGTAATGTTTTCTTTGCCGTGCACACATACATCTAAGAAACTAAAATTCTCTAGATAAAAAAAATGTATATATATATGTATACATACATCAAACTTCTCTCTACACACATACAGATACATTCTGTTATATATCTATAAACTTTACTATTTATTGAATTGAACCGGTGACATAAAAATACGTTTACCGTCTTCGTTAATATAGGTAGAGACGTTTATAAACGCCATTCACATATCTTCTTCTAAGAAACATGTATATACAGCTACATTTTTTATTATCTTTATTTCTTTCACACATAACGAAGCATGGCAGCTTTATTTGTTGCACTACTTGAAGTGATTATTTAAACGATAGTTTAGCTACTAGTGAGGTGTTTCTAATACATATACGCTCACAAAAAACAGGGTGTAGGACATTTTTATTATTTTCATATACATTCTTAGTTTCTTCTCTTAGAAACTTTATATAAATTCTTTCGATAGTTTAGTTTATTTATTAGTGATGTTATATTTCTAATACATATACACACACACATAGCTCGCAAAAAGAAGGTGTAGGACATTTTTATTATCTTCATATACATTCTTAGTTTCTTTCGATAGTTTATTTATTAGTGATGTATTTCTAACACACATAGCTCACAAAAACAAGAGATACCAAAAAAAAATGTAGTCACAGAAAAGCAACTTGAAATAAAATGTCACGTAAAGCCCGGCCTAAGAATCGAACTCAAGACGGTGATTTCACATAAATACTTTGCGCATGCGCACTTGTGTCTACATTTGTTGCGCATGCTTACCCGGGGTACCTGTTGAGAGAAATAAAATAGTTGCTTGGACAACTTCATATTTTCAAACCTGAATAAAAAACGTTAAAAACTTGGATTTTACTATTTATAAAAAGGTAAAGTAAAGCTTTTATTTTATGTTTAATTCCTTCCATAATGTCAGCAATAATTAATTAAAGTATAGTTTTGTATTAATAATACACCTTCCACGGTCATATGAAATAGAATTTAGCGTATTTTTATTTAAAGTGGTAAATAATATATTTCTAGTTCCCTTCATGATATCCTCGTGTTTTGGAGGACTTTCTCAGCATGTTCCTGTCATAGGTACGACAGATTTCACACTGGTACTGTCACTAGTTTCTATATACATCATGTCTGGAAGGGCCTCCGTGTTGTGATGTGGAGCAACCTTCTCAATGACTTGTCTTCCAGTTTCTTTTCCCTAACCTTTTGTCTACTCTGACTGGGGTGTAGTGTCAGTATTTTGTTTTTATTAGATACTGCTCAATAAATGTTTATATAATGTCAATATCTTTTCATGACATTGTTTGAGATTTTCTATATTAAATATGTTTATACCCCTGTAAATGTCAGACATACTTTACCAGTGAAATAATTAAACTGATAGGGTTTCATTGTTAATTTCTGATGGAGTTTACCATGACAGAAGTGACCCGTATCTCTTTCGGTTCTAGCTACTTGAAAGGTGTCCACCACATGATGTTTGCTATATTATGGTTATAAATATTAACCAGACTCTTTTGAGATCTGTCATCTTTGGTTTACTACATCTACATTCTTAGTTTCTTTAGAAACTTTATATAGACTCTTAGTTTCTTTCTATACATTCTCAGTTTCTTTAGAAACTATATAGACTCTTAGTTTCTTTCTTTAGAATCTTTGTATAGATTCTTAGTTTCTTTCTTTAGAATCTTTATATACATTCTTAGTTTCTTTAGAAACTTTATATAGACTCTTAGTTTCTTTCTTTAGAATCTTTGTATACATTCTTAGTTTCTTTAGAAACTTTGTATACATTCTTAGTTTCTTTAGAAACTTTATATAGATTCTTAGTTTCTTTCTTTAGAATCTTTATATACATTCTTAGTTTCTTTCTTACGAATCTTTATATAGATTCTTAGTTTCTTTAGAAACTTTATATAGACTCTTAGTTTCTTTCTTACGAATCTTTATATAGATTCTTACTTTAGAATCTTTGTATACATTCTTAATTTCTTTAGAAACTTTGTATACATTCTTAATTTCTTTAGAAACTTTATATAGACTCTTAGTTTCTTTCTTACGAATCTTTATATAGATTCTTAGTTTCTTTAGAAACTTTATATAGACTCTTTGTTTCTTTAGAAACTTTATATAGATTCTTACTTTAGAATCTTTATATAGATTCTTAGTTTCTTTAGAAACTTTATATAGACTCTTAGTTTCTTTCTTACGAATCTTTATATAGATTCTTAGTTTCTTTCTTTAGAATCTTTGTATACATTCTTAATTTCTTTAGAAACTTTGTATACATTCTTAATTTCTTTAGAAACTTTATATAGACTCTTAGTTTCTTTCTTACGAATCTTTATATAGATTCTTAGTTTCTTTAGAAACTTTATATAGATTCTTAGTTTCTTTAGAAACTTTATGTAGATTCTTACTTTAGAATCTTTATATAGATTCTTAGTTTCTTTAGAAACTTTATATAGACTCTTAGTTTCTTTCTTACGAATCTTCATATAGATTCTTGGTTTCTTTAGAAACTTTATATAGACTCTTAGTTTCTTTCTTTAGAATCTTTGTATACATTCTTAGTTTCTTTAGAAACTTTATATAGATTCTTACTTTAGAATCTTTATATAGATTCTTAGTTTCTTTAGAAACTTTATATAGACTCTTAGTTTCTTTCTTACGAATCTTTATATAGATTCTTAGTTTCTTTAGAAACTTTATATAGATTCTTACTTTAGAATCTTTATATAGATTCTTAGTTTCTTTAGAAACTTTATATAGACTCTTAGTTTCTTTCTTACGAATCTTTATATAGATTCTTAGTTTCTTTCTTTAGAATCTTTGTATACATTCTTAGTTTCTTTAGAAACTTTATATAGCTTCTTACTTTAGAATCTTTATATAGATTCTTAGTTTCTTTCTTACGAATCTTCATATAGACTCTTAGTTTCTTTCGAAACTTTATATAGACTCTTAGTTTCTTTCTTTAGAATCTTTGTATACATTCTTAGTTTCTTTAGAAACTTTATATAGATTCTTACTTTAGAATCTTTATATAGATTCTTAGTTTCTTTAGAAACTTTATATAGACTCTTAGTTTCTTTCTTACGAATCTTCATATAGATTCTTAGTTTCTTTAGAAACTTTATATAGATTCTTAGTTTCTTTCTTTAGAATCTTTGTATACATTCTTAGTTTCTTTAGAAACTTTATATAGATTCTTACTTTAGAATCTTTATATAGATTCTCAGTTTCTTTAGAAACTTTATATAGACTCTTAGTTTCTTTCTTTAGAATCTTTGTATACATTCTTAGTTTCTTTAGAAACTTTATATAGATTCTTTCTTTAGAATCTTTATATAGATTCTTAGTTTCTTTAGAAACTTTATATAGACTCTTAGTTTCTTTCTTACGAATCTTTATATAGATTCTTTGTATACATTCTTAATTTCTTTAGAAACTTTATATAGACTCTTAGTTTCTTTCTTTAGAATCTTTGTATACATTCTTAGTTTCTTTAGAAACTTTATATAGATTCTTAGTTTCTTTAGAAACTTTATATAGACTCTTAATTTCTTTCTTACGAATCTTTATATAGATTCTTAGTTTCTTTAGAAACTTTATATAGATTCTTACTTTAGAATCTTTATATAGATTCTTAGTTTCTTTAGAAACTTTATATAGACTCTTAGTTTCTTTCTTTAGAATCTTTGTATACATTCTTAGTTTCTTTAGAAACTTTATATAGACTCTTAGTTTCTTTCTTACGAATCTTTATATAGATTCTTACTTTAGAATCTTTGTATACATTCTTAATTTCTTTAGAAACTTTATATAGACTCTTAGTTTCTTTCTTACGAATCTTCATATAGATTCTTAGTTTCTTTAGAAACTTTATATAGACTCTTAGTTTCTTTCTTACGAATCTTCATATAGATTCTTAGTTTCTTTAGAAACTTTATATAGACTCTTAGTTTCTTTCTTTAGAATCTTTGTATACATTCTTAGTTTCTTTAGAAACTTTATATAGATTCTTAGTTTCTTTAGAAACTTTATATAGATTCTTACTTTAGAATCTTTATATAGATTCTTAGTTTCTTTAGAAACTTTATATAGACTCTTAGTTTCTTTCTTACGAATCTTTATATAGATTCTTAGTTTCTTTCTTTAGAATCTTTGTATACATTCTTAGTTTCTTTAGAAACTTTATATAGATTCTCTCTTACGAATCTTTATATAGATTCTTAGTTTCTTTAGAAACTTTATATAGACTCTTTGTATACATTCTTAGTTTCTTTAGAAACTTTATATAGATTCTTACTTTAGAAACTTTATATAGTTTCTTTCTTTAGAATCTTTGTATACATTCTTAGTTTCTTTAGAAACTTTATATAGATTCTCTCTTACGAATCTTTATATAGATTCTTAGTTTCTTTAGAAACTTTATATAGACTCTTTGTATACATTCTTAGTTTCTTTAGAAACTTTATATAGATTCTTTCTTTAGAATCTTTATATAGATTCTTACTTTAGAATCTTTGTATACATTCTTAATTTCTTTAGAAACTTTATATAGACTCTTAGTTTCTTTCTTACGAATCTTCATATAGATTCTTAGTTTCTTTAGAAACTTTATATAGATTCTTAAAATCTATAAAGTGTCTTATATTAAATAAACTGAACACAATTCATATATGACATGTTAACTTTCTTTATTAACAGAAACTTCGTATTCCCACGTTGGACAGCAGCAAATAACCCCGAAGGCTGGACATCTGTAAAGAGAAAGTCATTTAACGTTGTCAATAAAAAGAATATTAAACTTTATTAATTCTTCCAATTTTATTATAGGAAAACATTACATAACTGAATAAAGGGAGGTAACTAAGCATGAAGATTCGTAAGAATCTATATAAAGATTCTAAAGTAAGAATCTATATAAAGTTTCTAAAGAAAGAAACTAAGAGTCTATATAAAGTTTCTAAAGAAACTAAGAGTCTATATAAAGTTTCTAAAGAAACTAAGAATCTATATAAAGTTTCTAAAGAATCTATATAAAGATTCGTAAGAAAGAAACTAAGAATCTATATAAAGTTTCCAAAGAAACTAAGAATGTATACAAAGATTCTAAAGAAAGAAACTAAGAGTCTATATAAAGTTTCTAAAGAAACTAAGAATCTATATAAAGATTCTAAAGTAAGAATCTATATAAAGTTTCTAAAGAAACTAAGAATGTATACAAAGATTCTAAAGAAAGAAACTAAGAGTCTATATAAAGTTTCTAAAGAAACTAAGAATGTATACAAAGATTCTAAAGAAAGAAACTATATAAAGTTTCTAAAGAAACTAAGAATCTATATGAAGATTCGTAAGAAAGAAACTAAGAGTCTATATAAAGTTTCTAAAGAAACTAAGAATCTATATAAAGATTCTAAAGTAAGAATCTATATAAAGTTTCTAAAGAAACTAAGAATGTATACAAAGATTCTAAAGAAAGAAACTAAGAATCTATACAAAGATTCTAAAGAAAGAAACTAAGAGTCTATATAAAGTTTCTAAAGAAACTAAGAGTCTATATAAAGTTTCTAAAGAAACTAAGAATCTATATAAAGATTCTAAAGTAAGAATCTATATAAAGTTTCTAAAGAAACTAAGAATCTATATAAAGATTCGTAAGAAAGAAACTAAGAATCTATATAAAGTTTCTAAAGAAACTAAGAATGTATACAAAGATTCTAAAGAAAGAAACTAAGAGTCTATATAAAGTTTCTAAAGAAACTAAGAATCTATATGAAGATTCGTAAGAAAGAAACTAAGAGTCTATATAAAGTTTCTAAGGAAACTAAGAATCTATATAAAGATTCTAAAGTAAGAATCTATATAAAGTTTCTAAAGAAACTAAGAATGTATACAAAGATTCTAAAGAAAGAAACTAAGAGTCTATATAAAGTTTCTAAAGAAACTAAGAATCTATATGAAGATTCGTAAGAAAGAAACTAAGAGTCTATATAAAGTTTCTAAAGAAACTAAGAATCTATATAAAGATTCTAAAGTAAGAATCTATATAAAGTTTCTAAAGAAACTAAGAATGTATACAAAGATTCTAAAGAAAGAAACTAAGAGTCTATATAAAGTTTCTAAAGAAACTAAGAATCTATATAAAGATTCGTAAGAAAGAAACTAAGAGTCTATATAAAGTTTCTAAAGAAATTAAGAATGTATACAAAGATTCTAAAGTAAGAATCTATATAAAGTTTCTAAAGAAACTAAGAATGTATACAAAGATTCTAAAGAAACTAAGAGTCTAAATAAAGTTTCTAAAGAAATTAAGAATGTATACAAAGATTCTAAAGTAAGAATCTATATAAAGTTTCTAAAGAAACTAAGAATCTATATAAAGATTCTAAAGAAACTAAGAATGTATACAAAGATTCTAAAGAAAGAATCTATATAAAGTTTCTAAAGAAACTAAGAATGTATACAAAGTTTCTAAAGAAACTAAGAATGTATACAAAGATTCTAAAGAAAGAAACTGAGAGTCTATATAAAGTTTCTAAAGAAACTAGGAATGTATATAAAGTTTCTAAAGAAACTAAGAATGTATATAAAGATTCGTAAGAAAGAATCTATATAAAGTTTCTAAAGAAACTAAGAATGAATACAAAGATTCTAAAGAAACTAAGAATGTATACAAAGATTCTAAAGAAAGAAACTAAGAGTCTATATAAAGTTTCTAAAGAAACTAAGAATCTATATAAAGATTCGTAAGAAAGAAACTAAGAATGTATATAAAGATTCTAAAGAAAGAAACTAAGAATCTATATAAAGTTTCTAAAGAAACTAAGAATGTATACAAAGTTTCTAAAGAAACTAAGAATGTATACAAAGATTCTAAAGAAAGAAACTAAGAGTCTATATAAAGTTTCTAAAGAAACTAAGAATGTATATAAAGATTCTAAAGAAAGAAACTAAGAATCTATACAAAGATTCTAAAGAAAGAAACTAAGAGTCTATATAGTTTCTAAAGAAACTGAGAATGTATAGAAAGAAACTAAGAGTCTATATAAAGTTTCTAAAGAAACTAAGAATGTAGATGTAGTAAACCAAAGATGACAGATCTCAAAAGAGTCTGGTTAATATTTCTAACCATAATATAGCAAACATCATGTGGTGGACACCTTTCAAGTAGCTAGAACCGAAAGAGATACGGGTCACTTCTGTCATGGTAAACTCCATCAGAAATTAACAATGAAACCCTATCAGTTTAATTATTTCACTGGTAAAGTATGTCTGACATTTACAGGGGTATAAACATATTTAATATAGAAAATCTCAAACAATGTCATGAAAAGATATTGACATTATATAAACATTTATTGAGCAGTATCTAATAAAAACAAAATACTGACACTACACCCCAGTCAGAGTAGACAAAAGGTTAGGGAAAAGAAACTGGAAGACAAGTCATTGAGAAGGTTGCTCCACATCACAACACGGAGGCCCTTCCAGACATGATGTATATAGAAACTAGTGACAGTACCAGTGTGAAATCTGTCGTACCTATGACAGGAACATGCTGAGAAAGTCCTCCAAAACACGAGGATATCATGAAGGGAACTAGAAATATATTATTTACCACTTTAAATAAAAATACGCTAAATTCTATTTCATATGACCGTGGAAGGTGTATTATTAATACAAAACTATACTTTAATTAATTATTGCTGACATTATGGAAGGAATTAAACATACAATAAAAGCTTTACTTTACCTTTTTATAAATAGTAAAATCCAAGTTTTTAACGTTTTTTATTCAGGTTTGAAAATATGAAGTTGTCCAAGCAACTATTTTATTTCTCTCAACAGGTACCCCGGGTAAGCATGCGCAACAAATGTAGACACAAGTGCGCATGCGCAAAGTATTTATGTGAAATCACCGTCTTGAGTTCGATTCTTAGGCCGGGCTTTACGTGACATTTTATTTCAAGTTGCTTTTCTGTGACTACATTTTTTTTTGGTATCTCTTGTTTTTGTGAGCTATGTGTGTTAGAAATACATCACTAATAAATAAACTATCGAAAGAAACTAAGAATGTATATGAAGATAATAAAAATGTCCTACACCTTCTTTTTGCGAGCTATGTGTGTGTGTATATGTATTAGAAATACAACATCACTAATAAATAAACTAAACTATCGAAAGAAACTAAGAATCTATATAAAGTTTCTAAAGAAACTAAGAATGTATATGAAGATAATAAAAATGTCCTACACCCTGTTTTTTGTGAGCGTATATGTATTAGAAATACCTCACTAGTAGCTAAACTATCGTTTAAATAATCATTTCAAGTAGTGCAACAAATAAAGCTGCCATGCTTCGTTATGTGTGAAAGAAATAAAGATAATAAAAAATGTAGCTGTATATACATGTTTCTTAGAAGAAGATATGTGAATGGCGTTTATAAACGTCTCTACCTATATTAACGAAGACGGTAAACGTATTTTTATGTCACCGGTTCAATTCAATAAATAGTAAAGTTTATAGATATATAACAGAATGTATCTGTATGTGTGTAGAGAGAAGTTTGATGTATGTATACATATATATATACATTTTTTTTATCTAGAGAATTTTAGTTTCTTAGATGTATGTGTGCATGGCAAAGAAAACATTACAAATAAATTAATTTAGAAACTACTAGTATTTAGTATATATATACCGAACAATTAATATGTAAGTAAATATAGTTGTTTCTGGAAATAATGTCATATAATTATTGATTAAACCTAAATCTAGTATATATATATACAATGTTTGTTCTGGGTGTACTGGAGCAACATGAAATAAAGATGTGTGTACACAGCAAAGAAACATTACATACCTCTCACAACACGATATTCCAAATGATCTTTTTTCAAAAAACCGGAAGTCAATTAAATTAAGGGGAAGTAACTCTAAATAAAGGGCGATAACTCTAATTTAAATATACACCAAAAATCGATTGTTCGCGAGGTCCGGGAACGCAGGCCAGCAAGTAGCCAGCCTGCAAATAGTCCCAGCTGCATAAGCCACGAAGACCTCGTAACGATTCGATCTTCAGACACATAGAATGGTCACACCATACATAAGTAGGCAAACGAAGTCCGAACCGCTACGCGCATCGCCGCGCGAAGCCGCAATTCTACTAAGCAAATTAGTCATACTTATAGGTAAAATTTTATTTATTGTTTTTAAAAAAAAAAATAGAAACGGAACGAAAGCGAGATGGCACGCCTCAAAATATATTCCGGGTGTTACCTCACTCTCATTCCGTTTCTATATATAAATTAATTTAGAAACTACTAGTATTTGGTACATTTATACATAACAATTAATACGTAAGTAAATATACTTGTTTCTGGAAATAAAAAATGCAAACCGTCCGTCTTATAAGTATAAATTATTGATTATATCTAATTTAGTATATATATAATGTTTATTCTATGTTCTTTGGATAGGATGCCCTAACTGGGTGTACTGGAGCAACATGAAATAAAGTTTTTTTTCTTTTAAAAGAACACTTGAGTGTGTTGGCTACTAACTACACAGAAAGAAGTATACAACAGATTTCTTCCAGATAGGATAGAAGAAGAATCGTTCCCAGTACTAGACTGGTACTTTCTTTATCGACTCAGGAGACGAGTATGCAAGTTAAAAGACCCTTCAAACAGTAACAAATTTAGAAGTATGTTGACTGACAACAAGGAAGAGCATATAGAGGCCCAGTGTCTGCTTAGATTGCGTTTATATTTAGAAGTATGTTGACTGACAGCAAGCTAGACGAACAGTAAATTTTAATTCTCATTAAATAAAATACCAGTAATCCACTGGAATCAATTTAATCAGTATTTTCTTCACCCTCACGGTTTCTGTCTCTTGTGATTTGAACACACATAGTTATATACATGTGTTCGTCTCTTTCATCATCACCGTTTTACGTCTATTCTTCCACGCTAGCATGGGTTAGACGAGTTGTCCTGTTGTGGGCAGTGTCTGGTCGGCTGACTATGCCTTGCTCATACAGGAACTGATTTGGCTTGATTTCTACAGCTGGATGCCCTTCCTAACACCAACCTCATTTACAGTGAGTGCTGGGTGCTTTTTCGTGGCGCCTACATGTCCACTTTACAGTGTGGGCTGGGTGCTTTTTTGCCGTGGCACCTCCACGACCACCTTGCAGTAGGGGGTGTGGGGGCATATTGTCTATATGCTTCAGCTTGTACTCATGGGAGGTCAGGTACTCTGTATTACTGCGTGATGCCAGAGGTCACGGTCGTGTGTCATCGCCTTTGAGAGGTGTAATTGGGTAAGGTCGGCTTTTATCACCTCATCTTGGGTCTCCCCACTCCGCGGTTTCCATCGACTTCTAGTGCTCTGCACCTTTTTATGCAGCTGTCATCTTTCATATGCATCACATGTCCATACCAGCGCAACCGCCTCTCCTGCACACAGCATTTGATTCCTCTTATGCTCAGTCTCTCTCTCAATTCATTTATGCTTTGTCGTTTGCGTATATTACTGTTACACATCCATTGGAGCATGCAGGCTTCGTTTCTCTCTAATCTACATAAGTCTTCCACCTTCAGCGCCCAGGTCTCACTACCATGCAACATCGCTGTTCGGATACACGCATCATACAGTCTGCCTTTCATTTTGAGGGAGAAGCCTTTTGCAGCTAGCAGTGGTAGTAATTCCCTAAACTTCTTCCATCCCGTTCTTATCCTAGTTATTGTACTTTCTGAACACCCACCTCCACTGCTAATTCGGTCACCTAGGTAGCAGAAGCTGTCTACTGTTTCTACAGAGCCCTCCCAGAGATTGGTGGTACTTGTTCCCTGCTTGCTGTCCCAGCACAGCTGCTGCATGTGAAGCCTACATTCTTAATTAAGCTTCCTGAGATCCCGCTACATCTCTTGTGTACCCATTGTTTGCATTTGGGGCAGAGAATGGAGTTCCTACCTACACCTTTCCTACATACTGAGCAAGGCCATTTCCCTGAGGGGATCTGGGTTCTGTTTTCTCGTCTACTTACAAGGACCTTAGTCTTTGTCATGTTGACTTTGAGACCCTTTCTTTCTAGTCCCTGCTTCCAAGTTTGGAATTTCTTCTCTAGTTCTACCATAGATTCAGCTATAAGTGCGAGGTCATCAGCATACAGGAGTTCCCATGGGCATCTGGTCTTAAACTCCTCCGTTATTGCCTGCAGGACTATGATAAACAGGAGGGGGCTAAGAACAGAGCCCTGGTGGACCCCAACCTGTACGCTAAATTCCTCGCTATACTCATTGCTAATCCTAACTTTGCTGACTGCTCCCCTATACATGGCTTGTACCGCTTTCACAAGCCATTCATCTACTCCTAGTTTTCTAAGAGCCCACCAGATTACAGCACGTGGAACTCTGTCAAAGGCTTTCTCAAGGTCGACAAATGCCAGGTAGAGTGGCTTACTTTTAGCAAGGTACTTTTCCTGTAACTGCCTGACAAGGAAGAGGGCATCAGTGGTGCCTCTTCCTGGTACAAACCCAAATTGCATCTCTAGTTTCACCCGGTCCCTAATCAACTGTGCTATAACTCTTTCTGTTACTTTCATGACCTGGTCCATCAACAATTAATACGTAAGTAAATATACTTGTTTCTGGAAATAAAAAATGCAAACTGTCCGTCTTATAAGTATAAATTATTGATTATATCTAATTTAGTATATATATAATGTTTATTCTATGTTCTTTGGATAGGATGCCCTAACTGGGTGTACTGGAGCAACATGAAATAAAGTTTTTTTTCTTTTAAAAGAACACTTGAGTGTGTTGGCTACTAACTACACAGAAAGAAGTATACAACAGATTTCTTCCAGATAGGATAGAAGAAGAATCGTTCCCAGTACTAGACTGGTACTTTCTTTATCGACCTCGACTCAGGAGACGAGTATGCAAGTTAAAAGACCCTTCAAACAGTAACAAATTTAGAAGTATGTTGACTGACAGCAAGGAAGAGCATATAGAGGCCCAGTGTCTTCTTAGATTGCGTTTATATATTTTTTTCAGTGAATAATCAGTCACCTCCGTATAGACGACAGTCCAGCTACATAAATGACTCCTTTCGCCCTTTATGGTTGCAGCGACCAGGGTTTAGCTGGCCGTAGGAGATTCATTACTAGCCTGGGTTTCAGTGCCCATAGGAGATACTATGGGAAGTATACACTCTAAAACTGCTTCTTTCGACCTCTAAGCAGACACTGATTATAGTTTAGCTGGCTAGCACTGACCATTTTTTAGGAGATACTATGGGAAGTATACGTCCTTAAACTGTTTCAATCACCCTCTCACCTGGCATTGTCGATGAGTTAGCTGGCCGTAAAGGATCCTATGAGAAGATTAGACCCGTAAACTGTTCATTTCGCCTGCTGTTACCAAAGGATCCACAATTGATGAACAACTTTGTCATCTTCAAATTTCAAAGGACAACTATAAGTGTACTCCCACACACATATATATTGCAAGACTTGCCTCATAACATAAAGGACCCATGGAAATTATTTGGTATTGACAATGGTTTAGCTAGCTATTGACCATGGAGATGCTATGTGGAGTATATGCCCTAAAACTGCTTCTTTCATCCTCTAAGCTTGTGGTGACCAGGGTTTAGCTGGTTGTAGGAGATCGTATGGGACATATACACCCTAAAACCGGGCACTGAACAAGGTTTAGCTGGCTATCAAATATTTCTAAGGCTTGCTGAACTGTCATGATGGAGACACCAGTACATTGGTTCTCAACAACACCCAGATGGTGGCATGCTGAACTTAGTGAGGGGTGGGACACTTGGAGCGGAGATGGGCGTTGTCAAATATTTCTAAATATGTCATAGAGACACAGTAAAACATATAGAATAGCACCCCAACAGCTGACTGCCCCAGCTATGGGAAACTGATTGATGTATATTAGGGTTCCCACTAATTCTGCATAATGTTCTGTTGAGTAACATTTACAATATAAAGGTAATAATAAAACTATATAATGTACACTTTAGTGTGACTCACCCCTCAGTTATACATGACATTGGTCTGTGGCATTGACCAAGGTTTAGCTGACCGTAGTAGGTCATATGGGAAGTATATACCCTAAAACTGCTTATTTTGTCCTCTAACTTGGCATTGATCAAGGTTTAGCTGGCCGTAGAAGGTTATATGGGAAGTATATACCCTAAAACTGCTTATTTTGGCATTGATCAAGGTTTAGCTGGCCGTAGAAGGTTATATGGGAAGTATATACCCTAAAACTGCTTATTTTGGCATTGATCAAGGTTTAGCTGGCCGTAGAAGGTTATATGGGAAGTATATACCCTAAAACTGCTTATTTTGTCCTCTAACTTGGCATTGATCAAGGTTTAGCTGGCCGTAGAAGGTTATATGGGAAGTATATACCCTAAAACTGCTTATTTTGTCCTCTAACTTGGCATTGATCAAGGTTTAGCTGGCCGTAGAAGGTTATATGGGAAGTATATACCCTAAAACTGCTTATTTTGTCCTCTAACTTGGCATTGATCAAGGTTTAGCTGGCCGTAGAAGGTTATATGGGAAGTATATACCCTAAAACTGCTTATTTTGTCCTCTAACTTGGCATTGATCAAGGTTTAGCTGGCCGTAGAAGGTTATATGGGAAGTATATACCCTAAAACTGCTTATTTTGCCCTCTAACTTGGCATTGATCAAGGTTTAGCTGGCCGTAGGTCAAATGGGAAGTATATACCCTAAAACTGCTTATTTTGCCCTCTAACTTGGCATTGATCAAGGTTTAGCTGGCCGTAGAAGGTCAAATGGGAAGTATATACCCTAAAACTGCTTATTTTGTCCTCTAACTTGGCATTGATCAAGGTTTAGCTGGCCGTAGAAGGTTATATGGGAAGTATATACCCTAAAACTGCTTATTTTGTCCTCTAACTTGGCATTGATCAAGGTTTAGCTGGCCGTAGAAGGTTATATGGGAAGTATATACCCTAAAACTGCTTATTTTGCCCTCTAACTTGGCATTGATCAAGGTTTAGCTGGCCGTAGGTCAAATGGGAAGTATATACCCTAAAACTGCTTATTTTGCCCTCTAACTTGGCATTGATCAAGGTTTAGCTGGCCGTAGAAGGTCAAATGGGAAGTATATACCCTAAAACTGCTTATTTTGTCCTCTAACTTGGCATTGATCAAGGTTTAGCTGGCCGTAGAAGGTTATATGGGAAGTATATACCCTAAAACTGCTTATTTTGCCCTCTAACTTGGCATTGACAAAGCTTTAGCCAGATGTAGATCCTATGGGAATCATATGCTCCAAAACAGCTTCTTTCACCCTCTAACCTGGCATTAACCAGAGTTTAGCTGGCCGTAGGATATGTTATGTGAAGTATATGCCCTAAGACTGCTTCTAGTGACTAGGCCTTAGCTGGCTGTAGAAGATCCATTACTTTAGCCCTCTGACCAGGATTCAGATGGAGACCCTATGGTACATATACACCCTAAAACTGCTTCTTACGCCCTCTGGGTATGTTTAGGAAGCCATACAATGCAAGTGGGTTTGAATTACTAATACACATACACACACACATATATATTAGAATGCATGTTGCAAAAACTGTGGTGGGAAGCAAACGAACCTACCTTGTGTCTCTACTTGAATCCAGACCAAATGTCCACGTAACTTAAATCCTGTTTTTTAGTCCAGCTAGAGACTTACCTATGACCAGCAATACAAAAATGTCACATATCAAGCAATGCCTGTGCTTGAAGCTTTTTTAAGTGAGGAAAAGCTTTGCACGGGGTTAATCCCATTTACCCAAAAAGAAGAACTGATCTACATCATTGGATGCAAATGAAGTCGTAGGTTTTATATCAGAGTGACCTACTAAAGAGATGTCTTAATGAAGTCTAGGGGTTTCTTGCCCCACAAAAAAAAAGAGCTTTATTGGATGCCCTGAGTTCCACTGCCTTTTGTTTTTCATCCCACAGGGTGTCCAAAATAACACTCCTCACCAAGCAAATTTGGAGGGGCTACCGGTTTAGTTGCCAATGATCCGACCATGCACATGTACTGGTTTACATGTTACTAGTAGTGCAGAAGAGCAACCTGACATATATATATATATATATACATATATATATATATGTTCAGAGATAATAAAAAATCAATTATTGGTCTTTGTTCTTGATTTCCCTTATACCATGTATATTTATGGATGTCTCTATGCTGGAAGGTGTTCATAATAGCGAGCGCATTACCAGAACAGAAGTCTAATGAGGCTTCTCCATTACTATTTAGATTGGGATCATTATTCCTTCCAATCACTCCATGTCAGGTGGTCAGGTGGTCAGTGCCAACATGTGCATTGAAGTCTCTCAGTCTAATGCTGCAGTTAATATTTGGTGCAACCCTAATATTGGTTTCATTACAAAATACAAGAACCATCTGAAGACGGCCAGAGGATAAAACAACTGAGTCATTGTGATTATAACAACCAATATTTTAGCTTTTAAGGTTTTTTTTTATTACATTTTTCTTTTTGTGAACATTTCAATGAAGAAGATATAATGTTATAATGAAGATTGAATGATCTAAGATCATTATTTCATCAGATATTACAGGATCGATAAAATAAAGTACCAGTAATACACTAGGATAATTGCTGGTCTTGTGCCAGCAATTATCCTAGTGTAGAAACAATTATTTGATCAGATATTTTCAATGGTGGACACAGGATATAAAATTTAACATACAAGCCATAAATATTTTGTTATATATTCCTTAAAAGTGTGTATATAATTCAGTGGAATATGGGTAGTTTGTGATCATGTGACATCTTTGTGGATAATATAACAGACATTTTCCTTTTTATTTTCAGTTTAGACAGGGAGAAAAAAGTAGAAACCCTGGCCCTTCCACAAGCTTTTGAGCCTCATAGAAAACAAAGAACCAATCTTCAGATACACCTAAGAAATAATTGTTTCTATTTTTGGCACAAGGCCAACAACTATCCCAGTAAATTACTGGTGCTTTATTTTATCAACCCTGTAAGGTTGAAAGGCAAAGTTAACCTTGGCAGGATTTGAACTCAGACCGTAAAGGGTCGTAACTCTATGCTGAAAAGCATGGCGTCTGACCCTCTACCGATACTGCCAATCCACTGCCCTTAAGAA
Source organism: Eledone cirrhosa (assembly GCA_964016885.1). Classification (NCBI taxonomy): domain Eukaryota; kingdom Metazoa; phylum Mollusca; class Cephalopoda; order Octopoda; family Eledonidae; genus Eledone; species Eledone cirrhosa. The sequence goes on along the minus strand of OZ024752.1, from coordinate 47,075,260 downwards.
ATAAAGTTTCAATTATTGCAGCTGCAGAGGGAAGAAGGAACAAATTCCAAATATGGCCCAAATGCTTGCAACAAAATGAACTCTGCTAAAGGCACCCAAGTTGGCAACTCCAGAATTTGAACTCAACACAGAAAGAACTAAAACAACTAGTACAAATCATTTCACCTGATGCTCTAATTCCACTAATCCACTGCCTGGAATAATTCTTTATTTTATCAACCGTAAAAGGATGAAAGTCAAAGTTCATTTGAACGGGACCTGAACTTAGATCACAAAGAAATGGAACAAATACTGAAAGGTATTTTGTCCGATCATCTAGTGACTGACAATTTACTAACTGCAAATGTTTGTAATGATTCAGTAGTATCTGTTATTCTGATATTATAATATATAGCTTGTATTTTTCTGATTTAGTTCTACATGTTAAAAACAATTGAGATATACTAGTGATGTTAGTGTTACAGATTTTAAATTGGAAACACGTTGAGTGTTAAAGTGCAAGGTAATAAAGATAAAAGAGAAATATGAACCTCCACCTGTTTCAACAATGAGTGTTCCACTTGTTTGGTCAATGGAATGGCTCATACTTTAATCCTTTACCATTTAAACCAGCCATATCCGGCTAGAATTCTCCCACATTTTTTGTTTTGTTCAAACTGGCCATAACTAGCTTCTCATACTGATGTTAAGGTATTGTTCTCGAAATAAATAACATCAACATCTTGTAGATTTGATATTATGTAAGATAAAGCCTTTACTGTGAAAATGTAATAGAAAATACAGGTAAAATTCCGTTATAACGAATTTTTCAGTATAACAAAATTTTTTTCAATCCCCGGCCAATGTATTGGGTCAATCTCATTATAGAGAATTTTTCGTTACAACGAAAATTTTTAATACCCTGTGAATTTCGTTATAAACGGAATTTTACTGTATAGAGGAATGTAAATGCTAAAGGGTTACATTAATATAAAAGTGACTGAGTATTCCACAAACGTATACCTTTAATGTAATTCTTAGAAAGATTCAGTGTTACACAGTGTGTGACAATGTTATCCCTTTGAATTACATGTCCAGACCATCTGACAGGCTTCCAAACCATTTCTGTGTAACCAATTTCATTTACAAGGTTTGGTTCAAGCTGAGGCTATTGTAAGACACTTTCCCAAAATGCCATGAAGTGGGATGGATCAAATCTGGGACCTCAGGATTGTGAAGTGATCTCCTTAACCATTTGGCTATTCTGGAGCCACAGGGTAATATCATCATCATGCTGGCATGGGTTGCCATGGTTAGAAAGACCTAATCTTGCTCAATTTCCATACTTGGTTTTTATGATTGGATGCTCTTTACAGCATATACTGGGAGTATATTATAGTGACTTTAGTAGTAATACCACTTTACAGAATGTACTGGGTGCATTTGATCATGGCACCAGTACTAGAGAAATATGTGTGGTAGTGGAAAATAAAAATGAAATTCTCATTAGTTTACAATGATCTATCATTTTGTATAATTTAAATTGTTTAAACAATTCTCATAAGTAAACAGTCTTATGAGTTTCATAGAGTTTAATGTTATAGGTTTGTTCAATTATTTCATAAAATATCACAGTTTTATGCTTAGGATAAACAACAAATAAATTATGGAGTAATTCTCAATACCAAATCTTGGTATTTAAGACTTAACTCTTAACATTCTGTAATGATTTAGCAGAAAATATCTAAAATAATGGGTTTGTTAATTCAAATGTTTATCGTATATTTACTAGTTGTACAGGCTGTTATGAACATTTGCAATATTAGAGTAATGATTTTAATCATTAATGTGATGCAGGCATAATGCTCCTTTGTACTTTTCAAGAATGTCTTGCTAATGTGATACAAGATGTTAAGCATTAATGATGGTGCCCCAGCATTAAGAACTGCCAAGAACTGTTCAAAAGAATGTTGGGGTTTTCAGAGATGGAAATTATTCATATATTTAAAAGAATTAGTTAAAAGTCTTTTGTGTTAGGATTTTGGTTCATTAATCTGAGATTCCATAGATGGACTCTTTTTAGGTTCTGTACAGAAAAGTCTGGATAAGAAACTGTCACTGCGACTTCGTGAAACCGGTTCAGATGAAACAGAGCACAGGCTATCTGAAATTACAACATTAAAGAGAGAAATTACATAGAATCTTCTTAGGTCTGGAAATTTGTCATAATTATCATCATTTTATGTCCACTTTCCATGCTGACATGGGTTAAACAGGTTGTCATGGTTTAACCCTTTAGCATTTAAACTAGCCGTATCCAGCCAGAATTCTCTCACATCTTTCTGTTCAAAGCAGCCGTAAATGGCCACTCATACTGATGTTAAGGTATCATTCTCAAAATAAATAATATCAAAATCTTATAGATTTGATATTATGTGAGATAATTATGTAAGGTAAAGCCTTGACCGTGAAAATATAATAGTATATATAGAGTAATGTGAGATAATTATGTAAGGTAAAGCCTTGACTGTGAAAATATAATAGTATATATAGAGTGGTTTCTTTATTTGCCACTAGGGCACAAAAGGTAGGGACAGATACAAGGGGGGAAGTTTACATATAATTAACGAGTACAAAAATATAACAATGAAATAACAACAAACGAAGTCCTCAATAGGGAGGGGGCATTAACATGGGTTGCACACACCCCGGAAAAAATGTGCAACCCTTCTCCTCAGGAGCACAAAGAGTAGGTGCTTCCCTCGTCTCTTCTTTTTCCTCTTCTTTCACCTACAGGCTGATATAGAGAGAAGACCCATTCACTCTGGCCATTCTCCCTACTTTCACCCACCTTTCATAAAACTTGCTGGGGTATATATAGAGTAATGTGAATGATAGGTCGGCGAACCAGACCTTGCTCACATACAAGTGAGAGAAATGGCCATCTGACCCATCTAGAAGGTCATTAACTCATCATTTAACGTCCATCTTCCACGCTTGCATGGGTTTGGATGGGAGTTTTCCTACTTGAAGCAAGAGTCGTTGTCTTGCTCGTATACGACTGTCTGGCGGGTTTTCTACAGCTGGATGCCCTTCCTAACACCAACCACGTTTATAGTGTGGGTCTGGGAGGTTTTTACCGTGTTGCCTACACGGCCACATTACAGCGTGGACTGTGTGTTTTTTTGTTGTGACACCTACACGACCTCATTTGTTTCGGACTGGATGTTGTGGTACCAACAAATCTTTACATTGAAAGAGGTGGTGTGGATGGGGTGGGGGTAGTGGTACGGGGGTGTATTTTGTTAGGGGTGCCTACTGACTGTAGTAGGTTTCACTTTGTACAACTCAAAATAAGAACTGACTGTGACAATAACAACTTGTCCAACCCATGTCAACATGCAAAGTGGACATGATGACTGTTTTGTTTGATCTATAACAATAGAGTTCTTACCTATTGATTGATAATGTCTTGCGTCTTCACAGTCAATAAGTTGACTTTTATGTAGATTGAGAATAGAATTAGCAATGATGCGAGCATTACTTCTCATGTAGCCACCACTGGTTAACATCATTATAGGAATATTACGAGATCTCACAGCTTCAAACACAATATAATCTCGTTTAACTACTCCCTGTATAAATAGATTCAAGAAAAGCAACAACTTTCATTGATATTTCATTTAACATAATCATATAATTCATTCATTTCATTTTACGTCCACTTTTCCCTGCTTGCAAGGGTGGGACAGGAACTGATTCTGGCTTGATTTCTACAGCTGGATGCCCTTCCTAACACCAACCTCATTTACAGTGAGGGCTGGGTGCTTTTTTGCCGTGGCACCTCCACGACCACTTTGCAGTGGAATGAAAGGGACCCCAGTCCTATCATCTCATTTCTACAGCTGAGTAAACTGGAGCAATGTGAAATAAAGTGTCTTGCTCAAGGAAACAACACATCACCCGGTCTGAGAATTGAACTCATAATTACATCAGCTAATTAGATAATTACTGAGGTAAAACATCTTCAATTATTTTTGAAAGTTCATTAGGTTATTCTTTTTAATTAATAATAAATTAGTGAAACAAATTTTCAACATAGTAGAAAACTAAAAATGGAATTTGATTTCATCATCATCATTTTACGCCCGCTTTTCCCTGCTTGCAAGAGTGGGACGGGTCCTATTCAGCACAGCATCTCTCCACTTGTCACGGTCCTTCGTCATCTCCTCTGTGAGCTTCAGCGATCTGAGGTCTGCTCTCACCACCTCCGCCCATGTTTTTCGTGGTCTTCCTCTACTGCGTCTTCCTTCTACTGGCATTTCTTGGCACTTCTTTACCCAGCGGTCATCCTCCATGTGCATCACATGTCCATACCATCTCAGCCTTCTCTCCTGCACACCACAACTTATCCCTCTTATACCCAGTTTCTCTCTCAACACATATATGCTTGGTCATTTGAAAATATAATTTACTGTAAACGGCGAAAATTTAATTTTCCATAAATCAATATTTTAATCCTTCTGATTTACACACAAGTATATACAGAATATTACTGCTGTGAGATAAATACTGTGACTACTGAGCTGTTAAAAAGGGGTCTTTTGAAATAAATTCCCAGAAAACCTTAAACTAACAAAATATTACATTATAAAATTAAGAGAAGGTTATAACAGTGTGGTATTTTGATACATACCGCTGGTGAGATGGCAAGATTGCCTAATGGATCTCCATCTAAAATATCAGTCCCAGCATTATAGATAACAACATCTGCAGCAAACTCATTTAAGGCTCCATGTACATTTCTAAATGAACAACAAAATAAAATAAAAATTCATGTTAAATTATTTGAAAACTAAATACTCATATTTCATCATCATTATCATTTTACGACTGGCAACCCTGAGCTGACCTTGGGTTAAACAACATCAAATCAACACAGATTAATAGAAAATAAAAATAAAAAAGTCCCAAAATAGAAAATGTACTTACACTGCAACAGAATCAAGATATTCTTCATCAGCTGTGAAAGGTTCAAGTTCTATTTTTCTCTTGATGGCTTCTGGAAATATATATTGATAAGAATATTTAATTTGATCTGATGACATTTTACCAGTTAACTACTTACCACAACCTCAGATCAACTGAGGCCTTGAGAGAGAAATTGGGTAAAGAGAAACTGTTTCAATGGTATTTTACCAGAGAACTACTTAACTCTTTAGCATTTATACTAGCCAGAACTCTCTCACCTCTTTCTGTTCAAACTGGCCCCAACCGCCCCCTCATACTGACGTTAAGGTATTGTTCTCAAAATAAATAATATCAAAATCTTGTAGATTCGATGTTATGTGAGATTATTATGTAAGATAAAGCCTTTATTGTGAAAATACAATACTTTATATAGAGTAATGAAAATGCTAAAGGGTTAACATAACCTCATATCAATTGAGGCCTTTGGAATGAAATTGGGTAAAGAGAAACTGTTTGAAAGCCCATTGGGTAGACTGTACCTGAACCAGCCTTTCCCCCCTTGTGGTACAAGGGTGAAACCTAGTTCACCTACCTCACGGAACATCCAATGAAGCATGGTTGCTTCATTTCTCTCCATTCTATGCATGTCCTCTGCAGTCATAGCCCATGTTTCACTACCATGCAGCATCGCACACAGGCGTCATACAGTCACCATTTTCTATGTAGGGAGAAACCTTTAGTGGTTAACAGTGGTTGTAGCTCTCTAAACATTTTCCATCTTATCCTTATTCTAGCTATTATGCTCCCAGAGCACCCTCCCTCTAATAAAGGCACCTAGATAGCAGAAGCTATCAACCACTTCTATGAAACTACCATATACATATACAGTCGTATTTAACTTTACCATATAAATATAAGCAGATGACAAACATATTTGATAAAAGGAATTCACCAAAAAATTAAAATGTCAATAAAATGTGCTCACTTTTAGCATAACCATCAAATGGATAAATCTTTCTGTTGTAAATATCCAAGATATAGGCATCATTGTCATCAGCTTCAAGTATATCTCTTTGGTAGCCATTGCCCTGTAAAATATGAGTAGCATTTTTAAAGAAGAGGATTTGATAACGCATATATATAGGAAAACACACACATATGTGTTTTGTTTGTTTCATTTCTTGACTACACATGCAAACACACACACACATATATATATAGTTAATAAATGAAACAAACAAAACACAGGGGGTAAATTTACACAGTTATATTTGATTCATGCTTGGAGGAAGTGGAGGAGGTTTCAACGTTTTGGATAGAAGTCCTTCTCCAGGAAAGTTTGAATAAGGAGAGAACAGATAGATGTAAGAGTTGTGTGAGACGGTTAGGGAAGGAAGTTAAACAAAAAAAATCACCAGTACTTGGGAGGTTGTTGTGTCTTTGACACAAATGAAAGGTCTTCTCAATTCTTTTAGGATTGGTTTCTACAGCAAGGCGGTCTTCCTGTCACCAACCACCCTTACAGAGTGTATCAGGTGCATTTAAATGGCATTGTCACTAGAGAGGTTGTTGATCATAGACCCAACTGAAGAGCCGACTCTGCTCTGACGAGGAAGATAGGTAGGAACATTCATTTAAGAAAAGAAAATAATTAGGAGAAAAAAAGGGGATATTTACCTGATGAGCATCCAAGTCTATAATTAATATTTTTTTAATCTTATGTCTGCCTCTCATGAATTTCATTGTAAGTGTAATATCAGCATAAGCACAGAACCCACCCCCTTTCTTCGCTGAACAGTGGTGGAATCCCCCTCCAAGATTGATTGCCCAGCCCCGCTTCAAGGCAAGTTCACCAGCCTACAACAGATAATACATTTATTAGTCTTCAAACAACAACACAAAAAAAACAAACATTTCATAGCAAATTTCCTGACTAAAGCAAGGGTTAGCATTGTAAACCCAATGTCATGGGATTTTTCCAGCACTTTGCACTGAGCTCAAATCCTGCCAAGGTAAACTTTGCCTTGCTTCCTCTCAATGTCAATAAAATAAAGTAGCAGGCCAAGGCAGTGGAATAGTTACATCAGAGAATATATCTTGCTATAGCTGTTCTGGATCTTTGTGTTTCGAGTTTAAATCTAGTGGCCTACATGGGTGGCAAACATAATCTGTCACCTTTGGGTACCTTTAGGGCAATGGTTCTTAACCTTCTGCTATCCCCCCCCCCCCACCACCCCTTGAGATTTTGAAATGCTATACCACACCCTTAGGACTAGCACAAAAGACAAAAGAACTCAAATTTTCAGGTAAAATTATCAGCTAATTAGCTGCTATTATATCCCGCCGAGGTTGACTTTGCCTTTCATCCTTACGGGGTCGATAAAATAAAGTACCAGTAATGCACTGGGTAATTACTGGCCTTGTGCCTAAAGTAGAAACAATTATTTAATTAATTAACTACTACAATTAATAAATATAATTTTTTGAAAATAACAGAAAATATCCAATCAAAATATTTTAATCTATAATGCAACTTCTGTTCTTACTTATTCTCTGTCCCCAGAAGAACTGAATCTAGCATCCCAGCTTAAAAACCACTGCTTTAGAGGAAGCCATTTTATTGCAAACATTCGAACCTGAACTACTGTTTGAGCATATCTTCTAGTCTATCACTCACTAGTTTTAGAGGCCCTGAAAACTTTCATGAGCATTGCTCATTTATCCCTGACTAAATAACTCCCCACCCCCCCCCAAAAAAAACAAAAAAAAACAACAACAACCAAACAAAACAAGCACAATATAGTTAACCTTACCAGAATAGTTCCACCTGTCTGATATCTGAATGGCTGCAGAACATAACGCTGTACTAGGAAGTTTGGCATAATTGCCACGGGTGGGATTTCAACAATCCTCGCAACATTTAGTCCAGTCTGAAAGGAACATAAAAAACATAATAAAATTCTTTTTGTAATAAAACTTTATAAATATATTGATTATTTTGTCCTGTTTTTACACAAATTTAAAGACAAAACGAAGGCAACAAATACATGTCCAATATTGATATCAAATACTTTGTTTTCTTAACATTTTTGTCACCTTATTCCCCCCCCCCCCCCCCAACTGCCAAGACACTGCCTCTGATGTTCAAAGGATTTATTAGTATAACACATTAGGGCTAGGGTTAGGGATACAACCCATATACAGAGGTGCATTCAGTAAGGTTAGAGTTCACAATGAATATAGGGATGAATTTCAAGTGCAGGTGGGGGTCCACTAGGGTTCTGTCCTTAGCCCCCACCTGTTGAATCTAGGAGTTTAAGTCTAACTGCCCACAGTAACTCCTATATGCCAACCATCTAGTCCTCATAGCCAAGTCTGTGGCAGAACTAGAGAAAATATGCCAACCATCTAGTCTTCATAGCCAAGTCTGTGGCAGAACTAGAGAAAAAATTCCAGACATGAAAGCAAAATCTGGAATCCGAAGGCCTCAGAGTCAACTTGGCAAAGACTAAATTCCTAGTAAGTAAAAAGGAAAACAACTTGGTATGGAGGAAATGAGTAGATAGAAATTCAATCTTATGTACAAACTATAACAGGAGGTGTAGCAGGATCTCAGGCAGGCTGACAAAGAATGTAGGCTTTGTATGTGACAGACGCCCAGGAGTAGTGAGCAGCAAGAACTCGCATGAAACAAGCCCTGTCTAATGTTTAGCTAGGCCCCCTAGATGTAGTTGATAGCTTCTGTTACCTGAAGGGCCAAATTAAAGACTAGCTGGAAAAATTTCCAGGAGCTACTACCAAAAAGTTTCTTTCTCTCAGAGTGAAAATAGATTTGTATGGTGCATGTATACAAATGGCAATGCTGCATGGAAGACTTGGGCTTTGTGTGCTGAAGATTGGAACGAAATGAGGCATGCATACTCTGATGGATGTGTAACAGTGATATACATGAACGGCAAAGCATCAATGAGCTGAGACAAAATCTGGTCCCACTTGGGGATCCAACTGGATCAATTGGAGTTGGTTACTTCTGACGGGAGCCACTGGAAGGAGTGTTTGAGGACTCTACCCCGACCCCCCCCCCCTCTCTCTCTCTCTCTCAAGGAGAAGAAGAAGATGATGATAAAGAAAAAAAGAGGAGAAATATAACACTTAAAAATAAGAAGCTTTATAACACAGAACTAAAGGCAGTTTCAGACAAAAGGGTTAAAAATATGTGAAAACAAGAGACAATATATGTTTATATTAACTTTCTTCACAAAAATATGGTAAAATAATGTCTGAAAATAAAACACTGCAAATCTTTAGAATTTACAGGTATCAATTATTAAACTTAATAAATCAATATTGATCAAAACAATAAACAATTGAAACACAGTAGTGAGAATTATCTTTTTTTAACATATATTTAGCAAAGTTGACTCTATTGCAAGCATTTAGACCAGCTCTCTGACTTAAGGATAACATGCTCTTAACACTCTTGGAGGCTCTGAAAAGGGTACACTACCCTTCTCTTGCTGAACAAACAATGAAATAAATTAAAACAAAAAACAGATATTTTGTAAGAGTAGTTAGTAGAATCCATTGAATAAATAATTCAAGCTACTAACTCAACCAAAAGATTCAGTATAACAAGTGTTTAAAGGCCAGAAAGCTTATAACTGAATCAGTGGAAGAGCTACAGAAGACACCCACTCATACTGTGGAAACAGAACTTAGAATAAAAAACAAAGACCATGTTTTGGTAAGAAGAAAGTGTTTGGCTACCAGCCTAGGCTCTGCTGTCCGCCAGACCAAAGAGGACAAACTGTCCAAGTCTCGGCTGCTCCCTGATAGGTTTGTGGTAGAGCTGTGGAGACTTCCAGTGTTCTTGGTCCTCAAACCACATCCCTGCTCACTGATATTGGAACAGAGTTGGCTGTCCACAGGTGCAAGCCCAGTGAGGTGGTGTGAGTGTTCCAGCGTGTCTCCCTCGCTGTCCTCCAGGGCAATGTATTCTCCATCATGTCGACCAGGACCAAGAGGTGGAGAGTAAGATAGTCGGAGGATATGTGTTCGGACATCACACATACTCAACTACTTTCACAGTCCTGTATGTGTGTATGCATGTGTGTGTGTGTGTGTGTGTGTGTGTGTGTGTGTGTGTGTGTGTGTGTGTTTAAACTTAACATTCAAGGTTGATTACAAAAATTATAGAAAAGATTTGCTCTTGATGTAACAAATATATATATAAATGAAAAGATTCTGAGTAGATCATTATTAATGATAAAAGATCTATAATAGTTATTCTTTTAGTTTCTTTAAAATAATGTTTATTATATATTTATATATTTTAAGAATCCTGTGTTAGAAAATTGATTATATATTATTTTATAGTGACAATGATGGTTACTAAACTTTTATAATATAATGTTACTGAGGCTAATATAAAGATATTAGTCATTATGATGGATCCTCTGATTTGAAGATAAGTATCTACTTGTTCAATCCCCTGAATATTTAGCTTGTGAACTAATATGTATGGACCCATAACTCCAGAGGGAGTCGTAGGGGCGCCATATTTATATACAGCATTTCTAGGACATTTTAAAACCAGGCGGAGCCCATCATTGAACTCAGCGCACAGAGAGCTGGAACAAATAGATATATATATATAAACAACAACAATATATATAAAGCAACAAAGTAGTTAATAAATAAATATGCATTTCTAATAGAAATAGAGACATTGAAATCATTTAGATAGAGATGATTTGTTCAAAGATGATGCAGTTATCTGCTTATTTTAACTTTCTGTGATGTGGAACAACCTTACTTGTACAGTTTTGTCATGCAAGCTATACAGTGTGTGTATATGTGTGAAAGACATACATGATATTTGAGTATCAACACATATACAGTAAACCCTTGACTTAAACTTTTCATTACAGTATTTCTAATGAAAGACACTAACTATGATTTTCAAATAATTTCGAAAATAATCAAGAATTTGGAGAGGTTTAACAATATAACTAACCTTCTCATCATATTACTGGTATTTAAAAGAGAACAGAACAAAGACTTTTACACAGAATTATGATGAAAGGTTCTGAGATCAAATATAATCACTTTAAAACAAGTAGTTTTGTATCATAGAAGTTGAGGCAGTTCAAGTGGGTGGTATCAAAAGTTAAGGTGTGTTAGTTTAATGCTGAAAGCTTTAACCCTTTTATGACCATATTTCCAATGAAATACATTATCCAGCCATAACTGGCAGCTCATACCTATATTAAGGTACTGTTCCCAAAATAAATATCAAAGTCTCATAGCTTCGATATTATGAGATAAAGTGTTTACTGTGAAAATACAATAGTAAATATAGAGTAATGTAAACGCTAAAGGATTAAATAGGACCCCATTTTCATAGAACCAGAGGCAGTTTTCGCTGGGTTGTAACCGAAAGGATTCCTACATTATACACATGAACATACAATATAAAATTATTCAATTAAAATAAAGAATATGTCATTTTTACTTCACTTTGTCAGTGTAGTTGAAGAGTATTTTGTTGCACAGTATTGCATGTTTATTATTGGGTCAGTTAAATTGGAAAACTGTTAAACCAAGGGTTTACTGTATTTATAGTTATTTACAATCCCCCCCAACCCCAAATAACAATAAAAGCTGAAACAAAATCAAACCATGCATTAATTGGAATTTTATCTAATAATGATAATTAGGTTTTACATTTGGATAATTATTTTTATTATATTTCATTCCACTAGAGCAACTAAAAAAGGCCAAAATAGAAGATCTGCATTACAATATTTAGTTTCGGACTCTCTATATCAGGGTTTTAAATCCCACTAGAATCAACTTTGATTTTCATCTTTTTAACTCAATAACAAACAGTAATATACTAGAATCAGAATCGCTGGACAGATTTTACAGGCAAAACCAACTGGAAAAAGACCCAGGGGTAGACCCTAAGCAAGCTGGCTGGATAACATCCACGAAAACTATGTTTCCATTGGTCTTTCTATTGCTGATACTATCTACCAGTCATAACCTCTGACAAGCAGAGCTATTTGATCTCAGAACACACAGTCTGATCAAATATAGTAATGTATCCTGTCAAAGTGCATAACTCAGAGATCAGAGAGTCACTCCAGGTAGAGCCGCTACTTCTCCAAATTGAGAGACCACAGCTCCGATACTATCGGCATGTCGTTAGAATGTCTCAGGAAAGAATCGCTGGAGGACAGATTTTACGGGGAAAAACCAACAGGCAAGAGACCCAGAGGTAGACCCTGAGCAAGATGGTTGGATAACATCCATGAGCTTGGCTGGTCTCGTTTGGGGATCCAGCTGAATTAGTTGGAGACAGATGCTTCTGACAGGACCTTCTGACAGGAGTGTGTGAGGACTCTAAACCCTACGACCCTCTCAGGAATAAGTAGAGTGCAGTACTCAGCCATTTACATTGAACTCAACATGATACAATATATGACAAGGCTCGGCCTTTGAATTATGTTAACTATACTATATAAAATCACTTACATTCTCTGTGTTTTGGGTTTAGAATATGTACAGCGTATCCCTGCATGTCATAAGAAGTAAATAAAAGGATTGGCACCAAGAAGAGTATTTGGTTGTACTGTAAACTAATGCATTAAAAAGAATGAAGTTTATGGAGCCTACAAGACTAACCCCTGCTGATTTAGCAGTGAAACTAGCCTTAACTCTTTAGCATTTAAACCAGCTGTATCCGGCCAGAATTCTCTCACCTCATTCTGTTCAAACTGGCCATAACCAGCTGCTCAAACTTATGTTAAGGTATTGTTCTCAAAATAAATAATATCAAAATCTTATAGATTTGATATTATATGAGAAAATACAATAGTAAATATAAAGTAATGTAAATACAATAGTATATATAAAGTAATGTAAATACAATAGTATATATAAAGTAATGTAAATACAATAGTGTATATAAAGTAATGTAAATACAATAGTATATATAAAGTAATGTAAATACAATAGTATATATAAAGTAATGTAAATACAATGGTATATATAAAGTAATGTAAATACAATAGTATATATAAAGTAATGTAAATACAATAGTATATATAAAGTAATGTAAATACAATAGCGTATATAAAGTAATGTAAATACAATAGTATATATAAAGTAATGTAAATACAATAGTATATATAAAGTAATGTAAATACAATAGTGTATATAAAGTAATGTAAATACAATAGTATATATAAAGTAATGTAAATACAATAGTATATATAAAGTAATGTAAATACAATAGTATATATAAAGTAATGTAAATACAATAGTATATATAAAGTAATGTAAATACAATAGTATATATAAAGTAATGTAAATACAATAGTATATATAAAGTAATGTAAATATAATAGTATATATAAAGTAATGTAAATACAATAGTATATATAAAGTAATGTAAATACAATAGTATATATAAAGTAATGTAAATACAATAGTAAATATAAAGTAATGTAAATACAATAGTATATATAAAGTAATGTAAATACAATAGTATATATAAAGTAATGTAAATACAATAGTGTATATAAAGTAATGTAAATACAATAGTATATATAAAGTAATGTAAATACAATAGTATATATAAAGTAATGTAAATACAATGGTATATATAAAGTAATGTAAATACAATAGTATATATAAAGTAATGTAAATACAATAGTATATATAAAGTAATGTAAATACAATAGCGTATATAAAGTAATGTAAATACAATAGTATATATAAAGTAATGTAAATACAATAGTATATATAAAGTAATGTAAATACAATAGTATATATAAAGTAATGTAAATACAATAGTATATATAAAGTAATGTAAATATAATAGTATATATAAAGTAATGTAAATACAATAGTATATATAAAGTAATGTAAATATAATAGTATATATAAAGTAATGTAAATACAATAGTGTATATAAAGTAATGTAAATACAATAGTATATATAAAGTAATGTAAATACAATAGTATATATAAAGTAATGTAAATATAATAGTATATATAAAGTAATGTAAATGATAAAGACTTAAAACACTAATGTACTTAGTTACATACATCCTAATCTAACAAGTTAGGCTCTTGGTTGATCGGACTAATGAATGCTCATTGTAGTACTAGAGGATTCATCATCATCATCATTACTGATACTTAGTTTGTTGATCCTAGAAAGATGAAAGACAAAGTTGACTCCAGTGGGATTTGAACTCAGATTATCAAGAGATTAAACTAGATACTGTAAGGCATGTGGTCTGTTTCTGTCATATTATTCCCTTCTCAAATAATTATTACAATAAATACTTTTTTTTAAATATATTAAAAGTGTATATATATACCAGTATATGACTGGTACTTTATTTCATGAACTGGGGGGAGGGCAAATCTTCCTTGGTGAGATTTGAACTCTTTATCGAGAAATCCCTATATAGTTTCTCCCTCTATCAATAATAATTTCTAACATAGGTACAAGGCCAGAGATGAATGAGCAAGGAGGGATTAGTCTTCAATTTATAGACCTAGGAAAGATGAGAAGCAAAATTCACTTAACTGAGATTTTAATACAAATTAAAGTTATTTATTTGACATAATTTTACCCGACTACCACGCTAATATAATAATTTCTGATTGAGGTACAAGGCCAAAAATTTTGAGGGTGGAGAAAGTCGATTAAATCGACCCGTGTGTTACCGGTACTTTATTTTATCTACCCTGTAAAGATGAAAGGAGAAGCTAATCTTGGCGGGACTTGAACTCAGAACGTAAAGGAGTGTAGCTCTATGATATAATAATGATTTCTAGTACAGGCACAAGGCCAGCAATTTTGGGGAGGGGAAAGTTGATTAAATCGAACCCAGTGCATTACTGGTGCTTTATTTTATCGACCTCGTAAGGATGAAAGGCAAAGCTAACCTCGGCAGGATTTGAACTCAGACCGTAAAAAACCCATAACTCTATGCTGCCAAAGCATGGCGTCTGACACTCTTCTGATACTGCCAAATCATAATGGTTTCTGATTTAGGCAGAAGCCCAACGATTTCCATGTGAGGCGGGGAGGTAAAAGTCAATGAAATTTACCCCAGCACTTGATACTTTATTTTATGGTCCTTGTAAGGACGAAAGGCAAAGTTGATTTAGATAGGATTTGAACTCAGAATGTAAAGGGCTGGAACAAATACTCGAAGCTAATTTGTCTGACACGCTAAAGATTTTGCAAAACCACCATCCTAATAATGATAACAACAACAATATCTAATGATAATAATATAATTTTAATAATAATTAAAACAGAAAATAATAATATAATTATAATATAAGAAGACAACATTTAAATGCTTAAAAATTCCATCACACCATATTTCATCAGCTTAAAAACCAAAATTGATTTGAGATTTCAAAGATCATTCCTCCTTATACTTTGTAAATGTTTGTCACACAATAAACAACAGTTCAACAAAACACTGTTTAATGTTATTTTAAGTATAGCTTAACTATAGCTACAGAATATTTATTACTAAACAATTTATATAATATTTCCTCTTTTTTTTTTTCAAATTATTTCTTACTGAAAGGATATATAGTGTTACAGTAACTGCTTAGATTTTAAGACATTCAGAATAGGCCTTTCTTATGTACGCTCCTTCTCAGTATCACCCTTGCTTGAGTTTGCTTGGATTGTCTCATCTGGAATCTTTCAATAGTTTAACCCTTTATCATTTGCATTACTTTATATATACTATCATATTTTTATGGTAAAGTTATACCAAATCTATGAGATTTTGATATTATTTATTATGTCAGTATGAGTAGCCAGTTACAGCCAGTTTGAACAGAAAGGCGTGAGAGAATTCTGGCCAGTTTAAATGCTAAAGGGTTAAAGATATCTATGGCTACTAAGTTAGGGAACTAGGTGATCTTGGCCATTGGTTTCAGAGTGGTTCTTGTTGCCTAGCTTTTTGTGACTGTCACTGTTGGTCAATGAATGACTCTTTCAATGAGATGTCACATCTGCTATGCTGCTCCCCATAACTTTACCTCTTGTCACATGAGGCTGAGTAGCTGCCTTGCCAAAAGAAAGGATATTTTACAGTTAATAACCACCACTCTTATATTAATAAAACATTGAATGAAACAAAAATTGTTTTAACAAGTAATTTATACATATATATATATAAAAAATATTAAATTTTATTAAACCCTCATGTCACCATATTTCTGTCGAAAGATAATGCATAAGATTTTCAAATGGCTTTGAAAATAATCAAGAATTTGGAAGGATTTCATAATATAGCTAACTTTCTCATTAAGCTGGTGTTTGGAACATAACTTAAAGATTCTAACAAAGTTATGATAGAAGGTATTTAGGGAAATATAAACAACCAATCCACACTGTAAGGTAGTTGTGTAGGTGTCATGACAAAAAGCACCCAGTACTCACTGTAAAGTGGTCGTGTAGGTGTCATGACAAAAAGCACCCAGTACTCACTGTAAAGTGGTCGTGTAGGTGTCACGACAAAAAGCACCCAGTACTCACTGTAAAGTGGTCGTGTAGGTGTCACGACAAAAAGCACCCAGTACTCACTGTAAAGTGGTCATGTAGGTGTCACGACAAAAAGCACCCAGTACTCACTGTAAAGTGGTCGTGTAGGTGTCATGACAAAAAGCACCCAGTACTCACTGTAAAGTGGTCGTGTAGGTGTCATGACAAAAAGCACCCAGTACTCACTGTAAAGTGGTCGTGTAGGTGTCACGACAAAAAGCACCCAGTACTCACTGTAAAGTGGTCGTGTAGGTGTCACGACAAAAAGCACCCAGTACTCACTGTAAAGTGGTCATGTAGGTGTCACGACAAAAAGCACCCAGTACTCACTGTAAAGTGGTCGTGTAGGTGTCACGACAAAAAGCACCCAGTACTCACTGTGAAGTGGTCGTGTAGGTGTCACGACAAAAAGCACCCAGTACTCACTGTAAAGTGGTCGTGTAGGTGTCACGACAAAAAGCACCCAGTACTCACTGTAAAGTGGTCGTGTAGGTGTCACGACAAAAAGCACCCAGTACTCACTGTAAAGTGGTCGTGTAGGTGTCATGACAAAAAGCACCCAGTACTCACTGTAAAGTGGTCGTGTAGGTGTCATGACAAAAAGCACCCAGTACTCACTGTAAAGTGGTCGTGTAGGTGTCACGACAAAAAGCACCCAGTACTCACTGTGAAGTGGTCGTGTAGGTGTCACGACAAAAAGCACCCAGTACTCACTGTAAAGTGGTCGTGTAGGTGTCACGACAAAAAGCACCCAGTACTCACTGTAAAGTGGTCGTGTAGGTGTCACGACAAAAAGCACCCAGTACTCACTGTAAAGTGGTCGTGTAGGTGTCACGACAAAAAGCACCCAGTACTCACTGTAAAGTGGTCGTGTAGGTGTCATGACAAAAAGCACCCAGTACTCACTGTAAAGTGGTCGTGTAGGTGTCACGACAAAAAGCACCCAGTACTCACTGTAAAGTGGTCGTGTAGGTGTCACGACAAAAAGCACCCAGTACTCACTGTGAAGTGGTCGTGTAGGTGTCACGACAAAAAGCACCCAGTACTCACTGTAAAGTGGTCGTGTAGGTGTCACGACAAAAAGCACCCAGTACTCACTGTAAAGTGGTCGTGTAGGTGTCACGACAAAAAGCACCCAGTACTCACTGTAAAGTGGTCGTGTAGGTGTCACGACAAAAAGCACCCAGTACTCACTGTAAAGTGGTCGTGTAGGTGTCATGACAAAAAGCACCCAGTACTCACTGTAAAGTGGTCGTGTAGGTGTCACGACAAAAAGCACCCAGTACTCACTGTAAAGTGGTCTTGTAGGTGTCACAACAAAAAACACCCAGTACTCACTGTAAATGTGGTTGGCGTTAGGAAGGACATCCAGTCCAGCCATAGAAACCAAGCCAGAAATAGTTCTATATGAGCAAGATACAGTCACCTGATCCAACTTGCCTCAAATGGGACAACCCATCTAACCCATTCTAGTGGAAAATGGACGTTAAACAATGATGATGATGAAGATAAACACTTCAAAGCAATCGGTTTTGTATCATAGAACCAGGGTCAGTTTTATATGATTTGGTATCAAAAGAGTTTAGAAGACACCTTATCTCACAGAGACCACTTGTTAGGTTTCCAGTGATGTTAAAATATGTAACTATAACATAAGTAGACACAAGCATGGCTGTGTATTTAAGGAGTTTATTTCACAACCATGTGGTTTAAGGTTCAGCCCTACTGTGAAACCCTAGGGAAGTGTTTTCTACTATAACCAAGAATGTGAAGAAATTTAGTAATATAACTACAGTTTTCATTAAGCTGGTGTTTGGAATATAACTTAACAAAGGTTCTTACATAAAATTATGATGGAAAGTTTTAAGATAAATTTAAACACTTTAAAACAAACAATAATGTATCAGAACCAAGGAAAGTTTCAAGCAATTTGATATCAAATCACCTGAAAATTCCTTTGGTTCTATGGTACAGTACTGTTTCTTTTAAAGTTTCTAAACTGAGAAAATATATTGGTATAACAAAATTAGTTGAATTTCAACAATAACAGACCCACATAATCTCTATGTAAGAATAATTTTGTTTGTTGTACAAGGCTGATAGAGACATCAGTTAAATTAAAAGACAATTTTGTATTTAAAAAGTTACAAAATAAATATAATTTTGAGTGTTAATTTTAAAGCCTAAAGAGTAAATAGTTGAAATCTAATGATAAAATGGTGTGACAGAACAGCTACAAAACAAAAGGTTGTCCCACCTCAATAAGTCCTTCCAAAATGGTGTGAAGCTGTGGGGAAGATGCAGGGAAGAAATGTTATTAGGATGGCATTTTTAAAGAACCTACTAAAAAGCAGAGTTTGGTTAAAATTCAATGCCATTAATTTAGACCAGAAATAAATTAGACAAAAAATTATCAAATAGTAAAAATTAAAAAAATAGATAAATAATAAAATGAAAGATGGTGGTATGCAACATAAACAAAGAAAAAAATATACCAAAACAGTGAATAATGAATTAAAAATGCAGAGAAAAACTTTAATGCTGTATTTTAATTTATTATCTAGTATAGACATGGACTATTTATTTCAGTGTCTTAACTTTTAATGTCCTGCACCACATGAAACTGCATTAACAAGGCATTCTTGAAAAGTACAAAATGGCTCTATGACTGAATCACTTCAAAAATTAAAGTAATTACTCTAATACTGCAAATTTTTACAATGATCTATCCACTAGGAAAAACTCTATAAACATTTGAATTAACAGATCTAGATTTTAGACATTTTCTGCTAAATATTTACAGGATGTTAAAAGTTAAATAAACATTTAAATTTTTTAAAAAGGTTCAAAAGATTATAAAAACAAAAAAACAATGAAATTCAAAATTAAATTAAGTGTATACTTCAATCAGGAGAATGTGATGGTCGTGGATGATTTCACCTACCTCAGAAGCTCTATTAACAGAAGAGTACTCAGTTTAAAATAGGTATACCAAGAAATAGCACTACATTTAAGCTGCTGCCTAGGATGCAGAGCTCAGAGTGACCCATCCATTTTCTGTGTATGTGTGTGTGTGTGTGTGTGTGTGTGTGTGTGTGTGTGTGTGTCTATATTAACCTTTTAGCATTTAAACCGGCCGAATCCGACCAGAATTCTCTCACCTCTTTCTGTTCAAACCAGCTGTAACTGGCCACTCATATTGATGTTACAGTATTTTTCTCAAAATAAGTAATATCAAAATCTCATAGACTCGATGTTATTTGAGTTAATTATATGTGTCAAAGACTGTATTTTTAATTTCTACAATAATAAAATGTAGACTCTACTGATGCATTAATAAATCTTCCTTAACCCTTTAGCATTTAAACCGGCTGTATCTGGCCAGAATTCTCTCACCTTTTTCTTTTCAAACCAGCTGTAACCGGTCGCTCATAGTGATGTTAAGCTATTGTTCTCAAAATAAATAATTTCAAAATCTCATATATTCAATATCATGAGAGATAATTACCATGAAAATACAATAGTATATATAGAGTAATGTAAATGCTAGAGGGTTAAACATTCTTTTTTCACTTTTAATCATTCAATCAACTGAAGGTATATCAGGGACTAGAAACTAGATGGAATGCAGGCATTTTATATTTATACATAAATTAAATTTCACAGAATAATATAAATATTAGTGGCCATCATACAACAATCTATTAAGTACTGCTATAACTAATGTATATAACTTTAATAATAAGCTAAGTACATCTTACATGCATATTCGACATGTTCATACACATGCAGGTTTTTATATTAAAGTCCAGTCTAATCAATAGTCAAACTAGCTTAACTAGAAGATCTAAATAGTCAAACTAGCTTAACTAGAAGATCTAGAAGTCTAAACAATGAACTAAAAACACAAGCTAAGTTATTAAGATGTGGTATGTATGTGTTTATTAAAATATACACATACATATATACATCTCTGAACAAAAAATAAAATAATATACATATATACATATACATCTTTTTCAACGAAAAATAAATATTAAATAAAATGAATGGAAACTAAAGTTAAAATCAGACAAAGCTAAAGATGAATAAGAATAATATATATATATATATGTATATATATAATAGGTATTTATGCCAGAATGCAGCGTATATTTGGAGGTTTAGCTAGTCAACTTAAGCTAGATACAACTACTGTTTTTACTTAGAAGCCTTAGCTCTAAGGCTTCTAATTAAAAAAATGGTAGTTATATCTACCTTAAGCTTACCCTAAACTTTCATATATATATTTTTTGCTTTAAATCTTGAAATACCTTTAAAGACTTGAGATATTTCATTGGGTGGATTACCAATAAATCATCTTCTGAAGCTTCCACTGGTTCAACAGTGGTGTCATCTCGAAGAAAATTATCCTCTAAAAATGAAATAAAACAATTTTGTTTGAATATAAGTAAAACAACTGATATCATTATCATCATTATCATCACTGTTTAACATCCATTTTTCCATGCTTGCATGGGTTTGATGGATCGTCCACGCTGGGAGGCAAGTCTGGTCAGAGTTGGCCATGCCATACAGTGCTCTGATGAGGACTGTAAATTTGGCCAGGGATTTTACAGCTGGATGCCCTTCCTAACATCAACCACACACACATAGAAACAAGTAGCCGCCTCCACGTTCACACAAACAAGTAGCCCTTACCACACACACAAACAAAATGCCTCCACCACACACATACAAACACAAGTAACTCATCATTATTCTATATTTGATTTGAACAAAAAAAAGGCTGTAGATATGATTTAATGCTATTGATAAACTGCCTGAAGTTACCCTAGGTTCTACAATACAAAGCTGTTTATTATAAAATGTTTAACATCATCAGCATCATTTAACATTTTTTTCCATGCTGGTATGTGTTGGAAAGGTCATCAGTACTTAATCAGAGCTACTGTTCTCTCAGATAAACCAAGAGCCATGTATTTACATATGCTCCAGTTTTGGCATTGTTTCTACAACTGGATACCCTTCTGGTTCCCAACCTCTTAACAGAGTGTGCTTGGTGCATTGTATTGTGGCACCAGTACCAGGGAAGTTGTCATATCCTTGACACAACTGAAGACTCCTGTCAACCCATTGTTTGGCAGAATTTCTACAGCAGGATATCCTTCCTAAAATGCCAACCACTTTTCAGTATGTAGAGGGTGCATTTTATAGTGGACCCAGCATAAGGAATACTGTTGGTCGTCATTGTTGACTTGACTGAGGAGTCCGCACTACCCTGTGGCGAGGGATCATAATTTTATGTAAAATATGTTGTTCCAACAAACAGATAAATATTCAGAAAGATTATTTTATTATAAAATCCCTCCAAATTTTTGGTTATTTTCAAAATTACTTGAAAATAATAGGTAGTGTATTCGTGCTTTGATCAGAGACAACATTGGTTTTCATTTCACTTTATCATAGACAGTGTATTTCATTAGAAATATGGTAAGAAAATGGTTTAGAAATCAAAATAAATGATTGCTAAGTTTTAATTTTACAAACTTACCTTTGAGAAATTTGTGTATTTTGCCCCATTTTCCTGCATCAAAAGGGTGTAATCTTTCAAAATACATAAAGCTGATATTGTAATGTGAGGAATATATGATAGGCCATTTGTAAGAAGGAATCTCAATAAATAATTTGGAATTATTGATTCGACTTCAATGGAAAAAAAGAAACAGCAAGAAAAAAGGAATGAGAATATAAATAACAAGAATATAAATAATTTTAACATTATATACATATTTAATTGATATACTTAAATATACCAGTAATATTACACACACATATATATACACACATATATATCTCTGGCGTCACGCAGTAATACAGAAGACCCGACCCCCCACGGGTACAAGCTGAAGCATACATACAATATTCCCCCACACCCACCCACTGCAAAGTGGTCGTGGAGGTGCCACGGCAAAATAGCACCCAGCACTCATTGTAAAGTGGACGTGTAGGCGCCACGGAAAAAAAGCACCCTGCACTCACTGTAAATGAGGTTGGTGTTAGGAAGGGCATCCAGCTGTAGAAATCAAAGCCAGAATCAGTTCCCGTATGAGCAAGGCATGGTCAGACGACCGGCTACTGCCCACAACAGGACAACCCGTCTAACCCATGCTAGCGTGAAAGAATGGACGTAAAACGGTGATGATGATGATACACACACACACATATACATGCACGCACACACATATATACATACATACACGCACACATATATATATATATATACACACACATACACGCATATATACATACATACACACACACATATATATATATACATACACACACACATACACGCATATATATATACATACACACACATATATACATGTAAAGTTTTATGAGTTATCGTATATATGAAAATATAAGACACAAAAGAAATATATTGAAGAATTCGTTACCCACGAGCTAAATATAAGAACTTGTCAACCAACAATGCTACAATACCTGTTATTTGCTGATTACCGTTTTTGGCGAAGGTAAAAGCTATTACTGCAGGCGAAAGACAACACTTGCTAAGCAAACAAATCTAGAGAGGGTTTCAATAGGAAAACCCTTAAAGAGCAGCTCAGCCAGTTTAATGGACTAGATAACCTAGCCAAAAAATCACAACTAGGCCTAAAATGTAATTAATGCTCTTCTATTATTTTTTACAATAAACAATGCCACGAGTATCTTGGTTTGGCTAAAAAATGATTAATGGGAAACACTAACATTACTTGTAGTAACTAACTGTGTGTCTTCTACCGTTTTTTTTTTGGGGGGGGGGGGGTTCTGATTAATTTTTATTGACCTTTTTTCTTTTGTAAATCGTATTCACTAAATAATAATTTTTTTTTAACAACAAAACGTTTTATTTCATTTAATCAATTATACATAACATTATACTAGCGTGGCAGATAGACCTTAAACGATGATGATGATGATTACAAACGGGGAAGGGGTAAAGAAGGACAGATCTGGCTGTGTGGAGAAGTAGAGGAAAGGACTATAAAAGTCTGGTCCGCAATAATGCTTTTGCAGTTTTGTCCGCGGGGCACAGCTCCAACACGGCTGCGCTCTAGGCCCATCACCCATCACCCTCTCTCCTCCTCCTCCATCTTCTTCTTTTGTGGCCCTGGAGTCCTTGCTTTTCCCCTCCTATATAAATTGTGTTTATATTTGTATAGCATAATGTATGCTGTTCTAATTGTGTAACAAAACTTATATTGTTTGTTCACCCTGCAGTGGTTTAACGGCTATTACCGAAAAGGGCAAATTGGTTTGAGTAGACAGACGCACTAGATGTGCTTTGCAATGGAAAATAAATATTCTATACAGTTCCAAATAGCAAAATGCCAATATAACATCCAGAATTGATTTAATTTATGATATCGATAACCTAATTGGGCCAAATGATTCAGCTATATTAAAACAAAGCAAGTGATTGTTACTACATAGTGGGGGAAAAGATCGTTCGCAAACTGATAGCTTGAAAGTGCTGTCTTGTAAAAGACTAATTAAGATTTAAAGATGAAAACGAAAGTAATTTATTCTAGCAATAAATATAGATAAACCTCTGATAGTGTATTTTTGTTTATTATATGTCAATGTAGGTTGAACATTAGAATAAACCAAGAGGCATCTTTAACCTCTTTATTTACAGAAATCTAAAATATTGAAGCAATCTTCGTATTTAAGGACAGCTTTTATTAAATGTTTCTGAGTATTTTCCAGTATTAAAGCAATTTAAATTTTTTTTTCTTTCCTTTTATAAACGTGTCAGGGTTTCGTAATTTCTAAAATGTTTCTAACAATTTTCTGTTATTTAAAAAAAAATTTTTGTAAATCAAACATTACATAATTTAATCCACATTTCGTGTATTTTAAATAACATTTTATTAATGAAGTAATTAAATAATCTATAAAATTAAACCAGAAAGATAGGAAATATGCAACTAAGGTGGTGCCTTCTCGTTTTTTTTCTTTGATTAATTTTTATAATATTTTATTTACATTCTTATAATTGTTGTCCATTTGCATTTTTTAATGTTTACAATAAATCATAATTTATTCATTTAAGATACGGATTGTGGTTGTTTTCTGTGTTTTTATTCAACAATCAAATAGTGCGTATTAAATTATTTAGTTTAGGAAAGAAATCACGACAGACACGAGGGAAGGGATTTCGTGTTTATGGATTTCAAACTGATATTCAGACCTTATATCAGTATAAAGAATAAGAAAGAGTTGGTTAATTCCTTTTCCACATGTGTTGTAAAATTATAAATATTCGGTTATGGTTGTAATATTAAGTGATGGGTACATTAAAGAATGTATATGTTGCCTTTAAAATGTATACAGAAGTGTATGCTGTGTTTAAAATATATATAAAAGTGCATATTGCCTTTAAAAACTATATAGAAGTGTATGTTGCCTTTAAAATGCATATATGTATATTGCTTTTAAAATATATATATAGAAGTGTATGTGTTTAAAACGTATATAATATGTATGTACATAAATAACATTATAAATGCTTCGGTAACACTATAAAGGATGATATAATGAAAGATATATTCCTTCAATGTTACAATATTAAAGAAAATGTTAAAGAAGGGGTGAACAACGGAGTAAACGCCAGAGCAAAAGACAAGCAACGTCGCTAGGAGTACTGGGCAACCTCTCTAATGATTTTTGAAGCAAGCCAGCACACTGGCAGCGTTGCCTCGAGTGATGGCGAGGCTGATGCGCTGAAACAGCCAAGCACCCTCGCGAGATTCGCCAGTCACCTCTATTAGGCGAGTCGCCAGTGAGGAAAGGAACCTCGCAGTCAGCGGTCCGACTCCCCCAAACGTCTCGAAAGCCACAGGCTGAAAAATGTAGCTGGCCGACAGAGCAGAGTATTTGACAGATCAGTGTATATATGTATGTTGTGTTTAAAATATATAGATATGTATGTCGAGGTAAATGTCAAAACAGGTGGTTGCGTTAAGAGTAATTGAGACAGTCACAATTTATAGGTACGATTTTATAAATTAAGCAAATATAATTTGACATATAAACATATCTTTACAGAAATATTTGCTTATGTCAAATCCATCGTAAAATTTTCTGGTTCCTCCATTTATACCAAATATAAACATAGATATATAAACAAACAAACAAGTTAACAGCTTAACACTATTGTTTGATTGAAAAAAGGAATATTCACGTTGAAAGAATATTTAACTGACATATTTAAAGTAAAGTAATGAAGACGATATATATATATTTATATTTACCGTTGTGTTTCGTCGTTTTCTTCCATGGTGGTAACTTCATTAACAGACGCTGTTTGTGACGTCTAAGTCAAACCTTGTTATCTCCCTTGTTAGAAGATTCGGGGCATCAGATTCTCTTAGTGCCAGCGTTACCATGAAGGCCAACTAGGTCACAGAGGTACATTAAAAATAATAATAATAATAATTGTTTCTACTTTAGGCACAAGGCCAGCAAATACCCAGTGCATTACTGGTACTTTATTTTATCGACCCCGTAAGGATGAAAGGCAAAGTCAACCTCGGCGGGATTTGAACTCAGACCATAAAGGAGCGTAACTCTATGCTGCAAAGCATGGCGTCCGACCCTCTACCGATACTGCCAATCCACCGCCCTTAATAATAATAATAATGAAATTATTGTGTACAGTGCTCAGGTGCACTACAACTCATCAAAGGTGCATGTATAGTACATAGAATAATGTACAAATGTCAGGGAAGTGAATAGCGTATGAGTCATGATATACATGTGTGTGTGTGTATGGAGGGGGAATATTAGGTGTAGTGTTGGCGAATCTCAGGAAGCATGGAGGTTTTAAAGGATGCAATGTCTCGACAGCTAAATAACTGATGCAGGTAGTTTGTTCCATGCTTCAGCAACTCTGAGAGTGAAAAAATGTTTCCGAAAGTAATGGGAGCTGTGCCGTTTTCTGACTTTGTAGGCATTATAGAACCTTAAAGGATCACAGTTTTATACAAATTTGGGTAATTAGATTATATATATATAATACATATAAATATGAGAAAACTCGTCGCTAGAACTGACGTTAAAACAGCTAAATGGTGTCAAAGACAACGATGGTCAAAAATGCCTCAGAAGACAGAGACCAGCAGCTAGCAGTCAACAGAGAGACAATCCTCGAAGTGGGTGATATGCAGATAAAATATAGAAAAGATTCTGCAATCAATAAATAAATTGTCAAACCTCGATGCACGTAGCAGCGTTGTGGAAATGTCCAAAGTGTTAGAGAGGGTCATATGGTGTTATGACCTATCACATAGTTTTGGCGTGGGTGAGAGTAGACTTCGTAGTTGAGAATATAGGCTTAGTAATTTTCTTATTATGATCAGAACAATTGTCAAAAACTAGGTTTGTCAGTCTGCTAAATGTATGGCAGTGAAACCTGGGTGCTGAATAACAACATGAAGAACAAACATATTCAGTGTTGCCCAGAGAAAGATAGAGAACATCATGTTGGGTATCACGATGTGTAACAAGAAGAGGAGCACTTAGGTCTGACAACAAACTGGAGTCAGCGACATAACAACCTTCAAGGCGAACAAACACAGATGGGCTGGCCACTTCTGGAGACTCGGTGACAACAGATGGGCTGGCCACTTCTGGAGACTCGGTGACAACAGATGGGCTGGCCACTTCTGGAGACTCGGTGACAACAGGTGGGCTGGCCACTTCTGGAGACTCGGTGACAACAGATGGGCTGGCCACTTCTGGAGACTCGGTGACAACAGGTGGGCTGGCCACTTCTGGAGACTCGGTGACAACAGGTGGGCTGGCCACTTCTGGAGACTCGGTGACAACAGGTGGGCTGGCCACTTCTGGAGACTCGGTGACAACAGATGGGCTGGCCACTTCTGGAGACTCGGTGACAACAGATGGGCTGGCCACTTCTGGAGACTCGGTGACAACAGGTGGGCTGGCCACTTCTGGAGACTCGGTGACAACAGGTGGGCTGGCCACTTCTGGAGACTCGGTGACAACAGGTGGGCTGGCCACTTCTGGAGACTCGGTGACAACAGGTGGGCTGGCCACTTCTGGAGACTCGGTGACAACAGGTGGGCTGGCCACTTCTGGAGACTCGGTGACAACAGATGGGCTGGCCACTTCTGGAGACTCGGTGACAACAGGTGGGCTGGCCACTTCTGGAGACTCGGTGACAACAGGTGGGCTGGCCACATCTGGAGACTCGGTGACAACAGATGGGCTGGCCACATCTCGTGACAGATTGGACGCCAAGAAAAGGGACAAGATTAAAAGACGTCCAAGAACAAGATGGCAAGACGACCTCACCAACCACCTGGGACCCACATGGTCAAGACTGACAAGGGACAGAACTCGGTGGAAGGAGTTCCTCCTCCGACAGTGATTTCAAGACCCTGGATAAAGTATCAAGGAAGTTGAAATTATTTTATTTAAGAGAATGGGACATATATCTAGAGATGGAGGCACTCGTTCTTTTCGTTTTTCTTTCTTTAACCCTTTAGTAATCACATTACTCTATATATACTATTGTATTTTCATGGTAAAGGCTTTACCTCACATAATATTGAATCTATGAGATTTTGAAAGTATTTATTTTGAGAACAATACCTTAACATCAGTTTCAGCGACCAGTTACAGCCAGTTTCAACAGAAAGGGGTAGAGAATTCTGGCCGGTTTGAACATTAAAGGGTTAAACCATTCCATTCTCTTACAGCGCAATAGTCTATCTACATCTGCTCCCATTTTATGGTTTCTTTGGAAGGTTATTGTTACATGCAAGGCAAGATGAGAAGAGGTTGCAAGCCCATAGCTCAATCTTCCTCCATTTATTTTATGAAAGGCTGGCTATGAGTAGCCCCTTATGCTAATGTGGGTCCTCTTTGACTCGTATTTATTTTATCAACCTTGAAAGGATGAAAAGCAAAATTCACCTCGTGGAAATTTGAACTAACAATTCTGCTAATCCACAGCATTGTCTTATCATCATCATCATAACCGTTTAATGTCCATTTTCCCATTCTTGCATGGGTCAGACGAGTCATCCACGTCGTAGAGACAAGAGACAAATCTGGCCAGGATTGACCACGCTGTGCCTTGCTCCGACGCTGCCATAAGAAGTGTTTCTACTTTTGGCACAAGGCCGGCAATTTACCCCGGTGCATTACTGGTACTTTATGTTATCGACCCCTATAAAGATGAAAGGCAAAGTTAACCTCGGCGGGATTTGAACTCAGAACGTCAAGGGCCGCGACTCTATGCTGCAAAACTTGGCGCCCGGCCCTAATAATAAGGTATGACTTATAAGGAGAGAAAGAGAGAAGGGATGTGGAGAGAGAGAGAGAGATGAAGGCAACAAGAGTTAAAATGAATTTTCTTTAATGAAGTGACACTTTTTTTACAATCATCAAAAATATCCAAACCATGTTTACAGTGGTCACAAATGTTAATATCACATTAATTTCAACAATGAAATTCAAGTTCTGTTTAGTGTTAACAGAGTATGCTTGTGTGTTTGAGAGAGAGAGAGGGTGTGTTTGAGAGAGAGAGAGAGGAAGCATCAGGTCATAGATTGCCGATACATATATATATATATCTTAGGAACGATCGACTTTCATCAAATCGGACCGAGGAAACAATGTTTCCGTTGGTCTTTCCAATTGCTAATACTATCTATCGGTCGCAACTCCAGGTAGAAGGAGCAATGTGAAATAAAGTGTCTTGCTCAAGGACATAACGCATCGCCTGGTCCAGGAATTGAACTCACAACCTCACGATTGCGAATCCAATTCTCTAACCCCTCAGCCACACGCCTTCACAAATATATATATATATATATATGTAGATATATATATATATATATTCCCCCTCCACACACACATGTATATCATGACTCATACTCTGTTCACTTCCCTGACATTTGTACATTATTCTATGTACTATACATGCACCTTTGATGAGTGGTAGTGCACCTGAGCACTGTACACAACAATTTCATGAGAGAGATAGGGGGGGATTATGAAGCCTGTTATAGGGTCTGCAAAGCTAAATCTTACATTAGCAGGGAAATAACCTTATAATGCATGTGTTGTTATTTTTAACATAGGCACAACGCCAGACATTTTGATGGAGGAATACATTCAATTGTATTGATACCAGTTCTTGACTGATTCTTTATTTTATCGCAGCCCCAGAAGGATCAATAACAAGATGTTATATTCTGATTTCAAAGTTTATCTCAGCAGTATTTGAATTTAGACTGGAAAGGCACAAGGCTTAGTGGTTAGAGCATTGGCCTTGCAATCAAAAGGTTGTGAGTTCAATTCTCAGACCGGGTGATGTGTTGTTTCCTTGAGCAAGACACTTTATTTCACATTGCTCCAGTTTACTCAGCTGTAGAAATGAGATGATAGGGACTGGGGTCCCTATCATTCCACTGCAAAGTGCTCGTGGAGGTGCCACGGCAAAAAAGCAGCCAGCACTCACTGTAAATGAGGTTGGTGTTAGGAAGGGCATCCAGCTGTAGAAATCAAGCCAGAATCAGTTCCCGTCCCACCCTTGCAAGCAGGGAAAAGCGGACGTAATATGAAATGATGATGATGAAATGATAAAAGAGACAGATCAAATGACACAATCCACTGCCTCTTAATAATAATTGTTTATACTTTTGGCACAAGGCCAGCAATTACCCCAGTGCGTGACTGGTACTTTATTTTATCGACCCCGTAAGTATGAAAGGCAAAGTTAACCTCGGCGGGATTTGAACTCAGATCATAAAGAGCCATAATTATGCTGAAAAACATGGTGTCCGACCCTCTACCGATACTGCCAATACACTGCCTCTTAATAATAATATGGGTTTCGATTTAAGCACAAGGCCAACAATTTTAGGGGAAGGGAAAGTCAATTAAATTGACCCTTGGTGCATTACTGTTTCTTTATTTTATCGACCCCTTAAGGATGAAAGGCAAAGGTAAGGTTCTGACATAAGAGATAAAAAGCCAGAAACATGAGGGGGCAGGATTTTTGAATGAAATTGACCCCAGTATTTAACTGGTACTTGAATAGTAATACCAAAGAACTTGTTATAATGTTAGCAACAGTGTCTAATATTTGTTTTTCAAATCTTGTGTACAGTTAAACAAAATCTTCCCTGCCATATTTAATATTAGATATCAGATATAAAACGTACCAAGCTAAAGACGTTTATATTTTCTTAATATCATTTACTGTTAGGTTTTATCTGCATTTCTGAAATGAAGAATTCATTATCATTACATAGCAAAGCTAATTAGGGAAAACAGTCAAATTAGATGAGATGTAGTTTGGTTTCAGGCCTGGGAAAAATACTACAGATTCCCTCTTTCTGGTGAGGCAACTACAAGAGAAGTTCTTAGCCAAAAATAAGCTGCTGTATTTAGTTTTTGTTGATGTGGTAAAGTCCTTTGTTTGTATATTTCTTTTAAAAATAATTTTTCAGAGCTTTTCCTTAAAAAATTGTTTTTCGTTTTGTTTTGTTTCCATTCGTTGTCTTGTCTGTTTTTTGTTAATTTTCTTAAGTTTATTTACTAATGTGACAAACATGTTCATCTCTTCTCCACCATTTATTGCAATGCTTTACATTTTTTTAACAGATATCTTACTTTCTTCTTTGTTTCACTTATATTTCACGTGCTACAAGAAGCACCAGATATTTTCCCTAACGTTACATACACTCTTTTTATTATTATTATTATTATTCATGATAAAAATAAAAGAAAGAAGTCAATCATCAGATTAAACCCAGAAAACTGTTTCCTTTGGTCTATCCATTACTGATATTGTCTGTCACAACTCCTAGAAGGAGGAGGCAAGATTTCAACTCAGTACACACAGAACTAGGTGAGATACTACAAAGTTATGGCTGGGTTGAACAGAAAGAGGTGAGAGAATTCTGGCTGGATACGGCCGGTTTAAATTCTAAAGGGTTAAAATGTTTTAACTCAGTTCACAGAATATCTGTGATATATTAATATCACTCACATAATCAGATTTTATTATGGCAAAAGACCAGTTTTAACAGGAGAGCGACACAGGCAAACATTCAAACTGATGCCAATAACTGATATTATTATTTTGCTTGACTCCAGAAGTATCAAAGACAAAGTCGACTGTATTAACCCTTCAGCATTTAAACCGGCCATAACTTGCTATTCATACTTATGTTAAGGTATTGTTCTCAAAATAAATAATATCAAAATCTCATAGATTTGATATTATGTGAGATAAAGCGTTTACCATGAAAATATAATAGTATATATAGAGTAATGTAAATGTTAAGGGATTAAATCTAAACTTAGAATATTTTACTGGCCCAGTCATCTCTATTATCAGCATCTATTGTCAAATAATTGTTAAATATTACACCAATGCAGTTTCACTGGCCTCTTACGTTAAATCTCGTAAGAGGTTTCTCAGCTGTTTTAATGATAGAGACCCCCAGCTCTATCATGTGTGTGTGTGTATATATATATATATATTATGTTAAGGTATTATAACATATATAATATGCATGATGATTATGTTTCTCAGTAGAAAAGCTCAATGGACTTTTGTCCAGAACATCAATAATTCAAATTAAAAGATATATGGCTTTTTCTCGCTATATAAACATATATATTTTAATTTAAATTATATATATATATATATATATATGATTGAACCAGTTCTAGTCCTGTAGAAGCCATTTCTATATTAAACATTGTATATACTCTCCTATGTAGAGTACCTTACATACTGTGGGTAGCCCCGATTGAACCCGGGACACACACACACACACACATATATATATATATATATATATATGCACACACATAATATCTCCCCCATCTCTCTATATATATATGTGTGTATATGCATGTCTATATATGTTGTTACAGCTCACAGCAATGTTAGTTAAGTTTAACTGGCATCCAACAAGATTGCATCTCACAGGTTTCTCAGGTGTATTAACAATAGGGGACCCCTGTACTATCATGAGAGACTTACCCTTGAAGTTACAGAGATTAACCCGGTTTATCCACCCTTCCTCTAACCCCACCTCCACACCAGATGATTGGACTGGAGCCAACATGAAATAAAGTGTCTTGCACATAAATACAACACACTGCCTAATCCAGGAATTGAACTCATAGCCTTGATTGTGAGTCCAACAGACAAACCATTAGTCCACGCACCTTCACTATAATTGATAATAGAAGTGCCAAGTAATCTAGGTGGAAGGAAGACCTTGAAAAACATGGGCAGAGGTGGTGAGAGCTAACCTCAGATCACTGAAGCTCACAGAGGAAGTGACGAAGGACCGTGACAAAAAAAACAAAAAAAAACAGTTTATGTTAACTGAATATCCTTTTTTTCAGTTGTAATTTCTTTAACATCAAACAAGAAGAGGTTGAAGGACAATTTCTGTTTTATAATTTTAGATTATAACAAACATATAATATTTGATCATAACAAACATATAGAGGACAATGGGTGAAGTAAGGGGTTCACAGTCATCATCATCATCATCATCACCGTTTTATGTCCGTTCTTCCATGCTAGCATGGGTTAGACGGGTTGTCCTGTTGTGGGCAGTGTCTGGTCGGCTGACCATGCCTTGCTCATACAGGAACTGATTTTGGCTTGGTTTCTACAGCTGGATGCCCTTCCTAACACCAACCTCATTTACAGTGAGTGCTGGGTGCTTTTTTCCCAGTACCCCAGGGGCAAACACAGGGTGAAGCAAGAATTCACAGTACCCCAGGGGCAAACAAACTTTTGGTACATTCATCTTAACTTGAGAGTAACTGCACTTGGAGGTGACTGCATTTGGTGGTAACTGCACTTGGTGACTGCATTTGGTATTACCTGTACTTGGTGGTGCACCTGGAAGAAACGGTGACTGTCTTTAGTGGTGACAGTGCCTGCATTCGGAAGCAACCTGCTTCCTTTCACACACCCCTTACTACACCACTGGACAAACATAAACCCTTGTTTTATAGGAGCTGCAATTGAAACCAAATTATCATTCAGAAAACATTTTTGTCCCAACAGAGTTATCTGCTCTTCGCTTCCTTAATCACAATTCCTTGGTTCACTTGATGAGTGATACTCTTCTCATTTAAACAATAAATTTCAAATGATGTCTCTGTATTAGTTATTTAAATTATGTAATGAAATTCATTGATTCTGTTTCTGATACGGAAAAAGAAAAATATAAAATTTTTTTACAGCTGTCATTCAAAATAAGAATTATTTTTCATTTTCATATCATGACTCTTTGCACTGTCTATCATACATTTCTTTCAGCAAATTCAAACTTCGAGCATATTGCATTTCATTTCGTCGTGAGGATTCTTTCCACCTGAGTAAAGATTGAAGGAAAAGAATTACTTCATGATCGTTATATAGAAATTTCATTAGATAATCAGAACTAAACTATTCGTGACAGCTCAAAAACTAATATCTTCATTCTCGTCATTTTACATCCGTTTTCCACATTGGCATGTCTTGGAGGGGGTTTTACAGACCAGATCAAGGGACCACGTCTCAAACAAAACATTCCATTTGGGGCACAATTTCTATGGTTGGATGGAGTTCCTAACACCAACTGCTTTACATTTACAGAGTATACTGGGTGCATTTTATCATAGCCTCAGCACTACCACTTTACGGCGTGTACCAGGTGCATTTTATCATGGCACCATCACTACCACTTTACAGAGTGTACTGGGTGCATTTTATCATAGCATCAGCACTACCACTTTTACAGAGAACCAGGTGCATTTTAACATGGCATTACCACTACCACTTTATAGCATGTACAAGGTGCATTTTATGATAGCACCAGCTCTACTACTTTACATAGTGTACCAGGTGTATTTTATCATAGCATCAGTACTAGAGAGGCTGTCATGTCTCCGATATTACTGAAGAGCCCTCTCAATCCTGAGACAAAGTAGAGTAAAAAATAATGTGAAGAGTACAAGTGCCTATGGAATACTCAGCCAGTTACATATTGATTTAACAACAAGTAGGCCATACTGTTGATCAAACCACTAGAGCACTCATCACCAACACCAACACAGGTCTGTTTATATTTCCTCTACGGATTTTACTTAACAAACAACAGCGGAAAAGATGGTCTTCAGTTCAGCAATGAAAATACAAAAGTGATGATTATTAGGGTGGTAGAGCAACCAGTCTAGCTGGAGGGTAAGACTCTGTAGATGGTTGACTCCTTTGCATAGTTGGGCAGCCTTATTAACAATAACAACTCAGAAACAGATGTAGAGGAGAAGAGACTTGGCAAAGCTGCAGCTGTGTTTCAGTACTTGAAACCTGAATGGTCCAACTTCTCCATTGACCAACACACTTAGCTTCATGTATATACATCAATCATTGTGCAGACAGCAACTACCAGCAGAATATACAGAACTGCAGATGTCTTCCACAGACGTTTGCCATAACCCTTTAGCATTCAAAACGGCCATATCTGGCCAGAATTCTCTCACCTCTTTCTGTTCAAACTGGCTGTAACTGGCCACTCATGCTGATGTTAATGTATTGTTCTCAAAATAAATAATAACAAAATCTCATAGGTTCAATATTATGTGAGATAAAGCCTTTACAATGAAAATATAATAGTATATATAGAGTAATGTTAAATGCTAAAGGGTTAAGACTGTTATCAAGAATAGCTTGGTGTAACCACTTCATACCATTTCAATTAAGATGACAAACTGTGAAACTTACTTGTGTCGAATACGTTTCCAACGTGTCATATGATTTAATAAAAGATCATCTGGAGATGGAGCTTTGTCAGGATCCTATAAATAAAACAATTAAAAGTTATATAATAAAGTATAATAATAATGAAAATGATTGTGTACAGTGCTCAGGTGCACTATAACTCATCAAAGGTGCATGTATAGTACATAGAATAATGTACAAATAAATGTCAGGAAAGTGAACAGTGTATGAGTTGTGATATACACACAGCTACATGTGTGCATGTGTATGGAGGGGGAATATCAGGTGTAGTGTTGACGAATATGTGTGTGTGTTTGTATATATATATATCATCATAAATCATTTTACGTCCGCTTTTCTCTGCTTGCAAGGGTGGGACGGGTCTTATTCAACACAGCATCTCTCCACTCGTCACGGTCCTTCGTCATCTCCACCGTGAGCTTCAATGATCTGAGGTCTGTTCTCACCACCTCCGCCCATGTTTTTCGTGGTCTACCTCTACCACGTCTTCCTTCAACTGGCATTTCCTGGCACTTCTTCACCCATCGGTCATCCTCCATGCGTATCACATGTCCATACCACCTCAGTCTCCTCTCCCGTACACTACATTCTATCCCTCTCAGACACAGTTTCTCTCTCAACACATTTATGCTGGGTCGTTCACGCACATTTACACTGCACATCCAACGGAGCATGCTTGCCTATATATATATATATCCAGGGAGTGTAACATGAAGTTACTGTAGGTTCACCCAGGTGAACACTCCATGTTTAGGTTCACGTCAGTGGCGAGGTGTAGAGCTAGACAAGAGTGTAAATATAATTGTTTCTACTTTAGGCACAAGGCCACCAATTATCCCAGTGTATTACTGGTACTTTATTTTATCGACCCCGTAAGGATGAAAGGCAAAGTTAACTTCGGCGGGATTTGAACACAGACCATAAAGGGCCGTAACTCTATGCTGCAAAGCATAGTTAAGCCTTCATTACGTTTATCGATTGTTGACATGTGTTTCACTATTGATCAAGAATATTCTGTCATTACTACAACAGAGGTCCAGCGAGCTTTTGATTCCAGAGTTGGGCCAGATCAATACAGATCGAACTTTGAGCTGATCAATAGTGAAACACATGTCACTAACCAATAAACGTAATGAAGGCTTAACCAATCATCCTTGTATTATTATATACATATCTATATACGTGAACGACAAAGCATAAATGAATTGAGAGAGAGACTGAGCATAAGAGGAATCAAATGCTGCGTGCAGGAGAGGCGGTTACGCTGGTATGGACATGTGATGCGTATGAAGGATGACAGCTGCATAAAAAGGTGCAGAGCACTAGAAGTTGATGGAAACCGCGGAGTGGGGAGACCCAAGATGACTTGGGATGAGGTGATAAAAGCCGACCTTACCCAACTACACCTCTCAAAGTCAATGACACACGACCGTGACTTCTGGCGTCACGCAGTAATACAGGGTACCCGACCTCCCATGGGTACATGCTGAAGCATATAAACAATATGCCCCCCCCCCCCACCGCAAGGTGGTCGTGGAGGTGCCACGGCAAAAAAGCACCCAGCCCACACTGTAAAGTGGACGTGTAGGCGCCACGAAAAAGCACCCAGCACTCACTGTAAATGAGGTTGGTGTTAGGAAGGGCATCCAGCTGTAGAAATCAAGCCAGATCAGTTCCTGTATGAGCAAGGCATGGTCAGCCGACCAGACACTGCCCACAACAGGACAACCCGTCTAACCCATGCTAGCGTGGAAGAACGGACGTAAAACGGTGATGATGATGATGATGATGATGATATATAATTAATCACACTAGTCATGGGGTCCTTTTTGAGGCAATGCTTTATGGTGAGGTGCCCTTCCTCGTGCCAGTTTCTTTAATCCCTTTTTACGATATGCAGGGATTCAGTCTACCTATTTTAACCTGGATACACACAGTAGATAGAAAGATGAAATAATTTTTAAAAAAACCCACAAAACTTACAGCATAAATATCTAGTCTAGATGGATCCTGAGGAATGGGAGAAGGTATCCGTAAATCAACATACTCATCTTCTCTTTTTATTGGAGATGGTAACTGGAAGATATTTCCATCTTTATTTACATTCTGAAACGACAAAGTGAAATAAACAGGAGTTGTGACCGACAGACAGTATTAGCAATTGGAAAGACCAATGGAAACATTGTTTCCTTGGTCTGATTTGATGAGCTCCATCCTGCTCGTTAAGCGAATGAGGTCTGGGATCTTGTCGATCGACTATCAATATCCCTAAAAATACACCAGAACATTATCATCATCATCATCATCATCATCATTTTATGTCTGCTGTTCCATGCTTGCGTGGGTTGGACAGGTCCTTTTCAGTACAGTATCTTTCCACATGTCGCATTCTTTTGTCATCTCCTCTGTGAGCTTCAACTATTTCAGGTCAGCTTACACTACTTCTGCTCAGGTTTACCTCTACTGCACCTGCCCTCCTCAGGGATTACTTGGCAATTCTTCACTCAGTGATCATCATCCAAGTACATCACATGTCCATACCAGTGCAGCTTCTCTCCTACACATTACATGATCGTGAATTCAACACTTTAACAACTAGGCCACATGTCTTTGCTGTTATCAGTTGGATGTGTGAAAAGGCAGCGGAATACATTCCACTGATTTAAAAATAAGTCAGATTTGGCATTGGGAAGCGACCCGTCAAATAAGACCAATGACATATAGGAAGATAGGTTAGTTTCCTTTCATTATATAAGTCTATAGCATGTCAATAAAAGTCACTAATTACCTCTTCATCAGTTTGAACATCTGACTCTGGGCTAGAGGAGCGGTTTTGGTTGTTTAGGTTGTTGTGTGGTTGATTCTTAATCCAAGATCGGCAAATAGGATAGAGGGGTGTATTCTCATTGAACTGGGCCAAATCAACACTCCGATCAAATAATTTCATAACGTGAGTATCTGAAGACAATAAAAGGAATAAATGGAAAATTAACATACGCCAAAACTACACCTGATGTGCCCCTTCCATACACATGCACACATGTGTGCACTGTTCATTTTACTGATGTTTGTGCATTGCCCTATGTACTGTACATGCACTTTTTTGATGGGTTGTGGTGCACCTGGGCACTGTGCACAATATTTCATTATTGTTATTGTTATTATATCATGACTCATACACTGTTTATTTTCCTGACATTTGTACATTATTCTATGTACTATACATGCACCTTTGATGAGTTGTAGTGCACCTGAGCACTGTACACAATAATTTCATTATTATTTAAATATTTACATATATATATATATATATATATATATATATATATATATATATTAAAAGACATATGAGAATGCAGTCAGAAGCAAACGGTGGAAAGTCCCAGCGGAACCTACTGTATGTACCAGAGAATGCAAATCTTTGGCTGGTTTGAAGAGCCACATTCGTGTCTCATGTTTTTGAGCATTTTATCAGGCGATGGCAATGCTCGAAATTGAGTTTGCGGCCATCATATATATATATATATATATATATCATCATCATCGTTTAACCTCTATCTTCCACGCTACCATGGGTTAGACGGGTTTGTCCCATTTAGAGGCAAGTTGGGTCGGGTGACCATATCTTGCTCATATAGAACTGTTTCTGGCTGATGATATATCGGGTTTAGCGTCCGTGTTCCACGCTTGCATGGGTTTGGACGGGGGTTTTCCCACTTGAGGCAAGAGTGATTGTCTTGCTCGCATAGGACTGTCTGGCGGGTTTTCTACAGCTGGATGCCCTTCCTAACACCAACCACATTTACAGTGTGGGGCTGGGAGGTTTTTACCGTGTTGCCTACACGGCCACATTTACAGCGTGGACTGTGTGTTTTTTTGTCGTGACACCTACACGATCTCATTTGTTTCGGCCTGGATGTTGTGGGACCAACATAACTTTATGAAAGGGGCGGTGTGGATGGGGTGGAGGTGGTGGGACGGGGGTGTGTTTTGATAGAGATGCCTACTGACTGTATACATATATATATATCAACATCCCCATTTAACGTCTATTTTTCCAAGCTTGCCTGGTTTAGACGGGTCATTCACTTTATGAGACAAGTCTGGCCAGTTGGCCATGCCGTACTTTGCTCAAAGTATCACAGAGTGGAAAATAAAACCTGAGACCGAATGACCGGAGTGAACTTCTCAAGGACACAGCCTAAGTATATATTGTGAGCCAAACTTACGATGATACTGTCCAATGTCTGAACCTGTGGAATCTTCCTTTCTTTTACGTTTCCGACTAACTTTAGATAAATTTGATTTCCGTGGTGACTGCTGGGGTGATGGCAATCTGTAAAAACAGTGAACATACGATATACACTTGAATAAAAGTCTACCCTTAAGTAGAGAGTGTGTGTTGTGTCTATAATTTAACCCATTAGCATTTAAACCGAGTGTATCCGGCCAGAATTCTCTCACCTCTTTCTATTCTAACTGGCCACTCGTACTGATGTTAAGGTATTGTTCTTGAAATAAATACTATCAAAATCTTATAGATTAGATATTATGTGAGATAAAGCCTTTACTGGGAAAATACAATAATATATAAAGAGTTAACAAAGTATACTTTGGTTTCATAAGCATATGTGTTTCTCCCAACCTCAATCCGAGATGTTTAATTATATTCACTGAAGTGTGGAGGCCAGAGCTTATCCTGGCTTCATTTGGCATTAAGTACAATAAACTCCCATGGATAGGGCACTAGCCCATCACACATTTAAGCCTTACCTGTTGCTGGTACTCATTTTCAGCTCAGTAAATTGGAGCAAAGTAAAGAGCTCAAGAACATAGCATGCCACTTGGTCCAGGAATCAAACCCACAACATCGAACTAGACCACATACCTTCACTAGAGTGTTTGTGTAACTATTTAATTACCATATCTCTAATAAAAGACACCACCTATTATTTTCAATGGATTTTGAAAATAATGAAGAATTTGGAAGGATTTAGTAAAATAACTTTCTTATTATCAACCCTTTACCATTTACATTACTCTATATATACTATTGTATTTTCATAAAAGGTTTACTTCACATAAAATCGAATCTACGAAATTTTGATATTATTTATTTTGAGAACAATACCTTAACATCAGTATGAGCAGCCGGTTACAGTTCATTTGAACAGAAAGAGGAGAGAGAATTCTGGCCGGATATGGCCGGTTTAAATGCTAAAGGGTTAAATTAGTGTTTGGAACATAACAACAACGGTCCTTACAGAATCAAGAGCAGCTTCAGTCAGTTTGATATCAAAAGAGTTAAATTGTTAGACATGTGTAAAATAAAAAGATTACCGTTGAGGTGGATCGGGTTGAGTGTTCACACAGTCAGGTTCACTAGATGTCGGGCTGCAAGAAAGTAACACAAAATACATTTATTTAGCAATATAGTTTAGATGAAGCATTGTGAAATACAGAGTTACGATTGTTTAACCCATTTACATTACTCTATATATACTATTATATTTTCATCATAAATGCTTTATCTCACATAATATCGAATCTATGAGATTTTGAAAGTATTATTTTGCGGCGAATTGGCAGTATCGGTAGAGGGTTGGACGCTATGCTTTCTAGCATAGTTACGTTTCTTTACGGTCTGAGTTCAAATCCCGTTGAGGTTAACTTTGCCTTTCATCCTTACGGGGTCGATAAAATAAAGTACCAGTAGTGTACTGGGTAATTGCTGGCCTTGTGCCAAAATTAGAAACAATTATTTTGAGAACAATACCTTAACATCAGTTTGAGTGACCAGTTACAGCCAGTTTCAACAGAAAAAAGTAGAGAATTCTGGCCGGTTTTGGCCGGTTTGAACATTAAGCCTTACCTGTTGCTGGTACTCATTTTCAGCTCAGTAAATTGGAGCAAAGTAAAGAGCTCAAGAACATAGCATGCCACTTGGTCCAGGAATCAAACCCACAACATCGAACTAGACCACATAGCATTTACATTACTCTATATATACTATTATATTTTCATGGTAAGGGCTTTATTTCACATAATATCTCACATAATATCGAATATATGAGATTTTGATATTATTTATTTTGAAATCAATACCTTAACATCAGTATGAGCTGCCAGTTTGAACAGAAAGATGTGAGAGAATTCTGGCCGGTTACGGCTGGTTTAAATGCTAAAGGATTAAAGAAAGCCAGTACAATGCCAATACATGACCTCCACACTCCATTTCCATTGTAAAAAGGGATCCTAACCCTGAAATATCATAAAAGAGTAAATCTTCTTATCTTATTCTACTGTATTTCTATTTCATTTGCATTAATAAGATGGTATTTGTAGCATAACTTAAGAAAAAGTTCTTATATTGAAAGGTTTTGATTTATATAAGAACCTTTTAAAATGGGTGGTTTTGTTTCATAGAAGCAGAGGCAATTTCAGTTGGATTGTTATCAAAAAGGTTAAAATAATTAAATAATTGTTTCTACTTTTGGCACAAGGCCGGCAATTACCCAGGATGTAAGGCAAAGTGAACCTCGGAGGGATTTGAACTCAGACCATAAAGGGCCGTAACTCGTTGCTGCAAAGCATGGCGTCAGACCCTCTACCGCCCTTAAAATAATTAAATAATTGTTTCTACTTTAGGCACAAGGTCAGCAATTACCCAGTGCATTACTGGTACTTTATTTTATCGACCCCGTAAGGATGAAAGGCAAAGTCAACCTCGGCGGGATTTGAACTCAGATCGTAAAGGGACGTAACTATGCTGGAAAGCATGACGTCCGACCCTCTACCGATACTGCCAATCCATTAAATAATATACATTCGTGAGTTTTATATTGAATAATAATAATTGTTTCTACTTTTGGCACAAGGCCAGCAATTATCCCAGTGCATTACACTGTTTTTTAGATGACTATCACCATTTTTTTGTTCTAGCGGTGATAGAGAGAAATACTCCAACAAAAAGATGTCAATGGTCATTTAACAAACATAGTGTAATGAGGCTGTTTGCTTGAAAGCAAATTGATTATTATTATTCGATATTAAACTCACAAATGCATTTACGTATCCACTATGTGAGAGCGAAAAACTAAATTTTAATTTTGTTTTTAATTAAAAAATAATTATACATATTTACCTTTCCTTTTTCTCAACTAAATTCTGGAGTGTAGACTCTAAACGTTGCCTGGCCAATTTCACATCAACAGACCCTCCTAAAATGAAATATATATTAAATGTTAATTTTCTTAGATTGTAAAGTGGTCATGTAGGTGTCACAACAAAAAATCACCCACACGACACTGTAAAGTGTTCATGTAGGTGTCATGACAAAAAAATCACCCACACCACACTTTAAAGTGGTCATGTAGGTGTCATGACAAAATATCACTCACACCACACTTTAAAGTAGTCATGGAGGTGTCACGACAAAAAAAATCACCCACACCACACTTTAAAGTGGTCATGTAGGTGTCACGACAAAAAAATCACTCACACCACACTTTAAAGTAGTCATGTAGGTGTCACGACAAAATATCACCCAGCCCACACTTTAAAGTGGTCATGTAGGTGTCACGACAAAATATCACCCAGCCCACACTATAAAGTGGTCGTGCAGGCACCAGAGTAAAAAGCACCCAGTACTCACTGTAAAATGAGGTTGGTGTTAGGAAAGGCATCCAGCTGTAGAAACCAAACCAAAATCAGTTCTGTATGAGCAAGACACGGTCACCTGACCTAGCATTGCCCACAACAGGACAACGCATCTAACCCATGCTAGTGTGGAAGAATGGACGTAAAATGGTGATGATGATGATGATGATATATACACACCACACATTATATGCATTTCCGTATGGAATGATGATTGTATATATATATATATAAACATTCAGAAGATGTATGAAAGCGTCTCATACATATATATATATATACACATATACATATACATATACATATATATATATACATATATATATACACATACATACATATATATATATATATATATATACACATATATATATATATATACAACACTATACCTGATATACATATATATATACATATACATATATATATATATACATATATATACACATATATATATATATATACACTATACCTGATATCCCCCCTCCATATACACGCACACACACATGTATATCATGACTCGTACACTGTTCATTTTCCTGACATTTGTACATTATTCTATGTACTATACATGCACCTTTAATGAGTTGTAGTGCACCTGAGCACTGTACACAATAATTTCATTATAATTATTATTTTATATATATATATATATACACATATATACATAAATATATATATATACATATATATATATATATATATAGATAGATACATATATACATATATATAATAATATTATTATTTATAGTTATATATACACTATATACAGCTATAAATAGGAAAGGTCAGTAATTTATTACTACCTTATTATCAGTAAGAAAAAATAGCTCAATGTAAATACATGAGATGTTTTACAGAGCAGGAATATAAATATATATGTATATATATATATATATGAAAGGTATAGAAAATATTGTAGCAAAAAGCCAACAGTATTCCATAATATATAAGTGACTATAGCGTCAAAATGGGAAAAATAGTTAACGTAAGATGTGGGAAAAATAATTCAAACTCAACTCAAAAAGAATCAGGATATAGATTCATCCAACAGAATTTAGTGAAATTCAGGGAAAAATCAATGGAGCCTTAACTCATATATATATATATAAATTATACAATAATCAAAGCTATGTTTAAATCATTTTATTGCAGCAATAAAATGATTTGAACATAGCTTTGATTATTATATAATTTATATATATATATATATAAATTCAAAATATTAACAAATAAAGACATTCGTGTGATCAAGTATATTTTATTATACATATTTCAGAGGTACTGAGCTATCTTCAACAGTACGTCTGCCATGAATTTTAACCATCTACTTAGTCAAGGTATGTCAAGCATCATCTTATTTTATCTGATGAGGATGTACTGTTGAAGATAGCTCAGTACCTCTGAAATATGTATAATAAAATATACTTGATCACACGAATGTCTATATTTGTTAATATTTTGAATTAATATTAATAACTCTGGAAAACCATCTGTGGAGTGCTTCTAATCTATTGTAAAACTTTATTCATTGAACCTTGTTTAACCTTTAAATATATATATATGGAGGCACATGGCTTAGTGGTTTAGAGCATTGGCCTTGCAATCGAAAGGTTGTGAGTTCAATTCTCAGACCGGGTGATGTGTTGTTTCCTTGAGCAAGACACTTTATTTCACATTGCTCCAGTTTACTCA
The DNA here is from genome assembly GCA_964016885.1 of Eledone cirrhosa. Classification (NCBI taxonomy): domain Eukaryota; kingdom Metazoa; phylum Mollusca; class Cephalopoda; order Octopoda; family Eledonidae; genus Eledone; species Eledone cirrhosa. The sequence continues at coordinate 47,030,489 of OZ024752.1, read as the reverse complement.
GCTGTAGAAATGAGATGATAGGGACTGGGGTCCATATCATTCCACTGCAAAGTGGTCGTGGAGGTGCCACGGCAAAAAAAGCACCCAACACTGTAAATGAGGTTGGTGTTAGGAAGGGCATCCAGCTGTAGAAATCAAGCCAGAATCAGTTCCCGTCCCACCCTTGAAAGCAGGGAAAAGCGGACGTAAAATGATGATGATGATATATATATAGACACACACAAGCCGATGAAGGAACCCTAATACTAACGTGTGTATATGCAAAGATTCCACTTAAAAAGACTATAGATATTTTCGTTTCCTTAATGAAAGACCAATTCTAACACCATTTTTTTTTTACCCATACAAAATGTGGAACATAGTTACTCTACTCTATCAGGAATGCCTCACTGAATATGTTGTATATATATCTATGAAGAAATATATGTATTTCTATTAATACTGTGGGAATAATTAGTATTAATACTGTGGGAATAATTGGTAATAACTATGTCTTAAGAAAAAGAAAATATCTCGTCCGATTTATCGAATTCATTGCTATGTTCAAGTTAAGGTTTGGATTAGTTAGGGCCCCTGTCAGTTTATATATATATTTCGAATACCTGATGATATCACTGGATTCATACGGAACCCGGTCATTGAAATGATCAAGGATTTACACCAGTCCAGCCTCCTGTTATTTTATTATTATATATATATATATACAGAAGTAGTAACACAACAGTTAGTTCACCATACCGAGAACAATTGTTTCACCTTAGCGGGTCTTCAGCTTGTACTTCTACCAAACTGGCCCCATGCACTGAGTGCTCTACCACTACGGATATTACCTTCCAATGTTCTACCTCTCTCTCTCTCTCTCTCTCTATATATATATATATATAGTAATAATAATAATAAATGTGAAGACTAAAATCGGAAGAGGGCTCGTTAAGGATAAACCGTAGAGCAAATATTTATTAAAATAACAGATTAAACAGATTCAGAAAATCCCATTAAGGGCGAAAGTACCGATTCTTTGCTTAAATTTTAATCTGTTATTTTATATATATATATATATATATATATATATATATATATATATATATATATATATATATATATATAATGAAATGACAGGAGGCTGGATTTGTGTAAACCCTTGAAAGGTTTATTATACTATGATAATTTCAATGACCGGGTTCCGTATGAATCCGGTGATATCATCAGGTATTCGAAATATAATAAGTGAATGTAATAGATAAAAGACTCATATATATATATATATATATATATATATGAGTCTTTCCTCACTTAAAACAGCTTCAAGTTCAGGGGCATCGCTTGATATGTGACATTTTTTGTGATGCATAGGATTGCTGGCCATAGGCAAGTCCGTAGCAGGACTAAAAAGCTGTGTGATGCTCATGCTTAAGTATCAAGCAATGGTATTCCTCGAAATCGAGTTACAGTCATCATATATAAGTGTATATATATATATGTATGTATGTATATGAGGTAAAGGAATCCGGTAAAACAGATGAGATATTTTCGTTTTCTTCAAACAAGATCTCTTGTCAATGCTACCTAGTCTAACGAAACACTTATGTATATCTTCCTACATATGGCTTCATTTGGGAAATCTCTTCCTTACAGATAGGATTGCTGGGTTGAAGTTGATACAGAATTAAGAAGTCAACAGATATAGAGAGTGTCCCCCCAAAAATGTATACATACTTTGATTAGAATGCTGTTGAAGTGTGTATACATTTTTGGGGAACACCCTGTATATTGATAAACAGGATCGATTTCATAATTCATGTTGAGTTAAGGTTTCGATATCTTTTGGTATTCGTTACAGGTATATAAAAGTCTTAAAATTAAATATTTATAACAATATTGTCGAGGTAGGAGTCATAATAATAATGTTCCTACTTTAGGCGCAAGGCCAGCAATTATCCCAGTGCATTACTGGTACTTTATTTTATCGACCCCCGTAAGGATGAAAGGCAAAGTTAACCTCGGCGGGATTTGAACTCAGAACGTAAAGGGAGCAACTATTCTACCCTTGCTCCGGTTAATTCCTTGTAGAGGTAGACCGAGAAATATCTGGGTAGACGTGGTCAGGGCTGATCTGTCTGAATAAATTGCGAGCAATTTATATCTTAAGTATAGACATTTGGTACCCGGTCAGGGTAGTTAGACTCATACCAAAGTAGAGATGATCTTCTTCTGAAGTATCGAGGATCACTTGGTATCGATGCCTCCCAGATGGATATCAATACCAGAACCGATCCGATAATTAAACTTGAGTGGGTAGATGGTTCACTACTTCTTGAGCCTTGACTTTAAAATGTTGACTGAATATATTTGTAATATTATCTTTAATAAAGCTAAAATATGATTGGAAAAAAAATAAAAAAATTATACGTTAAATGATCGCTGGTTGAAACGAGGTATCTTTTTATTTTTACTAGTTTTAGTCATTAGACTATGTCCCTGTTGGAGCACCGCCTTCAAGTGATGTAGCCGATCATATCAATCCTAGTACTTATTATTTCAAGTCTGATACTTATTTTATTAATCTCTTTTTGTCGAACCGCAAAGTTACGGTACATAAACAAATACAGACTAGGTTCGTTATGGTCATCATTTAATGTCCGTTTTCTTTGCTTTACGACAGGCATCTGCAGTTTCCATCTACTTAATGTGTGAACAAGTAAATGGAATGTTGTTGGGGGTAAGAATTCCTGGTGAACCAAATCTGCGACGCGGTTTCGATCCCTGATCGTAGCTCAATGTTTCACCTCAACTACGTATAGAATGTTCTTCGGGAAAGTATGAAACATTACACAGTAATAACCTAGAGCCCTCTCATAAATCTGAGGTGATATATCGATATAAGAAATAAACATAAATGAAAAAACATAAATATAACACCATTTATAATCTTAGTGTGCGCTTAAAGGAAACTGTGTTAATGAAAACAATGAATAAAAATTTAGACTGGATTAATTAAAAGTAGACGAGAAACAAATGCAGTTACTTTTGGAAGACATTTTGCTATAAGTGTCGATGTATTTTCCTTCAATTCGTTCATATATTCTATTTTCCTAATATGTGTGTCTCGGTCGTAATATACAACTTACAAACTGTATAGGCCGCCATTACCGCTTAGGAAGACGTCATTGTTACGGCGGTTCTCATTGGTTAATTCTATACCTCCTCCCTCCCTCCTTTCACATTCATACATCTGTGTTTATTTAGGAACAGGAGTGGATCTCCGTTGCTTCGAACGACGAGTGTTCCATTTGTCTCTGGATCAGTGATACCCCCACCCCGGGGAACACCGGATCTCTGGGGATATTCTCTCCTCTCGCTGGATCAGTGATTCCCCCACCCTGGGGAGCACCGGATCTCTGGGGATATTCTCTCCTCTCGCTGGATCAGTGATTCCCCCACCCTGGGGAACACCGGATCTCTGGGGATATTCTCTCCTCTCGCTGGATCAGTGATTCCCCCACCCTGGGGAACACCGGATCTCTGGGGATATTCTCTCCTCTCGAATAATCGTCACCCGCTCCCCTCCCGCCGCTTATTAATTTTTTTTCAGATTTTTTCCATCCCACCCCCGTTTATTAAATTTTTCTTATCTATCTCCTTGCGAAATCTTTCTTTATACATTAATAATTATTAAACATGACAAAAACAAGATCCTTACTAGACATCCCATGTTATAAAATAAATAGAATGGGTTCGGATCTCAATATGTAAACTAAACGACTAATTCTGTTTTTTTAAAAACATCAACGGAGACAACCTAGAAAAATTACCGAGTTTCAACCCTCATCAACGGCTTATTCCACCTCCTTTATTATTTGGGACCCGATAGAACATAAAGGTACCCAATCTATTTTTATGGTGTTCAAAACATTAAGACACTTTTCAAGCGTAAAACTAATATATTTCGTCATTTTACTGTGTCGTTTGCTTTGCTATTCCTGTTTTTCTTTATATATATATATATATATATATATATTATCAAGAAAACGAAAAATCAGTGATGCATCTGGACTTAATTTATTTCGTGTTACAAATGTTTCGCCGGCAGGTAGCTCGAGTCATGGTCCTTGTATGGATCTGGCTGATTCTACTTCTGCAGGTTCTTTCAGACACGTCTGTTATGTCCGGAGCAAATTTGCTCCGGCGAAACATTTGTAACACGAAATAAACCAAGTCCAGATGCATCACTGATTTTTCGTTTTCTTGATAATTTATACACTCTACTCTGATGAATATCGAGTGCTAATTTTGGCATACTGCCTATGGAAGCGCCATAGCTACCACTATACACAAACATATATATATATATATATATATATGAGTGTGTGTGTGTGTGTGTGTGTGTGTGTGTGTGTGTGTGTGTGTGTGTGCAGTGCCGGATTTAGCACAAATGAGGCCCTGTGCTAGTTAAGTTATGAGGCCCTTTACTTGGGGTCTGAAGGAAGTAAAGAATTTTTTTGACAAGAAGATGCCCCCTCGTCCCCGTCCCCAACGGGGCCTTGTGCTTAAGCACACCCAAGCACAGGGGTAAATCCGACACTGTGTATTTGTATGTACATGTATATGATTGATGGTAGATAAAACATCTCCCCCTCTCGCTATATATATATAAATGAAATCTGAGTCTTTCGAATATTAATAACATTCGTTTGCAATTATGCAAACAAACCTCAATTGTATAGCCATGTCAGTAGAATGAACATTTCATTCTTGCTCTTGATATGGCTATAACATTTTCTTCTGTTTTTTTTCTTCTTAATTATTGATCATGCGTTTCGCTGCCAATTCGATCAGTTTAGATTTCCACTTCAACTTTGCATAGAGATAGCATGTAATTTATTATTGTACAAAATATAATTTAGAAATATATCAGATGAAAGAATGGTATTTAACTAATGTATTGGTACGCGATGGGGCCCACCCACAGCCCCGACAGACAGAATGGAGAAGGCGTTTCTCCGGAGGACGGCTGAGGCTTGTTTGCATAATTGCAAACGAATCGAATGTTAAACTCAGATTACAATTATTGTATTCAGCCATGTAGAGCCATATTTTCTTATATATATATATATATATATATATATATATATATATATATATATATATATATATATATATATATATATATATATATTAAACAAATAATGAATAAACAATGAAACAGTTCCTTATATTAAACAAAAAAAGTTCATTATTTAACGATCATCGTTTCTAGGATATATATGTGTTAGAATTGGCATGCATATTCAACAGATCTATGTACAAAATTATACATCTCTTCTTTCCATGATATCCGGAATACATTGAGTTCTTCATACGGATTGGACACTACCGTAAACTCTTGGTAGATTTATCTACATATATATATATATATATATATATATATATCCCTCTCCCTTTGCCTGTATTTCTTCACTCAACCAACGTTTCAGTCTTTCTCCTTCTGTCTTGAATAATTTATAATAATATTAATTGTTTCTACTTTTTGGCACAAGGCCAACAATAACCCAGTGCATTACTGGTACTTTATTTTATCGACCCGGCAAGGATGAAAGGGACGGAATTTGAACTTAGACCGTAAAGGGACGTAACTATGCTGGAAAGCATGGCGTCGGACCCTCTACCGATACTGCCAATTTAATATTAATGCCGTTATCTAAGTAGTGTGATAACGAGTCTAGCTGTTTACAAAAGTGTGAATCAGTAAAAAAAAAAAATTGGTTCAAAGCCCCCCCCCCCCCCCCCCCTTCCATCCTTCTGTGACCCTAGAGCCCTTGCATTTCCCTTCCTTTTCCGTTTTCATAACCACAAAAACCCTTGAAATTTTTTACAATAAATCTTTAGTTTTTATTCTAATGTTTACTATTACCCCCCCCCCCCCCCCCCCAGTCCTCACTGTAGAGTGGACATGGCAAAGACATGGCAAAAAAAGCACCCAGCCCACACTGTAAATGTGGTTGGTGTTAGGAAGCGTATCCATTATGATGTCAATAGGGTTATGATATTGTGGTTATGATGTCATTATGGTTATGATGTCATTGTGATTATGATGTCATTGTGGTTATGATGTCATTGTGATTATGATGTCATTGTGGTTGTGATGTTATTGTGGTTATGATGTCATTACGGTTATGATATCATTGTGATTATGATATCATTGTGGTTATGATGTCATTGTGGTTGTGAAGTTATTGTGGTTATGATGTCATTGTGGTTATGATGTCATTGCGGTTATGATGTCATTGTGGTTATGATGTCATTGCGGTTATGATGTCATTGTGATTATGATATCATTGTGGTTATGATGTCATTGTGGTTGTGAAGTTATTGTGGTTATGATGTCATTACGATTATGATATCATTGTGGTTATGATATTATTGTGGTTATGATATTGTGGTTATGTATGATATCATTGTGGTTATGATGTCATTGTGGTTATGATATCATTGTGGTTATGGTATCATTGTGGGTATGATATCACTGTGGTTCTGATGTCATAGTAGTTCTAATATCACTGTAGTTCTAATGTCATTGTAATTGTGACATCATTGGAGTTCTGAAGTTACATTTTCATTGTGACCAACATTAAACAGTATGACCTTCTGTCACAATTACAATCAGATCTAAGCTGCACCACATAAGATGTTTTACTAAACAACAGAACATTCTGTCTCTGATGGACTTCATATTCATCTCCTATAAATATTTTATTAGATAATTCTGTCCTTGTTTTTCCAGACTGATATCAGCAGCTAATGATTATAATTATCTCTATCCTTTTGTTAGAATGTTCCAAATAAAAGTCACTGTATATTTGTTTCAAATAATTTTGAAAATAATCAAGAATTTCAAGGGATTTAATAATATAATATAACTAAATTTCTCCATATTTAGGTAGCATTTGGAGCATAACTTAGCCCTTTAGCATTTAAGCCAGATGTATCTGGCCAGAATTCTATCACCTCTTTCTGTTGAAACTAGGCATAACCGGCCACTCATACTGATGTTAAGGTATTGTTCTCAAAATAGATAATACCAAAATCTCATAGATTCGATATTATGTGAGCTAATTATTATAAGGTAAAACCTTACTGTGAAAATATGATAGTATATATAGAGTAATGTAAATGCAAAAGGGTGAACTATTGATCTTACATAAAATTATGATAAAAGATTTTTTAGATAGTACAAACACTTTAAAACTGTTCTCTGTTGTAGAACCAAGGACAATTTCGTGTGTTTGGGTAAAAAAGAAATGCTAGAATTTTTTTAAGTTGCTGGCATTTTCTAAAAATAGGATATAAGTTGCTAAGATCTCTTTAGCTGTGAGTTGGGCTCTAAGCGACCTTATTGATGCTTTGATGAAATGGACCCAGTACACTTTATAATGTGGTTGATAAATGAGTGGGGGCAAGATATCATCATGAAAACATTGAAGTTTGTCCAAGGACATGCCAATCTCTTTACTGGCAGTGTCACAATAAAATACACCCAACACACTCTGTAAATTGGTTGATGTTTGAAAGAGCATCCATATTTAAAAAAATGGAATGAGATGAAATTTGTGTTTGTAATTTCAAACTAATAAGAAATAAAAGATGATATCTTTTTCATTAAAAGATATTAAGAAAGTTATGAAGAAACAAATTCGGTTGAGGATGGGCATTGGAATAATTTAATATACAGGGTGTCTGCCCAAAATGTATACACACTTTGATTAGAATGCTGTTAAAGTGTGTATACATTTTTGGGGTCACCCTGTATATTAATGAACGATAGTTAAAAATGAAAGTCAGGAAATTAGTCAGAAAAAGTATTCCATCATGAGAGTATTGTTGTATACTTTCCCTCATATTATATTCGTGCTTTCGTTCTGTAAGCATTGTATTATTATATTTATTTAAGGGCGGTGGATTGGCAGTATCGGTAAGGGTCGGACGCCATGCTTTGAAGCATAGAGTTACCTCCCTTTATGATCTGAGTTAAAATCCCGCCGAGGTTAACTTTGCCTTTCATCCTTACGGGGTCGATAAAATAAAGTACCAGTAATGCACTGGAATAATTGCTGGCCTTGTGCCAAAAGTAGAAACAATTATTATATTTATTTTTATACAATTGTGAATAAATCAATTAATTATTTCCTTGTGTTCAAATCCCGCCGAGATTAGCTTGACCTTTCATCGATAAAATAAAGGTCGATAAAATAAAGTACCAGTAACGTACTGGGTCGATTTAATCGACTTTTTCTTCCCCCAAAATTGTTGGCCTTGTGCCTAAATCAGAAATCATTATGTTGTATATTTCAGTATCAGTAGAGCGTCGGACAAGATGATGTGCCATAGAGATATGGCCCTTTAAGTTCTGAGTTCAAATCCCGCCGAGGCTAGCTTTGCCTTTCATCCTCACGGGGTAGATAAAATAAAGCACCAGTAATGCACTGGGGTCGATTTAATCGACTTTCCCCTCTCCCCAAATTGCTGGTCTTGTACCTATAGTAGAAATCATTATATTGTACACCTTTTTTTCTCTTACAAGACTTAAAAAAGAATTAACCAGCCGTGTAATTTATATTAGAGATAAAAGAAAAAATGGGATGGTCTTAGTTGGAATGGTTTTGCTATAGGTTTATTGGATCCAGGATTATTCTGTTTCGCTAATTGACAGCAACTATCATAGAAATACCGACATTTAAAATTTTAACTCCTATATTTCTTATAGCTGAATTTAATATTCTGTGAAGAAAGTGCTAGAAAATACCACTTTAGTATTTACTCTTCCTTGCAAATCTCCGTCTCCCTCTCCTCAGTAACAAATAGAGAGAGAAAAACAACGGTTTATTTATGTATATTTCACGATTTCTGTCACGTTTCTCTAACTGCTTTCACGTTTCTCATAACCCAAAATCACGTGCATTGACAGTTGAGAGAAGTTGTTGTGTTGCTATTATTACAGCTACGACGAAAATCTAAGGTAAGAAGAAAAATCATTATCCACTCGTTTATTTGTTGTGTTTTTAATGTAATATTTATAATTATATTGTTACCAGTATATTATGTAGTTTCTAAACTTCTCTCTAGTAACAGAAATAAAATGTTATTAAGTTTCATGCTAAATAAATTAAAAGAAATCGAATAAAACTTGGTAATTTTTTGCACCAATCCCTGTCAAGGTTTCCCCCCTTGAATTCATTGTTGATGTTATATCACGTTGCTTGAAGGATGATCAAACGAGTACCTGTTAGCAACTTGAGAAGTCATTCTTAACTAACGTAAGCCAAATTAATTAATTAAAATCAAAATTTATCTGTTTTCTGATATTTTAAACTAGACATTTTACATGTAGTTGTGATAAATATAATAAACAACCATTTATTTTCTTTCTGGAAGATTGTTTTTACTGTAAATCATGTATGTTTATGTGTGTTGTAATAACCCGTCCGTTATACTAATTAAAATTTACTTTTTTTCATTAAGCTTTTTGATTTCTATAATTATTATAAACATTTTATTCAAATATTGTGAATTTAGTTTGAAACGTTATGAAATGTGGGTTTATTTTTAATATTTACGATAACATAGTCAACAATATATTTTATATTTATTAAATTTCACACGATTATTACCAACAGTATATTTTGTAGTTGGTAATTGTGATGCGCTTATTCGGAGTATTATTATTTGATTTGATTCGTTTAAATGATAAAAATACTCACATTGATAATGATAGGGTGAAGAAAGGATGTTATTTTAATGGCATTACGAATATTGAATTTATATAGAATTAATGTAAAACTGTTTACTCAACATGGTCGACAGTGGATCCCTGTAGATTATGTATAAATATGTGAGTGTATGTTGTTAGATCGCCAAATCAGATTTGATTGTCAAGTTATTAGACGTGTGTGTGTGTGTGTGTGTGTGTGTGTGTGTGTGTGTGTGTGTGTGTGTGTGTGTGTGTGTGTGTGTGTGTGTTATTAGATCCCCACATCGAACTGGATGGTTAAGTTACTAGTCTATTTAGTTCAGGTGTGTGTGTGTGTGCTATTAGATCCCCACATCGAACTGGATGGTTAAGTTACTAGTCTATTTAGTTCAGGTGTGTGTGTGTGTGTTATTAGATCCCCACATCGAACTGGATGGTTAAGTTACTAGTCTATTTAGTTCAGGTGTGTGTGTGTGTTGTAAGATCCCCAAACAAAACTTGATTGTCAAGTTTCTAGTCTTATCATTTCGTTCAGGTGTGTGTGCGTGTGTCTATTGCAGACTTGCCAACTTCTAAAAACCCAAAGGGGAGTACCATGAAAAAAAGTGCCCCCAAAAGGGGAGAAATGAGGTAAAATGGGGGAGATTTTACATAATGAAAGCTATACCCATTTTCACGAGAGAAGACATCTCTCACCCACCCCAAAGTGGGTGGGGGATCTCCCCGTCGGACGGGGAGAGTTGACAAGTCTGGTATTGTAAGAGCCTCATACCCAGGGCCAGATTTTGATTTGAGATAATGGGGCCCTTTATATATGTTATAAAAACTGCAAAACGTTCAATATTAAAGCAGAAAACTGTTTAAAACTATTGCTTTATTTTAGTTCTTTTTTATCTTATATTTTGGAAATGTACACACCGTTTTTTTTTCTTTTTTTTCGGTGCCCTAAGAAAGTGGGGGCCCTAAGCTATAGCTTGTTTAGCTTATACCTAAATCCCACTCTGCCCATACCAGACTGGATGGTTAAGTTAATAGGCTATTATTTAGTCCATGTGTGTGTGTGTTAGATCCCCAAACCAGGTATGGTTGTCAAGTTAGTAATCTATAATTTAATTCAGGTGTGACGTAAATGCCCCAAACCAGACTTGGATGGTTATCTTAGTAATCTGTTTAGTTCATGTGTGTGTGAGTCGTTAAATCCCCAAATCAGACTTGATTGTCAAGTTGCTAATCTATTAATTAGTTCAAGGTCAACGTTAATCAAACCCACCTATGATTAATAGCATCCTGAGGTAAACATCCCGCTTTTTTTTTTCTTTCTTTAAAGGTATCCTTGGCAATAGATCTCGAATGAAGAAAATGAAAATATCTCATCTTCCCTGCTTTGTTCATACTGTATATATTGCATACACACATACCAGTCAACAAGCGAGTCCCCAAAATAGGGTACACCTACGAAATGAATCCAGTGAATGAGACGATATATTTTTATTTTCCTTCATTCAAGATCTATTGTCAATGGCACAAGAAATATATTACCTAACGTACCATTCCCTTTTTTTTTCAGACATTCGTATACTTTTGGGACAATTTGGTATTGATTTGATTTGTTGGCAATGTTTTTGTTCTTAATTGATGGGATCCCACGTTTGCAAGTTATGCCTGGCGGCGAGCTAACAAGGAATGAGGTTGGTTTGTTGGTCCCTTATGAGGACTAATTTAACGGCTAGACTAATCTAATGCAGATATGGCTAATATTTTTTATATTCCTAATCTACGCTGTACTAATACTCTAGAGCAGAGATTCTCAAACTTTTGGGATCATTGACACCCTCACGGCCTCGTAATACCCTCACAGTACCCCCAACCCTCACAGTACCCCCCTAACCCTCACAGTACCCCCTAACCCTCACAGTACCCTCCCCCCCCCAACCCTCACAGTACCCCCCAGCCCTATTTCTACAGCGACCTGCCTACACACAAATTGTAAATAATATATAATAAATAAAATCATTAATTTATATATAACACAATATAAATATATACTATGTATAAATAGATATTATATATTTTTTATTTTACTATATTTATATATAATATATATCATTTGATATATATTTGTTTCTACTTTTGGCACAAGGCCAGCAAATACTCAGTGTATTACTGGTACTTTATTTTATCGACCCCATAAGGAAAGTTCTATGGGATTTATGCAAGCAGAGCGAAAATGAATCCGTACGTCTATTTATTATAGAATTAAAATTAGAGATAATGGTAAATTTCTCCGCTAGGCAGAGATTACATGTTCTCCAAGAAATGTTGTAGTTAATATTTTTGTCCTTTAAGGACCATATGAGTTCTGAGAGTGCTGTGTTAGTTCTTTTAAGTTGGTATTTAAAAGAAGAATTGTGATTATAAAATCTTGCTTTAAAGGAAGTGGAAGTGGAACCAAAATAGGTAAAAGAATTAGTACCAGTTATAACCTTACATTCATTGATTTTATATTATTTATACTCCAGTCCTATAAACTGTTGAGTGCTACTTATCCGATATTTGCATTGCTTTATTGTGCTACAATAAAACTCACCTCCTACATATATATATATATATATATATATATATATATATATATATATATATATATAGAGAGAGAGAGAGAGAGAGAAGTAGTAACACAACAGTTAGTTCACCACACCGAGAACAATTGTTTCACCTTATGGTGAAACAATTGTTCTCGGTGTGGTGAACTAACTGTTGTATAACTACTTCTACCTAACTCGTCCCATAGATTGAGTGCTCTACTACTATGGATATTACTTTCCAGTGTCCTACCTCTCTCTATATATATATATGTATGTATAATTAATTTTTATTGTCTATTTATTTTATATTTTCTTGACTGACTTGTTTACTTATTTAATTGGTAAACTTATAGAACACCTCCTCCCCCATCGATTTCAGTGTGGAAAAAATTTTCCTGTTTTTTTTTTGTTTTTTTCTGTTCGTGTGCAATCAACTAATCTAACCTCCAAGATGCTCGCAATCAACTTTTTTACCCCCAAGAAAACAGACCCCCCTCGGATAACCCTCGCCTCCTCGGAGAGTACTTTACGATTTTTATTTTTCGCGTATTATCAACGAATATGACCACCAAACCAGTCGGAAACGACTAGATTTGTAGAATGAGGAGGGTGAAAGGGACGAAAAGACCATCGGACTTCTGCACCTCTTGCATTTGTAGGGAAATAATTATTTTTACTGTTTTTTTTTTTTTTTTCGTGTGTTATCAACTAATCACTTAGATGCTCGCAATCGACCCTTTTCTTGGAAAAACGATAACCCTAACCCGGAAAAAAGTCGACTGCGAGCATCTAGGTCATATTAGCTGATAGCACACAAAAAAGAAATGAGGAAAGACAATTATTTCCCACCAAACGCAAGAGGTGTATAGATCTAAAAAATTCTGATGGTCTTTTCGCTCCCTTTCACCCACATTTTTTTTTACAAATGTAATCGTTTCCGATTGGTTTTTGCAAGTCAGATTCATTGATAACACGTCAAAGAAAAAAAAAATCATAGAAAAAACACCGGGAAGAAGGGCACCCAATCCCTCCGTTTTCTTGGGAGAAAAGGTCAATTGCGGGCATCTTCGAGGTAAATTTATTTGATAGCGGGAAAAAAAATGAGGAAATTTTTTTCTCCACTGAAATCGATGGGGGGTGTTCCGTAATAACACCATTTATTTTGGTACATGCTCAGGGTTGGGGTTAAGGATTCCATGAAGGCGTCGATGCTCTAAAAAGAGGTTGGAGATCTCTGCTCTAGATATTAGTTAATTAATCTCTGCTCTAGATATTAGTTAATTAATCTCTGCTCTAGATATCAGTTAATTAATCTTTGCTCTAAACATTATTTAGTTAACTTTAAATATATTGGATAGGCGGCGAATTGTCAGAGTCATTAGAATGTCGGATAGAATGCTTTGTAGTATTCATTTCGGCTCTCGGAGTTCAAAATCCCGCCGAGGTCAACTTTGCTTTTCATCCTTTCGAGGGTGATAAAAAAAAGTACCAGTCTAGTACTGAAGTCGATTCTTCCAGGTCTTAAGAGGGATGGGCTCCGCCAAGTTTTAAATGCCCAAGAAACGCTGTATGTCAATACGATGCCCCTATGACTCTATCAGGAGTTACGGGACCATATATACATAAATATTGGATGCTTATTATTTTTTTTTTAGTAAATGGGGCAGTAAATTGGTAGAGGGTAAGACATGCTTTCCAGCGTAGTTACGTCCCTTTACAATCTGAGTTCAAATCCCGCTGAGGTTAACTTTGCCTTTCATCCTTATGGGGTCGATAAAATAAAGTACCAGTAATGTACTGAGTAATTGCTGGCCTTGTGCTAAAAGTAGAAACAATTATTTTTTTTTTAGTATAGATTTTTACCCCCCAGCCCCTTAACATTTAGTTCCACTATCAATATTTCCAGACTAACAGAGATCACGTAATAAATTCCTAAGAGACTGCTTCTATATTATTAATAGCTTTTTCATAACCAAACTTTCACAGCACACTTTATTATATTCCTTAATAAAATGTTAACATTTAAACCAGCCATATCCGGCTAAAATTCTGTCACTCTTTCTTTTCAAACTGGCCTAACTGGCTACTCATGCTGATGTTAAGGTATTGTTCTCAAAATAAATAATATCATAAATCTTGTAGATTCAATATTATGTGAGATTATTATGTAAGATAAAGCCTTTACCACAAAAATACACTTGTATACATAGAGTAATGTAAATGCTAAAGGGTTAATAACATATTATAAGAGGCAGGGACTCTTTCTCGATATCTTAACTATAAAAATAGACATGTGAATATGTTATATTTATATATTTCCCTGTAGATTGAAAAAAGTGTTAAATTTAATTTTAAAAATTGTACATTTTAATATACAGTGAAATTATATATATATATATATATTACTAAAATTAATAAAGATGGTGCTGGATATATATATGTATATATATATGTATATATATATATATAACCAAGCTGTTAGCAGAGAAGGATGGACAGAGAAATGAACTCTCTTCTCTGAATGAACATGTATGTGAAAATTAATTTTTTTTCCCTTATTATTATTATTATCACAATTTGTACAAATATGCAACTTGACAATATTCTGCATATCTGCAATTGACAATGCATTTAATGCTAAAACTAGTATTGTAAATAAATTAATGTTTTGATATTTCACTGAAAAAATCTCTTCAATATTTTATACTGAAAAAATTTTTTTCCCTTTCTACTATTTGTTTATATATATATATCAACTCGTGTGTTACTTTTCCACATTCGATATATAAATAAGGTTGGTGTTAGGAAGGGCATCCAGCTGTAGAAATCAAGCCAGAATCAGTTCCCATATGAGCAAAGCATGGTCAGCCGACTGGCTACTACCCACAACAGGACAACCCGTCTAACCCATGGTAGCGTGGAAGAACGGACGTAAAACGGTGATGATGATAGTGATGATAATGATATAGTTAAATATATTAGAAAATGAGATTTTTTTTCCAAAATGAAAAAAAACGAGATGTCCTAGACGAGTGAAAGTATAAGGAAAAAAGATGAAATCGAAAATGCAACTGGAGTCTTTTTAAGAATATTTATTTGGTTCCTTTACCGGTTTCGCAGTTCTTATGGAGGGTTTGTGATTGAAAAACCATGTTTCATTTTCGATTTCATCTTTTTTCCTTATATATATATATATATATATTTATTAAAATAACAGATTCAAGTTTAAACAAAGAATCGCTGCTTTCACCCTTAACGGGATCTTCTGAAACTCAGATATATTTATCCTTATCAAGCCCGCTTTGGATTTTAGTCTTCAAATTTATTATTATTACTATATATATATATATATATATATGTATGTATATGTATGTGTATGTGTGCAAAATGCTATGTGTTTCTCAAATTATTTAGGATTCTTTCTCTTTACATATATCTTTTAAATTTGAATATGTGTGTGTGGTGTGTATGTGTATAATTGAACTTGTTTGTCATGACATATCATGGGGTTTTAACCACAAGATGATCATGCCTATATTCATCTAAAAAACTCACTCAGTCTATAAACATGTTGTAAAATAAACTTCTTATCCATGCACCCATGCCAATATATATATATGTATTTATATAAATATGTGACTGCTTCATTCTTTTGTTCATTCCTGGTTGATACCAACTCTTTATACACCAACTTCTCGTGATATCAACACTTTCTGTATATCACATGGTTAAATAAATATCTGTCTTTATTTCAACAGTGACAGAGAATGTAGATAGTGCCAGAAACATCTTGACAATCTGCAAGGTAACTTGTGGTAAATATACAATATTTGTTGTTATTTTTCTTAATTTTTATTTATTGTATAGTTGATCGTAAGTTTGTTCAGTTGATCATAACATTGTTTTGTTTATCATATGATTAATTTGTTGATCATGACATTATATAGTTGATCATAACAGTTTAGTTGATCATAGTATCATTTAGCTCACCACAACATTGTCTGGTTGATCATAACATTGTTTAGTTGACTATAAGATTGTCTAGTTGACTATAAGATTGTCTAGTTCACGACAACATTATCTAGTTAACCACAAGATTGTCTAGTTCACCACATTATTTAGTTGACCATAAGATTATCTAGTCCACCATAAGATTATCGAGTTAACCATAAGATTGTCTAGTTAACCATAAGATTGTCTAGTTGACCATAAGATTGTCTAGTTGACCATAAGATTGTCTAGTTCACCACAACATTATCTAGTTCACCACAACATTATCTAGTTCACCACAACATTATCTAGTTCACCACAACATTGTCTAGTTGACCATAAGATTTCTAGTTCACCACAACATTATCTAGTTCACCATAATTTTGTCTAGTACACCATAATATTGTCTAGTTCACTATATGTAATATTTTATATATTTTTATCAATTTCATTTGACATCTTAATCTTAATGATTTATTTTTGTTTTATCTTCATTTAGATCAACATCTAAAATGTCGACAAACAACAACAACAACAACAACGGTGATGTAGTGAATGGTGAGAGTAAACAGAAGATATCTGTTCATTGGTTCAGACATGGCCAACGTCTCCATGATAATCCTGCTTTAATAGAAGCTCTGAAAGACTGCGATGAATTCTATCCAGTCTTTATCTTTGACGGAGAAGTTGCTGGCACAAAACTGTGTGGTTTTAACAGATGGCGATTTCTACTAGAAAATCTGAAAGATCTAGATGAATCATTTGCTGAGTTTGGCGGAAGACTGTATACTTTCCATGGAAAACCTGTTGAAGTCTTCAAAAACCTTCAGAGAGAATGGGGTATAACACATATTACAGCTGAAAAAGATCCTGAGCCAATATGGCAAGAAAGGGATGATGAGGTTAAACAATTTTGCCAGAAATCAGGCATAAAGTGTGATTTTTTCACTTCCCACACTCTGTGGGATCCAGAAAGTTTATTGAAAAAGAATGGAGGAACACCTCCCTTGACCTTCGAACTGTTTCACCTTGTCACTTCTTCCCTTGGGCCACCCCCTCGTCCACTTGACGCACCATCTTTTGAGGGAGTTAAAATGCCGTTATCAGGAAATAAGGAGAAATTTGCTGTACCAACATTAAAATCATTGGGTATTTATCCTGAATTTGAAGAACAGAAAAACCCAATCAATGTTTTTATTGGAGGTGAGAAACGTGCTCTTGTACTACTTAAGGCACGTTTAGAGAAAGAAGCACAAAGTTTTCGCCACGGTCACTGTTTGCCGAACCACCAAGAACAGCCAGAACTTCTGGCCAGAGCTGTCAGCTTGAGTCCTTATCTTCGCTTTGGCTGTATCTCGATTCGTAAAACCTACTGGGATATATGTGATACATATAAAAGGATAAAAAAAACTGAAGCTCCCATTGAGATTGTTTGCCAACTTTACTGGAGAGAATATTTCTACATCATGTCCATTGGTAATATCAACTTTGATAAAATTGAGAACAACCCAATATGCCTGAAAATCAACTGGGCTTATAATGAAGACTATTTGAAGAAATGGGAGATGGGACAAACCGGTTATCCTTGGATTGATGCAATTATGAACCAGCTACGCTTTGAAGGTTGGAACCATCATGTCGGTCGTCATGCAGTGTCTTGTTTCCTGACAAGAGGTGACCTTTGGGTCAGTTGGGAAGATGGTTTAAAGATTTTTCTGAAATATCAGTTGGATGCAGATTGGTCAGTGTGTTCTGGAAATTGGATGTGGGTATCGAGTTCAGCTTTTGAAAAAGCCCTTCAGTGTCCTACATGCTACTCTCCTGTTATGTATGGTATGCGGATGGATAAAAATGGAGATTTTGTTAAAACCTACATTCCAGCTTTGAAAAACATGCCACTTAAGTATTTGTTTTGTCCCTGGAAAGCTCCTTTGGAAATTCAAGAAAAAGCTAATTGTATAATTGGTAAAGATTATCCGGAACCGATTGTCATGCATCGGGATGTTTCTAAACAAAACATGACCAAGATGTATAAAGTAAAAGAACATCTGTTACACCAAGATGTACCCCATTGTGGACCAACCAATGAAACAGAGGTTTGGAAATTTGCTTGGCTCCCACCAATTGAACACCATGATCTGGCACACAATATTTAATCATATTTCTGTAATAGCTTCAAGTAATTTTAATATACACTTTTGTTTCTCTTAGTAAAATATGTCAGTAAAACCACAACCAAACAACAGCTTTATCATATTAAAAGTAACTTTAAACTTAGATGTGCTTAAACAATTTTTTTTTGTTATATAGATTGCTAGATATAAGATATATAGATTGCTAGATATAAAATTAAATTTCATTGTTTACTCAACATTCTAGTTATAAATTTTCTAACTTTTAATAACTAAAAGAGTATTCTATATCTCTCTCTCTTTATCTCAAGGCATTGCTTAAAATATCATTATTGTTATCTCACTGTGGCATACAAACGTATTTTTATTGAACTAAGATTTAATGTGCAAGCCATTTGTTATGTATTACTTATTGAGAAGACATTGGCAGGTAAAATTATGTAGTAACTCCTATTCATTGATTTAAGATTTCTTGACATGAATGGTATTGAAACATAAAGTTATGTCATATACAGCCTGTATATAATGTCTAAAACTCCTTTAAAAGTGTCTGGATACATTAACACCACCAGTTAGAATTATATACCATAAGCAGACTATAGCATATATAATGTAAGTTGAGCTACTGTTTGGTTGGCTACTGAACACTATAGGTTTACTTGAGTAGAGTTGAATAAGACACTTCAGTGGTGGACCTGCATTTTGGAAGGTTTCGAAGCTTGAACCATTATGGGGCCCTCTTTGCAACTCAGAGGGGGCTCTTAAAGTTTCAGCTTCATTGGTTTCATAATACATCTGAATGCCTTTCAATATATATTTATAACCTAGTATACATTTTAAAGTGTATGGCCTACTGGTTAGAGTGTTGGTCTCATGGTTATAAGGTCATGGGTTTGATCCCAGAGCTGAGCATCAACATTGTATCTTTGAGCAAGATATTTCAGTCCACAAAATGTACTAGCAGCAACTGAGGGTTAGTTCTGTGATTAACTGGCATAACATCAAGTCATATACTCTCAGTTGTTTAATGCCACATGAAACCAGAAGTTCCAGGCAGCAGGGCCTCTAAACTCAAGAAAGGTTTAACATATTTAATTAAGATATTTTCATTAATTGTTAACAAAGATAATTTTAAAATAGTTTTCATTGACTTTAAAGGCTTCTTAGTAGTTCTTGTTAATCAAGCTTTGTTTAGTTATTCAGTCAATGTTAGAGATTGCTCAATATATATATTTCCATTTGTAACATTTCATAAAGGTTTAACATATTTAATTAAGATATTTTCATTAATTGTTAACAAAGATAATTTTAAAATAGTTTTCATTGACTTTAAAGGCTTCTAAGAAGTTCTTGTTAATCAAGCTTTGTTTAGTTATTCAGTCAATGTTAGAGATTGCTCAATATATATATTTCCATTTGTAACATTTCATAAAGGTTTAACATATTTAATTAAGATATTTTCATTAATTGTTAACAAAGATAATTTTAAAATAGTTTTCATTGACTTTAAAGGCTTCTAAGAAGTTCTTGTTAATCAAGCTTTGTTTAGTTATTCAGTCAATGTTAGAGATTGCTCAATATATATATTTCCATTTGTAACATTTCATAAAGACTAAAACATTAAATACAGAAAATATATGCACCTATATTTTTGTAAACTGTGTCTTTTTTTAACTTTTGTTTTATCATCATCATCATCATCATCATCGTTTAACCCTTTAGCATTTACATTACTCTATATATACTATTGTATGTTCATGGTAAAGGCGTTACCTCAGATAATATCTCACACGATGTCGAATTTATGAGAATCTGATATTATTTATTTTGCAAACAATACCTTGTGGGAGTGGCCAGTTATAACCGGTTTGAACAGAAAGAGGTGAGAGAATTCTGGCCGGTTTAAATGCTAAAGGGTTAACGTTTGTCTTCCATGCTAGCATGGGTTAGATGAGAATTGTCCCACTTGAGGCAAGATTGATCGAGTGACCGTGTTGCTCGTATAGGACTGTAACTGGCAGGTTTTCTGCGGCTGGATGCCCTTCCTAACACCAACCACATTTACAGTGTGGACTGGGAGCCTTTTTACCGTGTTTCCTACATGACCACTTTACAGCGAGGACTGGGTGCTTCTTTTTGTCATGACACCTACACGATCTCAATAGTTTGGACTGGATGTTGTGGTACCAACATAACTTTACAGAGAGAGAGTGGTGTTGGCGGAAGTGGGAGGATGGAGTAGGGGTAGTGGGTTGGGGTGTATATTTGGTTAAGAGGTGCTTACTGACTGTAGGTTTCGCTTTGTACATAGGCAAGGCGGGTCTTCTGTATTACTGCGTGGTGCCAAAGATCTCGGTCCAGTGACATTGTCTTAGAGAGGTGCAAGTGTGTAAGGTCGGCGGAATTTATCAAATCAGGAAACTTAGGTTACAGCATGGACCATAAAACCATAGCAGTAACTGGTATCATCAATGCTGCTTGGGACCACAGAAAGGAGCAGTACTGTTGGGAGTTACCAAAATTGTTGAGATTTCAAGTTGACAGCTCATGATGGAAATGACCTACAGTTCAAGCTCTATATATGAGAAATATAATATTGGGCCGTCAAGAATGAAATTTGTAGTGAGGCATATGGTCATAACTTTTTCTCAACAAATTTCATACTTGACAACCCAATATTCAAGACTGAAAAAAAAAAAAAAAAAAAGACATGTATAAGTTCCAAAATTTATTCTTTAATTTCAGAAATGGATCCATTAAATTCCACAAATGCGTTATGAGTTTTATTACTTAATACTGATCTTTTAAGCAGATTAATAACACTTTCAGCATATGTTACAGAGCCGTAGTGAGAAAACAGTATATATATGTGTATATATATACATATATATATTTACACACACATATATATATATAACCTTATATATGTGTGTGTGTAGTTATATGTTATACACATATTTAGATTAGGTCAAAAAGTAGATTGATGTAATACAATATTA
The DNA here is from genome assembly GCA_964016885.1 of Eledone cirrhosa. NCBI lineage: Eukaryota > Metazoa > Mollusca > Cephalopoda > Octopoda > Eledonidae > Eledone > Eledone cirrhosa. The sequence continues at coordinate 47,009,041 of OZ024752.1, read as the reverse complement.
AGAATTGTCAAAATATAAAAATTCCTTGGAGATAATAAAGATTGAAGCTAACTAAGAGTTAGAGGAAAAAATAAAAAAGATATTTTTTATTATAATCTAATAACAAGTGGGACATGTTGGAAAAATCTGCTAAACAATATCTTGATTTTAGTGTAAGGATATTGTAAATATTTTAAATACAATTGCTAGGAAAATTTAACACAGTTCATAGTATCATACGTGTAAAATACCAACAAGATAATAGAACAGCATTGGAGTTTACTGAATTGCCTGTTTAGTCACTACCAGGAGGTGGAAGTTTCATATCTGATGGCTCAACACCCCAAATCTCACGAGCATATTCACTAATTGTACGATCACTGGAGAATTTTCCGGATGCAGCAATGTTGTAAACACATTTTTTAGCCCATTCTAAAGGGTTCTGTGGAAAGAAAATGTAAATGAATGAATAAATAAATATCTATGTATATATATACTTATCTATTGACTTGTACTTCATTATTATAATTATACTCTGGAGTAAACAGACCTATTTGTATACTTTGGTCAGTGCTCTATTCTGCATACAATAGTGTTGATGATTAACTAACACATACTTTACCACACACACACACACACACACATATATATATATATATATATATGTGTGTGTGTGTGTGTGTGGTAAAGTATGTGTTATACGGTTAGCTCTCCTCTTTGTTGTTATCTTGTCTCACTCGCTTTACGCGTTTTAATTGTCCTAATAACTTAATTTAGTTATTATTGCACCGACGTGAGGTATATGATTTTTAATGCAATGAAATATCTATGATCATCGGCAAATCACTGATGAGGGACTCATTTTATTACATGTTATCCATGTGCAACCTGCAGTATTCTTCTCCCCATTTTTTCATATATATATATATATATATATATATATATATATGTAAAAGGTAAACAGAAATAACAACATAATCGGTACAGTATATGGAAAGGATATATTAGGTTAACGCTTGATATAGCAGGAAGAGGGTCTTCACGTTTTGGATGCCAGTCCTTAAATGAGCAATAAGATATATATATCTATCTAATCTATCTAAGGCGGGTAAAATTCCCGAGATCCATGGACGAGTTCTCTCCAGCGGTCTCTGTCCCTCATTATCGCTGCCATATCCTGCATCTCCAACAGACCAGTGTCTGTCCTTAGGGCATCAACATATGTTAACCTTGGTCTTCCCCTTCTAGTGTGTCCATGTAGGGGCTCCCAAAGGAGCACTGAGTGCAATGTCAACTCTGGATGTCAGTGAGCATGTCCAGCCAACCTCAGTCTCCTCTGTGTCACTTTTGAGCTTTTGGTATATATATATATATATATACCATAATTATCAAGTACTCTGGTACGCTATGGTCCACCTGGTTCCTTACCACACTTTCTTTGTTATATATATACCAAACCCGAGCTGATCAGGATAGAAACAATTGTAATATGAAATGAAGTTTACAAAAAGCTGCAATTCTTATTGTCACTTTATATATATATATATATATCATCATCATCATTTTACGTCCGCTCTTCCCTGCTTGCAAGGGTGGGACGGGTCTTATTCAGCACAGCATCTCTCCACTCGTCACGGTCCTTCGTCATCTCCACCGTGAGCTTCAACGATCTGAGGTCTGCTCTCACCACCTCCGCCCATGTTTTTTGTGGTCTACCTCTACCACGTCTTCCTTCAACTGGCATTTCCTGGCACTTCTTCACCCATCGGTCATCCTTCATGCGCATCACATGTCCATACCACCTCAGTCTCCTCTCCCGTACACTACATTCTATCCCTCTCAGACACAGTTTCTCTCTCAACACATTCATGCTGGGTCGTTCACGCACATTTACACTGCACATCCAACGGAGCATGCTTGCCTCATTTCTCTCCAGCCATCGCATATCCTCTGCAGTTGCTGCCCATGTCTCACTACCATGCAGCATCGCGCTCCTCACACAGGCATCATATAACCGGCCTTTCATACGCAGGGAGAAACCCTTCTTCGTCAGCAGAGGAAGCAGCTCCCTAAACTTCTTCCTTATTCTAGATACTATGGCCTCGGAACCCCCCCCCCCCTCCCATGCTAATTTGATCTCCTAGGTACCGGAAGCTATCCACCACTTCTATAGCACCCTCCTGCATTTGAAAAATGTGTCTATCAATGCGACTTCTACTGTCTAATTTCCCTGTACATCTACTGCATACATATTTCTCCCTACCTGTTAGTTTGCCTGCTATCCCGCTACATCTCTTGTGTACCCAGGATCTGCATTGTGTGCATTTTATAGATATATATATATATATGTTTATTAGTTAGGTGTGTAACTACAGTTACAGGCAGGCAGTGTACCATTTGAAGCACTCGATGCTGTTACGAGGTCCATCTCGTGTAGGGTTGTATTCCAGGGATAAGATGGCCGTAGTGTGCAGAGTGTAAATAAAGTAAATAGGATCGATATTGAAACAATTGTAATATGCCAATAATATGTGTGTGAATGTTCATATATATATATAGTGATAGACAGGAAAAGAAAAAGACAGGTGGACCACACTGTTAGCAAAGAAAAATTTAGAACATTTGCTCTGTCCCCCACCTTGTCTTCAGGTTACATGAATTCTAAAATTCTAAATAAAAACATATTAGAACGTTTTTCTGCCAGGAGTTGCAACTGGTAGATAGTATCAACAATGGAAAGACCAATGGAAACATTGTTTCCTTGATCCGATTTGACGAGTTCCACCCCATTCAGTAAGTGAATAAGGTCTAGGATATTGTCGATCGAACTTTCTAGAACATCTTTGACAGAGCATAGTGTTTGAATGACAGACAAACAAAAATGCTGTACGGTTAATATAATATAAATTTAACTTAACCCTTTAGCATTCACATTACTCTATATATACTATTATATTTTCATGGTAAAGGCTTTACCTCACATAATTATCTCACATAATATCGAATCTATGAGATTTTGAAAGTATTTATTTTGAGGACAATACCTTAACATCAGTATGAGTGGCCAGTTACAGCCAGTTTCAACAGAAAGAGGTAGAGAATTCTGGCCGGTTTTGGCCGGTTTTAACAACTAAAGGGTTAAAAGGCAGTAAATGTATAATAAAAATATAAATAATTAAATAAATATGTTATCATTTTCTCACCTTGAAAACTTCCTCTACCTTTGCTTGGCTCTTGATGTAACTCTCAAAGTCAGCACACAGCATATAACTGAAATAGTAGAACACAGATATATTCAATCAACATTATTAAATATATATAAGGGCGGTAGATTGGCAGTATCGGTAGACGGTCGGACGCCATGCTTTGCAGCACAGTTACGTCCCTTTACGGACTGAGTTCAAATCCCGCTGAGGTTGACTTTGCCTTTCATCCTTACGGGGTCGATAAAAATAAAGTACCAGTAATGCACTGGGTAATTGCTGGCCTTGTGCCTAATGTAGAAAAAATTATTAAATATATATATGTGTGTGTGTGTGTGTGTGTGTGTGTCATCATCATCATCGTTTAAAGTTCATCTTCTACGCTAGCATGGGTTGGACGGTTTTGTCCCACTTGAGACGAGATTGGTCGGGAGACCGTGTCTCGCTTGTACAGAACTGTTTATGTATGTGTCTATGCAAAAGGCAAACAGAAATAACAAAGCAAAGCAAACGACACAGTACAATGAAGAAATATATTATTAGTTTTATGCTTGATATAGTAGGAAAAGCGTCTTAATGTCTCGGATGCTAGTCCTTCATCAGAAAATAGAATGAGAAATTAAAGATGAAATAGAAAGACTGAGGAGACAGGCAGGGTGGAAATAGAAAAACATTTTTTTAGAGTAAAATAGCAGGTCCATTGATTATATATAAAAAGTAGATTATATGATTTGATGATACAACTGTATAAGGCAGTCAGATCTTTAAAGATCTAATGTAATTCTATCCAGATCAAGATTGGTAAAAGACAGCAGTTCAGGGTTAAAAATCAATTTGTAAATTTCCAGTCATTGTAGTATTACAAAACCAGAGCAGATCATCATCATCATCATCCTTGTTTAATGTCCATCTTCAACGCTGGCATGGGTTGGACAGTTTTGTTCCATTTGATGCGGGAATGGTCGGGAGACCGTGTTTCGCTCGAAAATATTATAATCACCAAGGATCAATATATTAATGTATTGAACCTTGTTATCATTATTTTTTCATATATATATATATCATCATCATCATCATCATTTTACGTCCGCTTTTCCCTGCTTGCAAGGGTGGGACGGGAACTGATTTTGGCTTGATTTCTACCTCCACGACCACTTTACAGTGGAATGATAGGGACCCCAGTCCCTATCATCTCATTTCTACAGCTGAGTAAACTGGAGCAATGTGAAATAAAGTGTCTTGCTCAAGGAAACAACACATCACCCGATCTGAGAATTGAACTCACAACCTTTCGATTGCAAGACCAATGCTCTAACCACTAAGCCATGTGCCTCCATATATATATATGGAACAGAAATTATATAGGGTAGAGAAGCTTCTTCAGTCATACTGAGTACATGACAATCTCTCTAGTGTTGGTGCCATGATAAAATGCACCCAGTGTACTCTGTTAAAGTGGTAGTGATTGTGCCACAATAAAATGACCCCAATACACACTGTAGAGTGGTAATGCAGTGGAAACTATGTTTGCATTGGTCTTTCCATTGGTGATTCTTCTGCTCAGTGGTGGGATTTGAACTCAGAACACACACAGCTAGATCTGTTAGCACAAAGCATCCTGTTTGACTCATTAACAATTGTTAATTCACTGCTGCTGGGCTAGTACTTTATTTACCGAACATGAAAAGATGAAAGGTAAAAATGACTAGAGGACAGTAAACCAGAACAGATACTGAGGCATTTAACCCTTTAGCATTCACATTACTCTATATTTACTATTGTATTTTCGTGGTAGAGGCTTTATCTTACATAATTATCTCACATAGCATTCACATTACTCTATATTTACTATTGTATTTTCGTGGTAGAGGCTTTATCTTACATAATTATCTCACATAGCATTCACATTACTCTATATTTACTATTGTATTTTCGTGGTAGAGGCTTTATCTTACATAATTATCTCACATAGCATTCACATTACTCTATATTTACTATTGTATTTTCGTGGTAGAGGCTTTATCTTACATAATTATCTCACATAGCATTCACATTACTCTATATTTACTATTGTATTTTCATGGTAGAGGCTTTATCTCACATAATATCGAATCTATGAGATTTTGATATTATTTATTTTGAGAACAATACCTTAACATCAGTATGAGCCACCAGTTATGGCTGGTTTGAACAGAAAGAGGTGAGAGAATTCTGGCCGGATACGGTCGGTTTAAATGCTAAAGGCATTTAATCCAACACCTGAATGACTGTCAATTTGCTACTAGCTACAAACAGATATAAAATAAAGGAAAAGAAAACTGATTACTTACTGATCACTGTGTGCCAAGGTATTATAAATATCTGTGAAAAGTCCTGGCTCATGAGAGCAGAAATGGTTGTCACGGATCTGCTCCAGAATGTGTTTAAGCTCTGGTATTTTATTAATGTAATCATTTGGATTGTATCTGTTCAATACAGAAAACAAAATTATATTTGGAATACAACTTAATAAAAACAGATTTTAACAAAATAATGAGGTTCATAACTTCAAAGTTGTGAAATCATTTCCAACAGTTCATAACTTCACAGTTGTGAAATCATTTCCAACAGTTCATAACTTCACAGTTGTGAAATCATTTCCAACAGTTCATAACTTCACAGTTGTGAAATCATTTCCAACAGTTCATAACTTCACAGTTGTGGAATCATTTCCAACAGTTCATAACTTCACAGTTGTGAAATCGTTTCCAACAGTTCATAACTTCAAAGTTGTGAAATCGTTTCCAACAGTTCATAACTTCAAAGTTGTGAAATCATTTCCAACAGTTCATAACTTCAAAGTTGTGAAATCGTTTCCAACAGTTCATAACTTCAAAGTTGTGAAATCGTTTCCAACAGTTCATAACTTCAAAGTTGTGAAATCATTTCCAACAGTTCATAACTTCAAAGCTAGATGGCGTTACTAGTTTACTGATGTGACGTTTGTCAATTATTCAGATATGTGTTGTTAATAAATGTTTGTTTAAAACTATAGTCATTTTACTGAACAAAAACCTCGGCACAGCAACTGTAGCTGTGTAAAATATACACAGTAGTCAACACAGCAACTGTAGCTGTGTAAAATATACACGGCAGTCAACACAGCCACTGTAGCTGTGTAAAATATACACGGTAGTCAACACAGCAACTGTAGCTGTGTAAAATATACACGGTAGTCAACACAGCAACTGTAGCTGTGTAAAATATACACGGTAGTCAACACAGCAACTGTAGCTGTGTAAAATATACACGGCAGTCAACACAGCAACTGTAGCTGTGTAAAATATACACAGTAGTCAACACAGCAACTGTAGCTGTGTAAAATATACACGGTAGTCAACACAGCAACTGTAGCTGTGTAAAATATACACGGTAGTCAACACAGCAACTGTAGCTGTGTAAAATATACACGGTAGTCAACACAGCAACTGTAGCTGTGTAAAATATACACAGTAGTCAACACAGCAACTGTAGCTGTGTAAAATATACACGGCAGTCAACACAGCAACTGTAGCTGTGTAAAATATACACAGTAGTCAACACAGCAACTGTAGCTGTGTAAAATATACACGGTAGTCAACACAGCAACTGTAGCTGTGTAAAATATACACAGTAGTCAACGCAGCAACTGTAGCTGTGTAAAATATACACGGTAGTCAACGCAGCAACTGTAGCTGTGTAAAATATACACAGTAGTCAACGCAGCAACTGTAGCTGTGTAAAATATACACAGTAGTCAACACAGCAACTGTAGCTGTGTAAAATATACACGGCAGTCAACACAGCAACTGTAGCTGTGTAAAACATACACGGCAGTCAACACAGCAACTGTAGCTGTGTAAAACATACACGGCAGTCAACATAGCAACTGTAGCTGTGTAAAATATACACAGCAGTCAACGGGTTAATAATATATTGATTCCACATGCTGAAGGAATTTGGTAATTTTGTCTGACGAAATTCTTTAGAAACAAGAAAAAGAATAGATAAAGGTTACTTACTGACTCTTTAGTTTTTCTACTTGTTTAACAGTCATACCAAAGATGAAAATGTTATCTTCTCCCATTTCTTCTTTCATTTCAACATTGGCACCATCAAGTGTACCAATTGTGAGCCCACCATTCAGTTGGAACTTCATGTTACCAGTACCTGATGCTTCTGTACCGGCTGTAGAAATCTGTTCACTAAGGTCAGCTGCGGGCATGATTTTCTCAGCAAAAGTTACACGATAGTTCTCTAAGAAAACAACTTTTAAGCGGTCGCCAACTACTGGATCATTGTTCACAATATTTCCAACGGCAGTAATAAGTTTAATAATTAACTTTGCCATGTGGTAACCAGGGGCAGCCTGAAATAGGTTTTAAAAATATATTAGTATACTTAAGTGTGTAAGAGAAACTTGTGGGTGAAGGTAAATATATTTAAGTCTATTGTATGTGAGAGCAAATATATTTGATTTTCTGTATGTCATGTGTTGAGGAACGATGAAAGGCCATGGGTGAGAGAAATAGAGGAGCCGGTGATGAATGTTGTGAAGAGAAATGGAACGAGATGGATGGGCCGTGTGTTGAGCTTAATAATGAGATAGTTAGTTATGTTACTAAATCCTGGAAGTGGCTCGACAACAGCCAGCTCCCATTGTAGTAGCGGTAGAAAAGATAGAGAGAAGAGACAGAAGATTTGTGAGCCAAAGGCTGGAGTGTATTTGTGAATGACTTGGGTTGGGGGTATGTGGTCTAGGATGTCTGTGTGGGTTTGCGGCAGCAACATTATCCTAAATGTGGGAGCAGTACACCATTATTGGTCTTAACTGAGCTTTGTAGATAGTCATCATCATCGTTTAATGTCCATTCTTCCAAGCTAGCATGGGTTAGACGAGATTGTCCCGCTTGAGGCAAGATTGGTTGGGTGACCGTGTCTCGCTCGTATAGGGCTGTATCTGGCAGGTTTTCTACAGCTGGACGCCCTTCCTAACACCAACCACATTTACAGTGTGGATTGGGAGCCTTTTTACCGGGTCTCCTACACGACCACTTTACAGCGTGGACTGGGTGCTCTTTGTCGTGACACCTACACGACCACTCTACAGTGTGGACTGGAGATGTTCTGTGGTACCAACATAACTTCACAGAGAAAGGGTGGTGTGGGTGGAAGTGGGAGGATGGAATAGGGGTAGAGGGGTGGGGTATATATTTGGCGAAGAGGTACCTACTGACTGTAGGCTTAACTTCGTATGCAAGGGAAGGTGGCAGAAGTTGTTATTGTTGTAGTAAAAAGAGAACACTGCATATATTCATCATCATTTCATTTTACGTCCCCTTTTCCCTGCTTGCAAGGGTGGGATGGGAACTGATGCTGGCTTGATTTCTACAGCTGGATGCCCTTCCTAACACCAACCTCATTTACAGTGAGTGCTGGGTGCTTTTTTGCCATGGCACCTCCACGACCACTTTGCAGTGGAATGATATGGACCCCCCAGTCCCTATCATCTCATTTCTACAGCTGAGTAAACTGGAGCAATGTGAAATAAAGTGTCTTGCTCAAGGAACCAACACATCACCCGGTCTGAGAATTGAACTCACAACCTTTCGATTGCAAGGCCAATGCTCTAACCACTAAGCCATGTGCCTCCATATTACATTTTAGAAAATAATGGAAGATATAAAAATATATATATTACCTTTCCTCCTATCATAACTGTTCTGGGGACAAACTGGCCGTTTGGATTCTTCTTGATCTTGTTGTAAAGATAAATGATGTGTAAAACATTCAACAACTGCCTCTTGTACTCATGAATTCTCTTCACTTGGATATCAAAGATGGAGGCAGTGTTCACTTTGATCTTTTGGTGTTTCTCCAAGTAGCCAGCCAACTTCATTTTATTTTCCTAAAAATTGAAAAAAAAAAAAAATAAAATAAAATATGTATACATTCAGAGTTGACACTGCACTCAGTGCTCCTATGGGAGCCCCTACATGGACACACTAGAAGAGGGAGACCGAGGTTGAGATATATTGATGCCCTAAGGACAGACACTGGTCTCCGGGAGACACAGGACATGGCAGCGATGATGAAGGACAAAGACCGGTGGAGAGAACTTGTCTATGGATCTCGGGAATTTTACCCGCCCTATATATGTATATATTTGTGTGTGTGTGTGTGTGTGTGTGTGTGTGCGTGAGTGAAGGTGCGTTCTTTACTGCCATAGGCATTAAGTAGGATTACTCTGAATTTGTTGCCTACAGAGGGTTCTCTCGGCTTTCATGTTCACTTTCTTCAGACTGGCTTTTATCTCTTGGTCCAGCTAGCCCTTACTCTAAGGTCGCTGTGGGAGGTATAACCATTTAACAGCAAGAATTCAATGTCTGTCTATGATACATTAAACACTTACTTGTTTCACTCTCATGATATCTCTCAAGAAGTTAGGATCATCGATATGTTTTTCCAGTTGCTTCAATTTAAAAAGATCTGTAACCCAACTTTCACCAATTTTCTGCAACAAAAACAAAAACCCCAAAAAATCATAACATTATATAAACATTTTTATTTCAGTTTAACAATTTAACCCTTTTGATAATTACATTACTCTATATTTACTATAGTATTTTCACAATAAAGACGTTATCTCACATAATATCAAATCTACGAGATTTTGATAGTATTTATTTTGAGAACAATACCTTAACATAAGTACGAGCAGCCAGTTATGGCCGGTTTGAACAGAAAGAGGTAAGAGAATTTTGGCCGGATACAGCCAGTTTAAACAGAAAGAGGTGAGAGAATTCTGTTCAGATACATCCAGTTTAAACAGAAAGAGGTGAGAGAATTCTGTTCAGATATATCCAGTTTAAACAGAAAGAAGTGAGAGAATTCTGTTCAGATACAGTTGGTTTAAACAGAAAGAGGTGAGAGAATTCTGTTCAGATACAGTTGGTTTAAACAGAAAGAGGTGAGAGAATTCTGTTCAGATACAGTTGGTTTAAATAGAAAGAGGTGAGTGAATTCTGGTCAGATACAGTTGGTTTAAACAGAAAGAGGTGAGAGAATTCTGTTCAGATACAGTTGGTTTAAACAGAAAGAGGTGAGAGAATTTTGGCCGGATACAGCCAGTTTAAACAGAAAGAGGTAAGAGAATTCTGGCCAGATATATCCAGTTTAAACAGAAAGAAGTGAGAGAATTCTGTTCAGATACAGTTGGTTTAAACAGAAAGTGGTGAGAGAATTCTGTTCAGATACAGTTGGTTTAAACAGAAAGAGGTGAGAGAATTCTGGTCAGATACAGTTGGTTTAAACAGAAAGAGGTGAGAGAATTCTGGTCAGATATATCCAGTTTAAATGCTAAAGGGTTCAAATAAACAGTTTTATATACTGTAGAATCAGGGTTGGTATCGAATGGGTTAAACTGAAATATTACTTGGAAAATAATGAACAGAATAAAATTACTCACATCAGCAATGATGTCAGAAAGTCCAGGGTTGCATAGCAACAGCCAACGACGTGGAGTGATACCATTGGTTTTGTTTTGGAAACGTTTAGGAAACATATCATGGAAATCTTTGAAACTGAGGAAATATAAATATATTGATATATATTGAAATAGATTGAAATATATTGATGTATAAATATACTGATAAAAGCTAAATAGATGTAACTTATTTATGGGTTACACACACATACACATGATATATATCATCATCATCATTTAATAATAATAATAATTGTTTCTACTTTAGGCACAAGGCCAGCAATTACCCAGTGCATTACTGGTACTTTATTTTATCGACCCCGTAAGGATGAAAGGCAAAGTTAACCTCGGCGGGATTTGAACTCAGACCGTAAAGGGATGTAACTATGCTGGAAAGCATGGCGTCCGACTCTCTACCGATACTGCCAATCCACCGCCCTAATAATAATAATAATAATAATAATAATGAAATTATTGTGTAAAGTGCTCAGGTGCACTACAACTCGTCAAAGTAGATAAATCTGTGTGAAAACATGTCAGTTGAACTTATACGTGTAATTCCAAGGGCCAGCTGTGTAAGACAGTATCACACTGAATCTTCCTGAGAATTAAGTTAATTATACACTAGTAGGCTGTTCTGTTGACTGAACAACTAGAACTCTACACATGGAAACTGATGAAGGTCTATTTATTTATTTTTTTTTTCCTATAAGCTCTTGGTCTTTTTCATACCAATAATATACCGTCATAGAACAGTCCACTTTAGACATCACTTACGTTGTTGTTTTAATAATTTCAGAATGGAGGGCAGCAACCCCGTTCACTGCATGTGAGCCAATAATACTCAAATGAGCCATGTTGATTTTCTTTTCGGAACCCTCTTCAACAATAGACATTCTCTTGATGCGTCCATTATCACCAGGATATTTGACAGCGACTTCCTGAAAGAAGTAAGAAGTGTTAAGGTAATATATGTATAATATTGTGGCTATATGTATATTGTGTAAAAATTGTTTCTACTTTTGGTACAAGGCCAGCAATTATCCCAGTGTATTACTGGTACTTTATTTTATCGACCCCGTAAGGATGAAAGGCAAAGTTAACCTCGGCGGGATTTGAACTCAATCCGTAAAGGGACGTAACTCTATGCTGCAAAGCATGGCGTCCGACCCTCTACCGATACTGCCAATCCACCGCCCTATATTGTGTAAAAATGATTTCTACCATGGGCACAAGGCCAACAATTTTTATTGAACCCCAGTGTATTACTAGTACTTTATTTTATCAACCTCGTAAGAATGAAAGGCAAAGCTAACCTTGGCTGGATTTCAACTCAGATTGTAAACGGCCGTAACTCAATGCTGCAGAACATGGTGTCCAACGCTCTACCGATTCTGCCAGTGTAATAATACAGTGAAACATTTATTGAATAGCTAAAGGTAACAGTTTTATGAGAAACAAATATTCTGTATTCATTGCCTCCTTCCACCATTACTATTCTTCTCACTCCCTTTTGAATCTAAATATAGAAATGATTTTCAAAAATCGTTAACCCTCTAGCATTTACATTACTCTATATATACTATTATATTTTCATGGTAAAGGCTTTATCTCACATAATATTGAATCTATGAGATTTTGATATTATTTATTTTGAGAACAATACCTTAACATCAGTATGAGTGGACAGTTAGGCCAGTTTGAAAAGAAAGAGGTGAGAGAATTCTGGCCAGATACGGCTGGTTTAAATGTTAAAGGGTTAAAGTAACAATAAAAATTTGTTCAATGAGATAGGGCTGATTGCTTATTTTCCCTACCATGGGATGGGGGTCGCTTCTTTTGATACAAGATGGATATGATTGCTTATTTTCACACAATGAGATGAGAGTATGGTTGCTTATTTTGACACAATAACTCATATTGTGGTTCAATATTTGTCTGTGCCGGTCACAAGGCAGTTTGGGGGAAGCCCTGTTCTTAAACAGTCTGGGGAATTAGAGAAAAAAAAACTTACCTTCAGAAACCTGGAGTTGATTTCATACATGATCTCAAGATGTCTGGGTAATAAGTATGCAAGCAAAGATACAGGCCAACGTTCCAAAGCCTCTGGGAGGACAGTGTGGTTGGTATAAGCACATGTTGCCACACAGATTTTCCAAGCCTAATGAGATACAAACGTGGTAGGATAGTAGACAAATTCAAAATACCTGTTGTTGTTAATACAATAATGTGAGTATATATATATGTGTGTATGGGTATATATATATATATATATATGTGTGTATGGGTATATATATATATATATATATATGTATGGGTATATATATATATATATATATATATATATATATATATGTATGGGTATATATATATATATGTATGGGTATATATATATATATGTATGGGTATATATATATATATATGTGTATGGGTATATATATATATATATATGTGTATATATATACAGATGATGATGATGTTATTGCTGCTGTTGTCAATTTGTCAATGCCAATAATGGCACTGCTACTACTGCTGCTGTTGATGATGATGATGATGATGATGATGTGAGGAGAAATAGAAAAGAAGTTACCGTATTCCAGTTCAAGTTCTCAATGTCAATAAGGAGTCTCATCAACTCAGGAATTGCTAGTGAAGGATGGGTATCGTTCAGTTGAATTGCTACCTGACAATGATAAGAAAATGATGGGTAAATTACAACTTCAGAAAAAGAAGGGAAGCCAGATAATGATGCTAGTGTTTTGGTTGATTAGTTACAAGTCAGTAAGTAGGATGAAAGGTAAAGTTAGCTCAGGTGGGATCTGAACTGAGAGTGCAGAGAGCTGGAAGAAATACTGAGACATATAATCGTAATAGCCCATAGACCATAGGATTTGGAGGAGATGCTCGATGCCATCCATACTGTGAACCAGCTGGTAGGCCTGAACATCCATCTTGGGAGAGCTACGGTCATGTTTAACAGCCATGCTAAGCCACCATCAGTTATTTTAAATGGAAAGCCACCGAGGAAATAGACAGTTATGTGTACCCCCGAAAGAAGACTACAAGAGATGGTACCCTACCCTACTTCTGGAGGTCAGAAGAAGGATTGTGCTTAGCTGGGCAGCTTTTGGAAAGGTTTATAACATTATTAGAAGTCCCAAATCAACAATTGAAACCAAAAGAAAGCTGTTTAAGGAATATGCTCTGCTGGTGGAGACAGCTATCTATTTAAAGCTGTATATAGCTATGGTGTGGCCACACTTAGAATTTGCATCACCAGTCTGGAACTTCTATCTTGCTCAGAACATTGACCTCCTGGAAACTGTTCAGAGACGTGCAACCAAGCGAATACCCTCCATCAGGCATCTACCATACTCTGAACGCCTTGCTTTCCTGGGCATGGATACATTGAAGCTCCGACGCCTGGCAACTGACTTGGTAGACACCCACAAAATCATTAACCATCTTGCCAACAACAACCCTGAACACCTTTTTGATTTCCATGTGTCTAACACACGTGGGCATGCCCACAAAGTAAGAAAACAGCACAGTTCCCATGACTTTCGGAAACATTTTTTCACGCTCAGAGTTGCTGAAGCATGGAACAAACTACTTGCATCAGTCGTTAGCTGTCGAGACACTGCATCTTTTAAAACCTCCATGCTTCCTGAGATTCGTCAACACTACACCTAATATTCCCTCTCCATACACACGCACACATATGTATCATACTCTGATCACTTCCCTGACATTTGTATATTATTCTATGTACTATGCATGCACTTTTGATGAGTTGTAGTGCACCTGAGCACTGTACACAGTAATTTCATTATTATATGGAAATGAGACATGGGTATTCACTGCAGAAACTCTTGAAATGGCCCAACATAATCAAGAATTTGAAGGGATTTAGTAACACAATTAACTTTGACCCAACCATCTAGTTCCACTTCTCTTCACAACATTTATTATTCCTCTCACCCAGCCACTTTCACCTTTCCTCAACACATGGCCCAACCATCTCATTCCATTTCTCTTCACAAAATTCATCAGTTCGTACAGAAAGAAAGCAAAATTGTTTTTACCTTATCGGAGAAGCTATCAAAAGAAGTGCGTACAGCATCTGGACAACCAAACTTGGATGACTTGAAACGGCGGATGGCATCTTGAAGAGTTGCAGCAACTAAGAAGTATTCCTGTTTTAAGCGGAGTTCTTTACCTTCAAATTGCTGAGGAAGAATTAAAAAGAGATTTATAAAGAAATTATAAAACATATTTACTTTAAACCTTTAGCATTTACATTAGTCTATATACACTATTGTATTTTCATGCTAAATAACAGTTAAAAGAGAGAAATGTTTATACTTATAGTTTTTAACAAAATATTCAACCCTTTAGCATTTACATTACTCTATATATACTATTGTATTTTCATTGTAAACACTTTATCTCACGAATCTATGAGATTTTGATATTATTTATTTTGAGAACAATACCTTAACATCTGTATGAGTGGCCAGTTACAGCCGGTTTGAACAGAAAGAGGTAAAAGAATTTTGGCCGGATTTGGCCAGTTTAAATGCTAAAGGGTTAGATGTTTCATTATTAAATTCCATATATGGACATGTACAGCGAGCCACACCATGCATCAACTCCATCACTCACTAGGCAATCCCTGGCACTAGAGATCGCGGTAGTCCAAGGAAGACGTGGCTGGAGTGCGTGAAGAGTGATTTGTATAAATGGAACTTGGCCGATGTCGATACTATGGACAGAAATTCATGGAGAGCGCCTGTGAGGCATCGCGTATCATTCCATACTTAGTTGTGGTTAGTGTGTGTGTGTGTGTTTGTGTGTTTGTATATATTGCTTTTGTTTTCATTCAGCATCATGTCATTCTTCATTGCTTTTCTCTAATATTATCTTCCATCAAAATAAAGCTTGAAAAGTTACTTACATTGTCGTTTGGATATAAGACTCTGGAGATGTTCTCAGCAAGATTTCTATCGCAGACAGCTTGAATGTAGTCACCACTGTTAACTGGAGAGAGAAGGTATTGGTACTTATAGAACAAACACATACACACAGCGATTTATATGTCAAAGAAAAAAGAAATTTATGGTTAGAATGTTTATTACTGTAAATGTGGCTAGTGTTAGGAAGGGCATCCAGTCGTAGAAAACCTGCCAGAAACAGTTCTGTACGAGCAAGACACAGTCACTTGACCAATCTTACCTTCAAAAATTTGAAGGGCTTTAGTGAAATAACTTTCTTATTATTATGCTGGCATTTGCAACATAAGTTCTTGGCATTTGGAACATAAGTTCTATGTAAAAACCTTATGACAGAAAGGTTTTAGATAAATATAAAAACTATAAACACATTAAAAAGCAGTTTGGTATTGTACAACCAGAAGCAGCTTCAAGCAGTTTGGTATGAAAGAATTAAAGTTGTAGTTACTTCCACTAATTTTAATTTCACAGAGTTTCTGATTGCATATCATTAGTAAACCACCTGTCTACCTTAATTATATCATTAGTAAGTCACCTGTCTACCTTGATTATAGAAATCACCTGCAATTAACGTTGGAGTCAGCAAAAAACGAAAACCAAAACAAAGAAAACAATAAATATGACAACACAAAAAAGGTTTTAAAGTTATTTTCCTTGCTAAAACAAGAGTTAAAACTGCGAGCCCAATAACCTGTGCCATGATAAGGCATGTGCCCAGGTAGCTACCAGGTTTAGAGGCCCAATACTAACCTATGTATGATCACAGCTCCAACACTATGGGCATGTGGTTAGAATGTCTCAGGAAAGAATCACTGGACAGATCTTACGGGCAAAACCAGCTGGTAGGAGACCCAGGGGCAAGATGGTTGGATAACATCCATGAGCAAGGCTGGTCTTGCTTGGGGATTCAGCCAGATCAGTTGGAGACGGTTGCTTCTGGCAGGGCCCGCTGGGAGGAGTGTTTGAGGACTCTGCCCCAACGACCCTTTCAGTGGGCGAAGAAGAAGACTCTACTGCTACTACCAATATACTACTACTACTACTACTACCACAAGAAGACAGAAAAGACAAAGACAAGAAGAAAAGGAAGAAAAAAAGGTGGGTGGGGGGGAAGGAGTGACACGTACAGAATTTTAAGTTGAAGCTGTTTGGTGCCTTGGCGGACCACAGACGTAGTGTGTTCACAGTGTTGTTACCATAGCCAGGTATAGGATTGTCAAAAGGCAGAGCAAATACTAACTGAAAAATAGAAGAAAATTACACAGAAACCACATTAGCAAGACATTCTTTGAAAATACAAAACAACATTATGATTGCATCACATTAAATATGAAAGTCTTTCGTCTAATATTATAAATTTTCGAATTAACAAACTTGTGAGATATTTTCTGCTAAATCATTACAGTGTGTTAAGAGTTAAATTATTATGAAATTTTTTTTAAATATTCAATATTTAGAATATTATACAACAATGAGCATATTAATGCCATTTTCCCTGCTAAAGCTGGGACTAGCCCTGAGGCCTCATAGTAGCCTTCATACACATCACAGAGTCCTTTTTGAGGTAATGTTTTACAACTAGATGCCTTTCCTATAGCCAGCTCTTTTAATCACTTCTTGTAACAGGCAAGGGTATGGTTTACCAATTCTAAACCGAATACACACAGTGTATTATTGTTACAAAAAAAAAAAAAATCTACACCCTCCATTGAACAGAATATTTCAGCTACATGCTGTAGACATGGTGACAAAAGTATTGCCACAAAAAGACAGCCAGAAATATTCACTACATCAGCCATTTCACTTCTCTTAGTGTTCCTTCCACAGAAGCATTGCCCTAATCATGATTTAGCAAAGAAAAGCAACAGTCTGGAGAACAGAGCTCTCAACAACAATCAGCGTGAAATTATCATCATCACCATGTTACATCCATTTGTCCACACTAGCATGGGTTAGACGAGTTGTCCTGTTGTGAGCAATGCTAGGTCAGGTGACCATGTCTTGCTCATACAGAACTGATTTTGGCTTGGTTTCTACAGCTGGATGCCCTTCCTCATTTATAGTGAGTACTGGGTGTTTTTTGTCATGTCGCCTACACAACCACTTTACAGTAAGTACTAGGTGCTTTTTGTTGTGACGCTTACTTGGCCACTTCACAGAGTGGGCTGGGTGCTTTTTGCCATGACACCATAGGTGTCACAACAAATAAAATGGAATTTTATTTGTAAGTAGTCCAGAGGCAGTAAATTGACAGTCATTAGAGTGTTGAATACAATACTTTATGGCATTGTTCTCACTCTGCATTCTGGATTCAAATTTCAATGAGGTCAACTTTACTTTTCATCTTTGCTGGGCCAATAAAAATGCTGGTCTTGAAAAATGCTGGCCTAAATTAGACTCTGTTATTTGTAAGTCAGCTGCCCTAGTTAAACGAGATTAACCCTTTAGCATTTACATTACTCCATATATACTATTGTATTTTTGTGGTAAAGGTTTTACCTCACATAATATAGAATCTATAAGATTTTGATATTATTTATTTTGAGAACAATACCTTAACATCAATACGAGCAGCCAGTTATGGCCAGTTTGAAAAAAAAGAAGTGAGAGAATTCTGGCCGGATATGGCCAGTTTAAATGCTAAAGGGTTAATACCTACTTAGCATCCTGCACAACACAATGTAATACACCAAAGAAACTTACCTGAGAGTCGAGCCATTGGACACCTTTACTGGTGTGTTCAACACGACCATAAAAGTTCACAGGAAGCATGTATTCTGGGCGGGATTTTTCCCATGGATTGCCATAACGAAGCCAATCATCGGGTTCTTCAATCTTTTGAATAATTGAGAAGGAAAAAAAAAACCATTAGAAGGATAGAATTCAACATTAAAACCAAATATGCCATTAAAAAAGAAATATCTAATATTAAAAACAGAATCTAAAATGCTCTTCCTACCTGCCAGCCATTGGAGATTTTCTGGGTGAAGATTCCGTAATCATAACGGATACCATATCCATAGGCAGCAAGGCCAAGAGTAGCCATTGAGTCCAAAAAGCAGGCAGCGAGGCGACCAAGACCACCATTACCCAGACCAGCATCTTCTTCTACTTCTTCCAGTTCTTCAATGTCAAGTCCAAGCTAGAAAAATAGGATTGAAGAAAAAAAAAAGATCAGAGCTAATGAGAAAAAAAAAATGTCTGCAGTGTGTGTGAGTGTGAATGAGTGTCTGTCAGAGTGTGTGTGAGTGTGAATGCGCGTGCATGTTAGAGTGTGTGTGAGTGTGAATGCGCGTGCATGTTAGAGTGTGTGTGAGTGTGCATGTTAGAGTGTGTGTGAGTGTGCATATGTAGATGTAAGAAATTGTATCAACTTATTACTGATATCACATTTTCTCAAGTTTATAAAGCAACGTCAATCAGATTTATTCCAGCAGAAATACATATACTTTCATCATCAACATCATCATCATCACAGTTTTGCATCCATTTTACATTCTGACATGGGTTGCATAGGTTGACAAATTCTGAGAGGGGACAGATCAGATGATCACATCTTATTGCTCAAATGTCCCAGCTTGGCTTAGTTTAGTTTCTACAGTTAGAATCCTTTCCTAACATCAACCACTTTACAAAGTGGGCTGGGTACATATTCTAGTGGCACCAGTGCTACCACTTACAGAGTGCACAGGGTGCATTCAAGCGCGGAAAAGTGAAAATGCATGAATCTCACAAAACCTCACGTCAATAGCAACAGACACAAAAATATATACTTTAACTGATCTTCTATTGACTCTTTCAATGCCTTTAATAAAAAAAACATCATTTGAAAATAATCAAGAATTTGGAAGGATGATATGTCAGAAAAACAAAATACAACTGAAAACCAAAAACAGAAAAAAATTGATGAAAATGGTACCTGGTACATGGCTTCGTCACAGGCATTCTGGATCCCCAGATTAACCATGGTGTTGCAAAGAGTTCTCCCCATATAGAATTCCAAGGAGATATAGTATATTCTCTGTAAATAAATAGATAGATAGATAAAGTTACAAATAAAATTAACACAAATTATTGTGAAAGAACTTCAATAAGTTTTTAACCCTTTACCATTTATATTACTCTATATATACTGTTGTATTTTCACAGTAAAGGATTTCCCTCACATAATATCGAATCCAGGAGATTTTGATGTTATTTATTTTGAGAACAATACCTTAACATCAGTATGAGTGGCTGCTTACAGCCAGTTTGAACGGAAAAAGGCGAGAGAATTCTGGCTGGATAGGGCCAGTTTTAATGCTAAAGTGTTAAATTTGATCTGAAAGCCAACACAACTGATGTAGTTCATACAGACAGAGGAAGAAGCTCATTCCAGAGAGCTCAAACTGACTGACATATACAAATCATGTCATAATTGCTGCCAGTTGATATAAGCACAATCAGGACTGGCACTACCATATAGGCAAACTAGGCAGCCACCTAGGGCCCTGATTTCAGGGGGTGCATTTCTCTAAATCAACAATTTTGAAAGATAAGTAAATAAATAAATTTCAGCTTTATTGAGGGCCGTTTTTTTATCCTGGTTTATTTCATACAGGTACAAATAAATGTTGAAAAAATCCTTTTAAACATTTATTGTTTATCAATTTTGAAATTGATATTTTCCTTGTGGGGGCACCAAAATCTAACCTTGCCTAGGGTGCCAGATAGTCTGGCACTGGCCCTGAGCACAATATATACATTATGATGCTTGTTTAGTCAACAAGGGAAAGTCAATGTCTATGACACTCTTCAGGGCCTCTGTGACAAGTGGGATTG
Source organism: Eledone cirrhosa (assembly GCA_964016885.1). NCBI lineage: Eukaryota > Metazoa > Mollusca > Cephalopoda > Octopoda > Eledonidae > Eledone > Eledone cirrhosa. Next base: position 46,988,522 of record OZ024752.1, on the reverse strand, counting down.
ATTGGAGAAGATATACTGAACCTAGACACCTTTCCTGAATGCTTGAAACAGAGTGGATTCTACTAAAGGCACCCAAGAGTCAGGTGATGGTGTTAAACTAGGTGACGGATTAAGTCTAATATTTGAGTAGGCCACAGTTGGATTTGAACTCAGACTGCAAAGAACTGGAACAAATACTGTGAAGTATCTCGTCTGATGCTCTAACAATTCCAGCAATACACATCTCTAGACTGGTACTTTATTTTGTCAATCGTAAAAGGTCAAATTGAGTCAGGGGAGGGGTTTGTTTTAATAAAGAGCATTAGCAAAAATACTGTGAGACATTTAGCCTTATGTTTTAACAACTGTACCAATTCACTACCCAAACTACATTACATAATCTTTAAGAAATATGTAACCCTATGAACAGGTTTCAAATGTATTACAATGTTTAACTTCTGTAATGATTTATCAAAACACATCTAAAGAAACAGGTTTGATAATTAAATGTTTATAGTATTTTTATTTGTGAAGAGAACATTGCTGTGAAAATTTTCAGTATTTGAATTTTTAATGTGATGCAGTTATAGTGCTGTTTTATCATTTTTAATAATTGTTTCTACTTTTGGCACAAGGCTAGCTGGTACTTTATTTTATCGACCCCGTAAGGATGAAAGGCAAAGTTTTGCTGTTGTCGTTTCAAGTGATACAGCATGTTAAGAATTAAAGTGCTAGGTTAAATTCAACAAAAGCAGGAGTTCATACAACCAACAATCACGTTTTGCTCTATTTATCTTCTTTACAAAAGCGGTTTTTGTTAAGCTGACCCAGTTAACCTAATAAAAGAAATTTCAATCAGTATTCTAACTATAGCCAGACCGTCTATTAGGAGAATGGGTTCTTATAAGATTCCATACATAGAATATGTGGTTGACAGTTGAACCCTTTCATTACCCTATTTCTAATGATTTTCAAAATAATTAAGAATTTGAAAGGATTTAGTAATATAACTAACTTTAAAATAAATAGTTTTGTATCATACAAACAGGGGTTGTTTCAAAAGGGTTAAATTCATAAAACAACCTTTTGTCTGCTATCATGAAGTTTATTGTTTTAATTCTTTTACTGATTTCAGTCATTGGTTTGGGACCATACTGGGGCACCACCTTCAAAGATATTTTGTTAATCATAACAAGACCAGTCCTTTTTTCGGTCTTATACATATTTTAAGTATCTTTATTTAACAAATCACTTTTGACATAAATTCGTTTTAAACCGGCAAAACTAAACACACACAGAAACATACGATGGGTTTCTGTATAATTTCTGTCTATCAAATTACACTAGCACGCTTTTTGGTAAAACTGAGAATGCAGAAGACACTTGCGAGAAACCTTCATCATACAGCTATCCCTGCGCCTAGAAAGTTTCCCTTCCAAGGCAAGATGATTTCGTGGAAGACCAACAGTCGCTCATGCCTAACTGTTTCCCATCTCCACACTGCCGATGTAATCCAACTGAAAGGCAAAGGCCGTTAAAGCTTGGCACTAATGACGTCTTCACTAATTTCTACAGGAATCGAACTCATAACCTCACGATTGTGAATGTAACAAGCCAAAACAAATACAGCAAAATATCTTGTCCGGCGCTCTAACGATCCTGCCAATCCAATAATAAATGTTTTTTAATGAATATTTTATACGGAAAACCCCACAGCGGAAGATGTAAAACTCTGTTATCAAATCTGAGAACCATTTTTGGTTCCTTCCCTTACTACTATAATATCATTGGGGAAAGGCTTGATCACCACAACGTCACATTTCTCTTCTAGAAATATAGGATGCAACAACGCCAAGTAAAAAGAAACGACAAAAGAAAAAAAATTACATCGAATTAATCTCAAACCCATGACACTATTGAGAATTAGGCATTCAAGAATTGTCTCCCTTAGCTACCACCACCACCACCACCACCACCACCACCAATAACAACAACAACCAGTACAAGATAACTGTGGAATTTAACGCCCTGCTGATTAGCAAATGTTCCTACAAACCGCACCTATAGATAAAAATTACCATGAAATAAAGGTGGGAAACCTTTTTAATCTGAAAAGCAATTTTTAACTTCAAATAAATAGATAAATAAAATGATATTTGAGACTATCGGAACCGCATAATTTATCATTCAGTGCGACGTTTGGCTTGAAATGACATCAGATAAGATTATAATAAAAAATGAAACTAAAAACACATTTTTTTTTTAACGTTCAGGATGCCTAAAAGCCACTCGAAATAGGCTTAAAGAGCTACAAGTTTCCGACCCCTATCCTAAGTCGTGGGCCTCCATTTGCTCATACTAATGAGAGGTGAGGAGAGCAGGAGAGACGAAGGACGTGACAGGGGGGGGGGGGATTGGTTCCTTTGTGTTCGGAGCTGGTGTATATGTATATGTTTCACAGACACCCTCACACTAATATATGAATGTTTTCCTCACACCCACCACATTTTCTAACTCTGGGAACTGTATTTTATAAACATATAGATATTTAGAGGATTACAAGGTGCAATGTTATTTATATAACTGCGTATATAAAACTATCGACACCAACCTCAGACCTCCATCTTACTCAAGCTTGTTACCACCGCATCTGTCCCCTCTACCTACCAGATCTTCCAACCACCATTGTATAACGATTTCCTACACATCCACATACTACGTAATGTCTCCTCACTCTCACAACACCACAGTGTTTCAGTTTGAATAACGAAACAGCCCGTGGCTGAGCATTCTGCAAACAAGTGCAGCCTATCCGATGGGCTTCCAAAACAGTTTTTGTCTACCCAATTTCATCCACGGACATCAGTCGACCCAGAGCTATAAAAATAAATTATACTTGTCCCAAATGAATGCCAAATGATTTCGAAGTGAAATCTGTTCACCTTTCGGTCATTTACACGTTAATTTCTTTGAGAGAGAGAGAGAGAGAGAGAGAGAGAGAGAGAGAGAGAGAGAGAGAGAGAGAGAGAGAGAGAGAGAGTGTGTGTGTGTGTGTGTGTGTGTGTGTGTGTGTGTGTGTGTGTGTGTGTGTGTGTGTGTGTGTGTGTGTGTGTGTGTGTGTGTGTGTGTGTGTGTGTGTGTGTGTGTGTGTGTGTGTGTGTGCGCGTGCGTGCATACGTTCGTGCGTAAATTGAGTGATTCTTACGAGATATTTTCGTTTTATTTCGAGTCGTGGTCACATGCATTATACTTAATGGTTGCGTATACTTTTGTTGCAGTGGCTTTTCTATACAAGAAATATTTGGATCTTGGTAAGAGGAAAAATGTCAGTAACCTCTAGCTTGTATACAAGGAGTGTCAAGGAAAGACACAACATCAAGGTCAAGGACACACTAACAATAGGGGAGGGAGGAGATGCTGTTTTCATAACATTTAACAAAGTATACTTGACTTTGTCGAGTTAGGTCCAGCAGCAACACTTTGGGCAGGAGTTGAATAAGCTTGCATAGGGCCTCTGGCTAAAAATTTCATCTAGGTACAATACATTATTTATGGTAGCCATACATTAATTTCGAGCCCTTTCATTACCATATTTCTAATGGAAGACACTGCCTATGATTTTCAAAAAATAATGAATTTGGGAGGGGGGGGGATTTGGTAATACAACTTTTTTGTACATTCGGTTCTCTTCCTGTTGAGGAACTGCTTCCCCATGCCAAAGCATCTATACTTCTGCAGTACTCCCAGTTACAGACACATCTCTCTGCGCGGATCTCAACACCTGTATCAAACTGGCTGCTGAGGAGATATGCCTTGTCCAGTTTGATGACACCAGATGGCAACAGGCAACCGTAGCGGTCAGATATGGTGGCCACAATCTCCAGTCTCGCTGACTTTGTGTGGCATTTCTTTCATCGGTGACCTCTTACCATATCCCCATCAACAAGGTTCTCCTCAACACAACGGGACCTACTGTGATTGAGGAATACAAAGTGGCCTATACGACTTGGAACCAGCTTGGCCTCTGCCATGTGGATGTCCAGTCACTCGAGTTTGAAGTTTCAAGAATTGATGGCGCATTAACACAAACACTGACAAGGAAAATTACCATCGTTGAATTTTCAAAACAAACCGAGTATACAGCTTCTATCAATGAGATTACCACACCAACATAGTTGATACGATGTTGCCCTAAATCAATGAAGAAGCCAGCAGGTAACTTTTATCCCAGTAATCTGCCCTATCAACTAATTCAACGAACTCTATAGTACAGCTGAGAATCCTTTGTTGAATTGGAAAGGCCACGAGTCCACAAACAAGTAGTTGTTCCCAGATTCATTGATATTTAAGGATCAACGAAGGGAAGTAACTATAAATGGAACTGATATGCAAAAGGATAAGAAACAGGAGCAGATATGATTACTATGCCTTGGAAATAAATAGGAAGAGTTGCTTGGAACCAACAGGTATCTGTAAGCTATATATTGCAGATTGCTTATAGAGATTCTCAAATGGAGTGGTCAGAATCTTCTATGGTTAACCTCAGCATAAGGAAAAATAAAACATGTACATTTATATTCTTTCTATAATCAAGTTTATTGGTTCATATCATGAGAAAAGGTTAGAGATCATTCATATAAACAATATATGTAAAAGATCAATACCACATAGCTCTATTTCCTTCAGAATGAAATCTGTGGGATGTTGAAGTCTGAGAAAGTCCCGAGCCCAAACCAATAAAGAAAGAATGATGGCTTTTATAATGTTATTCGAGAAGAAGAACACATTGTCACAGCACTTGGACGCAGATTGCCAGTAATTTCAGTTGGCACTGAAAGGTGTTTTGAATGCAGTTCATTTAATGTCAAAGCTTCCATTAGCATATGAGATGCTGGATGACAAGCAACGAAGAGAGGAAATGAGAAACAGAGATAGAGGAAGAATCAACCCCAGTACTAGATTTAACTAGATTTGTTTTTGTTGACCTCAGCAAGTGGAACAAATACTGCAAAGCATTCTATCTGACATTCTAACGACTCTGCAAATTCACCGCCTTATATATATTGTAGTACTGGACTTAATAATTATATATATATATATATAATTATGAAAGATAAACAAGTATATATATCTATATATAAAAAGACATACATATACATACAAAGAATTATCCATCAATTATAATTTTTGCTCAACGAGTTTACTTTAAAGTAGATATATTTTTTTATCTCACTTACTTATCCTAATTTTGAACTTATATATATATATAAATGTATACATGCTTCAACAGGATTCTAATAAATGCGTATACATTTTGGGGGGAAACCTTGTATCATCATCATCATCATCAATTTACGTCCGCTTTTCCCTGCTTGCAAGGGTGGGACGGGTCTTATTCAGCACAGCATCTCTCCACTCGTCACGGTCCTTCGTCATCTCTACCGTGAGCTTCAATGATCTGAGGTCTGTTCTCACCACCTCCGCCCATGTTTTTCGTGGTCTACCTCTACCACGTCTTCCTTCAACTGTCATTTCCTGGCACTTCTTCACCCATCGGTCATCCTCCATGCGCATCACATGTCCATACCACCTCAGTCTCCTCTCCCGTACACTACATTCTATCCCTCTAAGACACAGTTTCTCTCTCAACACATTCATGCCGGGTCGTTCACGCACATTACTCTGCAGTTGCTGCCCATGTCTCACTACCATGCAGCATCGCGCTCCTCACACAGGCACCATACAACCGGCCTTTCGTCAGCAGGGAGAAACCCTTCTTCGTCAGCAGAGGAAGCAGCTCCCTAAACTTCTTCCAACCCGTCCTTATTCTAGATACTATGGCCTCGGAACACCCTCCTCCCATGCTAATCTGATCACCTAGGTACTGGAAGCTATCCACCACTTCTATAGCGCCCTCCTGCATTTGAAATATATATATATTTATTTATATAATTATTAAGGCCAGTACTACAACACAGCCATACCAGAAACAACTTTTCAACCTATCTAACAGAGGTGTAAATAATACAACCAGCTAATAGAGGTTTTCTATTCCAATGACTTATTTATGTCACCAGCACTTTAGTAAATGAATCAATAGTACAGTTTATAACTTGAGTTCCCCAAACTCTTTTCATAGCAATCACAAAGGTGATCAAAAATTATATACTGGCAATTATTTTTTTGTCTTTTCAGTATCTTATATAAACGTATATTGTATAACCAAGTGCATTACCGGTACTTTATTTTATCGACCCCGTAAGGATGAAATGCAAAGCTAACATCGGCGGGATTTGAAATCAGAAAGTAAAGGGACATAACTCTATGCTGCAAAGCATGGTGTCTGACGCTCTACCGATACTGCCAAACCAGGCATAATAATAATAATTGTTTTAGACTTTTGGCACAAGGCCAGCAATTACCCGGTGCATTACTGGTACTTTATTTCATCGACCCCGTAAGGATGAAATGCAAAGCTAACATCGGCGGAATTTGAAATCAGAAAGTAAAGGGACATAACTCTATGCGTCAAAGCATGGCGTCCGACCCTCTATAATTCCTATATTAGAAGCAATGAGGAAGCGAAATGGTATTTCCTTTAGTGATCAAATAATTTGCTTCACTTCTTGTCTAAATCAATTCCAACAATATACAGCAATAAACGATAAGTTATACGGCGTACATTTCGAAATATTTCAGTATCGATTAAATAGTGGATTGATAATAATAATAATAATAATAATAATAATAATATTTCTACTTTTGGCACAAGGCCAGCAATTACCCCAGTGCATTATCGACCCCGTAAAGATGAAAGGCAAAGTTAACCTCGGCGGAATTTGAACGCAAAACGTTTGCTCACAGATTGTCGTACAACGTTTTACTAGTGGAAAGAATTCTTTGTTGAAAGTATTAATAACGATTTCTGCTAGAAGCACAAGGCCAGTAATTTTACAAGAAGTGTAACTTCAAACTGGAACCTTCCATGATTATATATGTGTGTGTGTGTATGTGTGTGTGTTACGTAATTCCAAAAGAAAAGCAAAGGAAAAAAGAGTGCTCTATGTATAGAACAGAGCTATTTAATTAGAAAGTGAGCAATACAAACTATAACTACTCCATTACCAAAGGTTTCTGGATCACAGACGATAATAATATAGACGTCTGGATCGTAACATCTCTACCTGACGACCGATGCAGACGTTATATTTTGTGTTGTTCACTTTCTAATATATATATATATATATATATATAAATGAAAGGTATAGAAATTGTTTTAGCGAGAAGCTAATAGTATTCTATAACATAACTATATATATATATATATATATATATATATATATATAAAGAAGAAATTAAAAGATGGTTAAAAAAGTTCCATATATTTTATTATGCGCATTTCGAAAACAACATCATCCTGGGACAAAAATTGTGTTCTCATCAGATAAAATAAGGTAACATGATATGAGGCCTAAAAACACTTGTTTTAAAACATTTTACAGCTAAGGTATATTTATCTGTCACATAATGTAATGACTTGACAAAGATCACCTGTGTTCAACACAGGCAATTAGTTTTATTCTATTTGAAGCAGTTTATGTAGAGAGAAGAGTCAAGAATTTCAGCAGTGGGTTTGTTCCAGCTAGTAGCTTATTGGGTTACTATTTACAGAGAAAACAAATATACCGTACAGACATTATCAACTAACTGACAATGGAAAAGTTAGTTAGGTTAGGTACGTCTGCTTTGAAAAGGAAATGAGGAATGGGTGTCAAATACTGTTCACGTATTGGACTGCAGACAGTGTGTGTGTGTGTGTGTATGTATATATATATATATATTATGCGTGTGTGTATACAAACACGCATATATATATATATATATTATATATATATATATATCATAATCATTCTAATAAATATTCTAATAAATATTGCCTGTACAGGTAATCAAAGTGTATATACATTTTTGAGGGGACACCCTGTGTGTATATATATATATATTATTTATCTATATATATTTATATATATAGATAAATAATATATATATATATATTATTTATCTATATATATCAAGTTTAATATAGGGATGGCTTCTACAGGACTAGAACTGTTTCATTCAAAAGAAATCATATATATATATACACGAGTGGGCTGAAAAGTTCATAGGCTGATTATGAAGGAGTGATGTTAAAGCTGTAAATTCTTCTTATTAATAACTGCATTGTTTTCTGTCCAGTTAAACTGACATCTGACTGTTCAAAGAAGACTTCAAAAGTAACTAGTAGCGACATTTCTTGAAAATAGACAAAATTTGGCATCGTGATGTTATCAAGCGCCTGCAGAAAAAGGGGTTTAGCCCCCAAAGACATTCATGCTGACATGGTTGCTATATTACAGCTGAATTTATTAGGGAAAGGGAGAGTCTTGAAGATGACCCAAAGTCTGGACGTCTTGCAGCTGCCTCCACCGAGGAAAACATTGATCGTGTTCAACACACGGTGATGGATGACAGGCGATTAACTATAAATCAAATAGCCAATGGTATTAGCATATCCTGTGAGAGAGTTGAGAACATTTTGCACACAGAACTTGGCATGACGAAAGTTTCTGCTCAGTGGGTGCCACGTTTTCTGACACCTGATCAGAAGTGCACCAGGCTGATCATATCGTGGGAAAATCTGACATTGTTTGAAGTAGATCCAGCTAGTTTCCTTTGACCTTTCTTAACTCAGCATAAGCGTTGGGTTCGTCACTTTGAACCAGAAACAAAGAGACAATTCATGCAATGGGAACCAGCCCTCCTCACCTGCTCCAAAGAAGGTCAAGGTCGTTTCATCTGCAGGCAATGTGATGGCCTCAGTTTTGAGGGATGCAAAAGGCATTCTGTTTATTGACTATCTTCAAAAAGGGGCCACGCCATCAATGGAGGTTACTGTGCCAACTAGCTGAGGCAGTCACGAAAGGCTATGAAGACCAACTGAGGAAAAGGGTCTTGCTTCATCAGGACAATGCTCCCTCACATAAGTCCTTGGTTTCAATGCCTGCTGTCCATGACTGTGGCTTTGAACTGGTTGATCACCCTCCCTATTTCTCCTCATTTGGCCCCATCTCACTATCAGATCAGATGAAAAATCCCTTGGTTGGGAACCTGTAAAGCGGCATATCTACTGTTGATGACATTTTTTTACTAACAGGATGAAAGCTGCTTTACCAGTGAGACCCAAGTACACTGCAGCACCAACTGCAGCACCAACTGCAGCACCAACTGCAGCACCACCGGCAGAAGTGTCTTGGTAAGCCTATGAACTTTTCAGCCGACTATCTCTCTCATATATATATATATATATACTTATATATACATATGTATATATAAGTATCTCTCTCTCTCTCTCTATATATATATATATATAAGTATATATATATATATATATATATATAAAAGTATATATATATATATATATATATATAAAAGTATATATATATATCTACTTATATATACATATGTATATATAAGTATATATATATATCTACTTATATATACATATGTATATATAAGTATATATATATATATATATATATATATATCTACTTATATATACATATCTACTTATATATACATACCTACT
>OZ024752.1:46946415-46976415 GCA_964016885.1 Eledone cirrhosa | reverse complement strand
CTTTATTTGCTTAAAATGAATGTCAAGAGGACGGACAATATTAATATATAAATATAATATATATAAATATATATTATAAACATTAGTCGTCTGCAGTTAGTAAAATTATATAACAAAAATGATAGAAAATGTTAGTATTATGAAATCGAAAATTACGAAATTTATTTAAGCAATATCACATTTTCTCTCTCAGCTATAAAACCAGTTATATCATTAACTGTAGCTATTCTATATAAATGTCATCGTTTTATCGTGAAAGCAACAAAATTGGAATAAATCTAAACTAAAATACAACAAATATTTATCTACCAGTTTGAAAGACGCTTCATGCATTTTAATTTAAGCAAATTGTTATTGTCCATTTGATATGTTGTTTGTATGTGAATACCTTTCAAACTCGGGCTACATTTTATTTATACGTTGTTTTAATAAATATACTTGGGTTAAAATTACATTAAAAAAAAAAAAAAATCTTTTAATTTATTTATACATTAATGGGATTTATACAATAAATATAATTCTTCTAGATTTGAAGTGTAGCAACAGATGTCATCATCATCATCATCTTGTTATCCTGAAATAGCATCCTTGCATCTAGAAGATTTTTGGTTGTGTGTTTTGTTTCGTTTTGTTTTTTAGTTTATTTTACTTAAATAAAGCGATTGCAAACCACCAACAAAATATATTAATATAAATTATTGCATATCGTAGATATTTATTGAATGCATTCGAATTTGAACGGATGACAAACTAAAACAAATGGAGAAATGCAACAAGTTATTAAGGAACTTAATCTATTCAATATTGCAACCTCCAACAATGAAATATTAGCCCTGAGTTCGTTAATATATATATATCTATAATAACATGATTTCACTGTCTAATGTTATAGGAAATAGTGGAAGACGTATTCTTCGAGGTGACAAACAGGTATCTACTTCAAGAAGATATGTCGGACTATCAAAATATATATTTTTTTTTTTCAAAGATTATCAAAATTGAAACGTACCTTGGGATCTTTTTCATAATAATATTGTTGGGTTCTAATCCAGCGGCCAACCAAATGGTCTTTGATTGTGTGTGCCAAGGCGAAGAAATAATCTCTTTGAGTCGCGACATTTCTGTCCTTCACCAAAGTAAAATGCAAATGTCTGTTAAAACTCTTCTTTATCCCAGCCACATCACCAACCTGAGGAATACCACGGATAGTAATTTGCTTGCGAAGATCTGAATCCGTCTGCGGTATGCACGACATGGTTGTAAATTGGTGAGTGAGAGAGTTTTAATGAAGATGTCGAAAAGCTCAAATTAAAGGAGAGTTGTCCCTGACAATCAATGCGTCCTTCAACTACGATTCTCAAGGACGTAACCTCCGGTGATGGTTGTTGTTGTTCCTGCTGCTGATCTCTTTCACTGTAGTATTTCTAGCAACATACGTAATCACACGACATAAAAGGTGATGTTAGCAAAGGAATTGTAGTATAATCTTCACTAATATTTTCTTTCTATCTATCTTTCTTTCTGTATCTCACTCACTACAACCAATTCATCTCTCACATCATTTTTTAAAGATATATACAATACAATATTTAATGAATACTTAATAATAAATACAATTAATTATTGCTAAGGATCTTATAAATATGCATATTTTAAATACAATTAATTATTGCCAGGGACCTCATAAATATGCACAAATATTTTTAATACAATTAATTATTGCCAGGGACCTCATAAATATGCACAAATATTTTTAATACAATTAATTATTGCCAGGGATCTTATAAATATGCACAAATATTTTTAATACAATTAATTATTGCCAGGGATCTTATAAATATGCACAAATATTTTTAATACAATTAATTATTGCCAGGGACCTTATAAATATGCACAAATATTTTTAAAACAATTAATTATTGCCAGGGACCTTATAAATATGCACAAATATTTTTAATACAATTAATTATTGCTAAGGATCTTATAAATATGCACAAATATTTTTAATACAATTAATTATTGCCAAGGATCTTATAAATATGCACAAATATTTTTAATACAATTAATTATTGCCAAGGATCTTATAAATATGCACAAATATTTTTAATACAATTAATTATTGCCAGGGACCTTATAAATATGCACAAATATTTTTAATACAATTAATTATTGCCAGGGACCTCATAAATATGCACAAATATTTTTAATACAATTAATTATTGCCAGGGATCTTATAAATATGCACAAATATTTTTAATACAATTAATTATTGCCAGGGACCTTATAAATATGCACAAATATTTTTAAAACAATTAATTATTGCCAGGGACCTTATAAATATGCACAAATATTTTTAATACAATTAATTATTGCTAAGGATCTTATAAATATGCACAAATATTTTTAATACAATTAATTATTGCCAAGGATCTTATAAATATGCGCAAATATTTTAAATACAATTAATTATTGCCAGGGATCTTATAAATATGCACAAATATTTTAAATACAATTAATTATTGCCAGGGATCTTATAAATATGCACAAATATTTTTAAAACAATTAATTATGGCCAGGGATCTTATAAATATATAAACACAAATAATAAATAAAATTAATTATTGCTAGGGACCTTTAAACATAATGGACAAATTTTTTTTTAAAGATATCTAAAATACAATATTAAATGAATACTTCTTAATAAATTCACTAATTTTTAGACTAGTAAAAAGAATATAAACATAAATAAATAGAATTAATTATTGTCAGGACATTACAAATAAGTTTTAGCTATATTCATAAATAACATTACAAATGTATAAATAACATTATAAATTGCTAACAATTCTTTCAAAAGAACATTACAAATATGTCTAAGCTGTGTATAAAAATAGGATAAAACTATAAATGCAAATAATTACAACTAATTATTACCAGAGACCTTATAAATATAATGCATAAATATTTTTAATACAATTAATTATTGCCACTCACATTATAAATATATTGCACAATACTTTTTTTTTAAATATCATATTACCAGAATGGCAAATAAATATCTAAAAATAATTTATTGAATTTTAAAGAAAAACAAACACCAGCCTTCATTGATTTAATATATATTAGTTATTTATCATAAATAAATTGAGTTTTATTTCGAAGTATTACTAGAATCACAAACATATATACATTATATGCTCAGCAATCTCACATTATACTTACAGAAAAGAACACACTTTACATATATATTCAACACAAACTCAAATATATACAATTAAATACACAAACTGATCTCGCAGATAATTTTTCAATGGTGTTATAAGAATTTGTTGTTATTTGAAAATAATAAAATGTTGGATTTGAAAGAAAAAACAAACGACATCCTTCAATGGTTTCACATGTAGTTATTTATTATAAATATAACATTAAACATACATACCATACATTCTCTCTCTTTATATATATATATATATATATATATATATATGTATATACACACGCACACACTTATATATATATATACAAACATATGTTTGTATATAAATATATATATATATATTTTGTATATAAGTATATAAATATATATATATATATTTATATACAAGTATATAAGTATATATACAAGTATATACTTGTATATAAGTATATAAATATATATATTTATATGTGTATGCATATATCTATCTATCTATATATACACACACATATATACATTATATATTATTGCCAATATGTATGTATGTGTACGAATACGCATAAGCACACACTTTATAACATATATTTAACACATACTAACGCAAACTCAAATATACAGTTATATACACACCATTCTCCACTCTATTTGCGATGTTTATTAGTATTACAATGACCTTAACATTTTACTAATCTCCTTAAATCATTGACATATCTGATTCCTCAACTGTAGATAGATATATAATATATAGATATATACATAAATCTGAAAATCTACCAGACATAGATTCCTACATACATGTCTATCCATTTATCTCTCTCTCTCCCTCTCTGTATATACAGCCCCCCCCCCAATGTATACACACTTCAACAGCATTCTAATATAAGAGTGCATACATTTTTGGGAACACCCTGTGTATATATATATATATATATATATATATATATGTATATATATATATATATATATATATATATATATATATATATATATATATATAATAATAATAATAATGAAAATATTGTGTACAGAGCTCAGGTGCACTACAACTCATCAAAGGTGTATGTATAGTATATAGGGTGGTGTACAAACGTCAGGAAAATGAACAGTGCATGAGTCATGATATACACATGTGTGCATGTGTATGGATGGAGGACATCAGGTGTAGTTTTGGCGAATTTCGGGGAGCATGAGGGTTTTAAAGGATGCAGTGTCTCTGCAGCTAACATATATATGTCTCCGTAGACTGTTTTTCACTCTGGTGGTATTCTATCCCCTATAATTCAACACATATCTCTTTGTGTGTTCTCTCTCTCTCTCTCTCTATATATATATATATATATACTGTCTTATAAAGATCTGGATTCTCATCCTTGAACTCATTAAATTACATGGGATTAACCAGAGTTTTTAACTCAGTTTTTTTAGTTTTTTTATTTCATATATGTATATATAAATTAAAAAGTCAGACATCTCAATGAATGTTATATATACATTATGTTTTGTATATATATATTTTTTGAGTATATAATGGTTGTTTAGCGACACTTCAGTATGCAGATTGGAGCACTCTACGAAGTACGCACGTTGGTCCAATTCGGACTGCCTGAAGAGGTCACAGCCAAGGATCGGTGTCACCGAAATAGCAGTACACCTTTAATAAACGAAGCGAAACTTTAAATATTTGACTTAATTATTTTATTATATATATATATATATATATATATATATATATATATATATATATATGTGTGTGTGTGTGTGTGTGTGTGTGTCCCAATTCTAGCTAAATTAGTGGTAACATTCTATTATTACACAATTACACACGTCTAGAAGACAGGTGCTACGGAATTCTCGTGTGAAATAACCTGAAGAAACTAGTTGAAAACATTTAAAAAATCGCATGAAAAAACAGATTTCACCTTCAAAATTCTAACCAAACCTATCAACTAACTCCTTTTGAAATAAAAAAAAAAAAATTGCTATTACATCCATCTGGGAGACGAATGTAATAATAAATGTTACCGAATTAATACTGACATGAATATAAAATATATATCATAATATATGTGTTTATCTAGCAACAAATACTTGCGAATAGTACATAGTAAGTCTACGTGATTTCACATATATCAGCCGTGGAGTCTTATAAAACATTGGATTACACAGTAATGGGAGGAAATTCTGTTATCCCCATCCTCTTCTCCACTCTCTCTCTCTAATCATCATCATCACCACCATCGTCATGATCATCGTTATCGTCGTTGCTAACGAAAGAATATACGTAGTGGCAGGACCAGCTAGAAATAGCAGCCAACTGTCTATCACAGCACACCCTTTGGATCCACATGATATCTAGTCCTGGTTATACTGTTTGGGAAATAAGTGAGATGGTCACGATCGGAATGGCTTTGACCATACGTCTTTCTTGATTAGGACTGGACTGGGGACTAAACAACATAATCTAACATCATATATCAAGACCCAGGTATATACCTAGGTATTTAGCACACTATACTAGCTCTACAATGTAAGCCTGGGGATTTAGCACACTAGATGAGCTCTACAATGTGTACCTAGATATTTAGTGCCCTAGGCTAGCTCTACGATGTATGCCTGGATATTTAGTGCACTCTGCTACATTGAGGAGGTCTAATAAGACTGGTGCATGATTGGAGTTATCTCCCATACTTTCTGAAAGCATCAAAATAATATTAGTCAATGATGGTTTAACTATTTTTGAGTTATCCAAACATTAAATAATGCAGCATGGCCAAATAGTTAAGACGTCACTTCACAATAATAAGGTCCCGAGTTTGATCCCACTGTGTAGAATCTTGGGCAAGTGTCATTTATTATAGTTTCAGGTCAACCAATGACTTGAGAGTGAAACTGGGTAGAAGGGAAACCTAAAGCCTGTGTCATGTTGAATCACTGAGAATCACGTTAAAGGCACATATGACTGTGGAATACTCAGCCACTTGCACATTAATTTAATGAGTATGCTGTTCCTTGATTGGACAACTGCGTCCCTCATCATTGAATCCTATGGAGGTCTGGTCAGGAAGGTCCATTCTACCAACATGAACCCTTTAGTTACCAACCCAGCCAAAACCAGCTCTGGTTCTCTGAAATAAAGTCACTCATTTTAAAGGTTTCTAATTTAAATTAAAAAATCTTCCAACATAATTTTATATAAGAACTTTAAATTAAGTTTTTAGTAATCCTTAAAAATTCTTCATTAACCCTTTAACATTTAAACCAGCTGTATCCAGTCAGAATTCTCTCACCTCTTTCTGTTCCAACTGGCTGTAACTGGCCACATATACTGATGTTAAGGTATTGTTCTCAAAATAAATAATATCAAAATCTCATAGATTCCATATTATGTGAGATAAAGTGTTTACTGTGAAAATACAATCTATATATATAAAACTGTGGTTGTCTGTCTGTCTATCGATTTTTGGCACACATCTCCTCTTAGAATCTCTCACGGAATTGCACCGAAATTGCTATACTTGTACATTGAGCCCTAGCGAAGACATCGGAAAAAAAAAAATTTCAAATTGACCCACCCTATGTGACGAAATCGAATATAATGTATCGATTTTTGAGCGTAAGTTATCAGTTATTTCCCTTTGTTCTGTTTACATTGAGCGTCTTACGTAAAAAATTACGCTGGCTTTCTCAGCGTTTAAAATGACATAGCAAAATATTGACCTGCAAAATTCATCAGTTCGAACACTAAGCTTCCGTTTTGCTTCATTTCCATTTAAAAGCATTTTAAAACAATATTTTTACTTGAAAACAAGTCTATTTAAAGACTACGTAAAACAAGCAAATATTTCGTCGTTAGGCGTGCAGACAGACAGTCGTGCAGACAGACAGTCGTGCAGAGAGGTGATATACGCGTGCAGACAGATAGTCGTGCAGAGAGGTGATATAGGCGTGCAGACAGACAGTCGTGCAGAGAGGTGATATAGGCGTGCAGACAGACATAACTGATAATTTGGTTATGCTAATGTTTTTCTCTGCGTTGCAGTGTTTACATTTTCGATCTTTGTTAATAAATAACCAGTGCAGTTTTTATCCCCAGCATCCTATTTTGTTATAACATTCGGGTTATCGTTATGTTTTCTTAACTTCATAAGGCATATTGTTGGTTGAGGGAATATTAATCAAAAACACCACATGCAAGTCTGCACAGTAGACACTACAGTTTTTAAGCCAAAAAAGAAACTTAACATTGTAACTTTAACACAGCTACTGAGCGACCCCGAGCAACGCCGGGCTTTACTGCTAGTAGTATATATAATGTAAATGCTAAAGGGTTAACCATTTAGTTACCAACCCAGCCAAAACCAGTTCTGGTTCTATGAAATAAAGTCACCCATTTTAAAGGTTTCTAATTTAAATAAAAAATCTTCCAACATAATTTTGTATAAGAAGTTAACATTAAGTTTTTAATAAGTCCCTAAAACTTCTTCTTTAATTAATTAATTAAAATAGAGAGTATATTTCATTAGAAATGTAGTCATGACAGGGTTAAAAATGTAAACACTAACCTTGCCAATATATATTGTATGCTATTATACTAAATGTAGTGAGCAAATGTATTATACACTAACTCACTTTATGGATTACTGTTCCCAACTGGTATGACTAACCTTTTTCAATTTCCACAACCATGCAATCTCATACTTTAATAGATTGTAATCTTTCTCATTTTCCTCTTCTTTTTTTTCCACTCCTCTGTCAAATAAGCATAAGAGGTCTATTATATATCTACATTTCTGGGTTTTTTGGTCCACCACAGTTATGTCAGGCTTATTGTGCTGTAATACTGTGTCTGTTTGTATTACAAGGTCCCCGTAAGATTTTACAAGATTGTACAGTGCTCAGGTGCACTACAACTCATCAAAGTTGCAATGTATATTCAATTACTTTCTCGGACATATGATTGTACCACATATCTTCACACACAAATCTTCACTTTTGGTAGAGTTTCCAATGTATAATCTTGGCCTACTTCATCCTGTCTCCATTTCTTGTACTCATTTTGTGCCAAATAATGGCACTCGGCATCAATGTGTGCCATTGTCTCCTCAATCATTCCACACACCCTGCACATTAGTGATATGTCTTCCTTGTATATGCAGTTCTTAATGTGATTGGTTTTGATAACTTAGTCTTGAGCAGATGTGATAGTACTTTCCATTTCTTTCTTAAGACTTCCTTTTCTAAGCCAATCCTGTATATGTTTGCCTAAACCAATCTCATGTAAGTGTGCATTATATTTCATTATTATTATTTTCGGTATTATTTTTATTGCGCATCATTACTGCTTTACCGAGCACAGCTCTGTGTACCTTGGGTATGTGCAGTGTAGTTTTTGCTGATGTTGTTTCTATTGTACTTTTCATAATATATGTGCAGTGTCTAGTAGTGCTATCTTTTGTATGCTGTATGTATTTGTAAGTTCTGGGATTTGGGCTATTATCGTTATTATAAGGGCAGGGGATTGGCAGTATTGGTAGAGCATCAGACAATATGCTTTGCGGCATACAGTTACAGGCCATTTACATTCTGAGTTCAAATGCTGCCGAGGATAGCTATGCTCTTCATTCTATCAGAGTCAAGAAAATAAAGTACCAGTAATGCACTGGGATCGATTTAATTGACTTTCCCCTCCCCACAAATTGTTGGCCTTGTACCTAAATCAGAAACCATTATTATTATTTCAATGGTTTCAGAAGAACCAAAATAGAATCTTAATGGACATTTTTCATTATTACTTAGACTATTGTAAACAGCAGATGTTACCATATACAAAGTTTGTTAAAAACTATGCTTAAGAAAGCAGAGTAAGAGCAAGACATTAGAGCTGGAATATTACACTCTAATAACTACCTTAACTTCATATAAACTTCTATTTTCTTATATTGGTATATTTATTGGACTATTGAAAAACTCAGCAGATTACTTACTTATCTGTCTACAACAATAGAGTTTAACAGAAGACAATTATGTATACTTTAAACAGATTTATGTGTAGAGAGAGGACCATAACAAAACTGATTGTATATATTGTATTTATAGTGTATAGAATCTAGAGCAAAGCACGATCTCCTTCATAGTAATATGTTTGTGCAAATTTCGTTTCTCGAGACATTTTGTGATAATACAATTTCTTTGTATTTCAATTGGTTTTTGCAATTTACAATTGCTTTTAAGTGATTCAGAGTGACAATGCTGTTTCTTTGATAAAAGTTGTTGTGACACTCGTTGTGTGTGTGTGTGTGAGAGAGAGAGAGTGTGTATGTGTGTGAGTGCGTGTGTGTGAGTTTGTGATTGGGTGTGGGTGAGAGTATGTGTGTGAGTGCATGTGTATGAGTTTGTGATTGGGTGTGGGTGAGAGTATGCGTGTGTGTGTGTGAGTTTATTTTTTAATGCTTTGCTTTATGTTCCAAATTACAAGGCCAAGGTAAATGGAGATGTTTCGGAGAAATGGGTTCTGAATGGCAGCACCATGCCGGCTGGTGGGTGGGTGAGGAGAGAATGAAGCATGGAAGTGCCATTATGAGAAACCGTTAACCATTTAGCATTTAAACGACAAGTATCCGGCCAAAATTCTCTCACCTCTTTCTCTTCAAACCAACCCTAATTGGCCACTCATACTGATGTTAAGGCATAGTTCTTAAAATATATAACACCAAAATCTCATAGATTTGATATTATGCAAGATAGTATGTAAGATAAAGCCTTTACCACAAAAATACAATAGTATATATAGAGAAATATAAATGCTAAAGGGTTAAATGAGAAGAATGAATGGGATGGAGATGATAAGTTAGTCTGCAACAAGTAGACCCAACAGAAGGACCAGCTATCTAAGTTAGCAGTAGTATGGTAAGGAAAGAAATTATGAATATGAAGACAAAAGAAGCAACTGGACCATCAGGAATAGTTGCTAAACTGCTGAAAGCATCAGGAGTGGTGGGTCACATGTTAACTACATATACTGTAAATCAGGTAATATTGCAAGAGCTACAGTAAACCAGTTCAGTCAGGGTGGCATCCAATAATAAAAGCTGCTTTATAAATAGTTAGGAAAATAAATATGTAGTGGTTCGAAAACAATGAAGCTATGCAAGTGAATTACTGCATTTGAGAAGAGTAAGTTAGTAATTTCCCATTGGATGTGAAATATATATTGATCTCTTGGATATCAGGCCAGTAATTTATTGGAAACAGGAAAAGAGATTGTATGGTGTGTGATGGAAAACATTAGTATCATAATAATTGAATACAACATTTTGGTATAGGAATGAGTATAATATATACTTTCATATATTGGGTCGTCAAGTATGAAATTTGTAGAATTTTTTTTTTTTTTACAAATTTCTACAAATTTCATACTTGGCGACCCAATACATAAAAGGTTCTCACATTTTAGGGCCATTGCCCCCACTTCATGGCCATGTAATATCCTCAGCAGCCCCAACCCTATTTCCAGAGAGATATGCCTACATGTAAATTGTAAATAATATATAATAAATAAAATCGTTAATTTATATATAATAATAATAAAAATAATAATAATAATAAAATTATTGTGTACAGTGCTCAGGTGCACTACAACTCATCAAACAAACTACCTGCATCAGTTGTTAGCTGTCGAGATGCTGCATCCTTTAAAACCTCCATGCTTCCTGAGATTCGCCAACACTACACCTGATGTCACCCCTTCATATACACGCATGCATATATTTCATGACTCGTACATTGTTCATTTTGCTGACATTTGTATATTATTCTATGTACTATACATGCACCTTTGATGAGTTGTAGTGCACCTGAGCACTGTACACAATAATTTCATTATTATTATTATTATTATTATTATTAGGGCGGTGGATTGGCAGTATCGGTAGAGGGTCGGACGCCATGCTTTGACGTATAGAGTTACGGCCCTTGCCATTCTGAGTTCAAATCCCGCCGAGGTTAACTTTGCCTTTCAACCTTACGGGGTCGATAAAATAAAGTACCAGTAATGCACTGGGTAATTGCTGGCCTTGTGCCTAAAGTAGAAACAATCATTATTATTATTATTTACACGGCTCTATGTTGGTGACCGTGGGAGGTTGGTGAATGTGGGAGGTTGGTGAATGTGGGAGGTTGGTGAATGTGGGAGGTTGGTGACAGTGGGAGGTTGGTGGCAGTGGGAGGTTGGTGAATGTGGGAGGTTGGTGACAGTGGGAGGTTGGTGACAGTGGGAGGTTGGTGAATGTGGGAGGTTGGTGACAGTGGGAGGTTGGTGACAGTGGGAGGTTGGTGACAGTGGGAGGTTGGTGGCAGTGGGAGGTTGGTGAATGTGGGAGGTTGGTGACAGTGGGAGGTTGGTGACAGTGGGAGGTTGGTGACAGTGGGAGGTTGGTGGCAGTGGGAGGTTGGTGGCAGTGGGAGGTTGGTGAATGTGGGAGGTTGGTGACAGTGGGAGGTTGGTGAATGTGGGAAGTTGGTGAATGTGGGAGGTTGGTGAATGTGGGAGGTCGGGAAAAGTGGGAGGTCGGGAAAAGTGGGAGGTTGGTGGCAGTGGGGGGGGGGGGGGGGGGGGTGAATGTGGGAGGTCGGGAAAAGTGGGAGATTGGTGACTGTGATGTTATATTGAAAAAATGAGAACAGCAACCAGGACTATATAAATAACAGTAGTGAGACAGAATTACCTGGTTAGCCTAACTACATTATATTGTTGCTGTTCATTTAGTTAAGAATTTCTTCAAAAATGGTGCAGCTGTCTGTTCTTAATCTATTTCACATTTTCTCACCTATTTATAAACCTAGTTTGCTGCCATAAATACAAAGTTTATGCTTACCTTTGATTCCAAACCACCTGAAACTGCCCCTGGTTCTATTATACAAAGCTGTTTATTTTAAAGTGTTAAAGTTTACCTAAAAAAAAAACCTTCCATCTTAATTCTATGTAATAACCTTTATTAAGTTATGTTCCAATCACAAGCTAAATAATGAGAAGGTTCATTATATTACCAAGTTTGTGGATTGGCAGTATCGGTAGAGGCTCTGACGCCATGCTTTACAGCAAAGAGCTATGACCCTTAATGGTCTGAGTTCAAATCCTGCCAAGCTTAACTTTGCCTTTCATCCTTATGGGGTCGATAAAATAAAGTACCAGTAATGCACTGGGATAATTGCTGGCCTTGTGCTGCCAAAAGTAGAAACAATTATATTACCAAGTCCTTTCAAATTTTTTTTTTTATTTTCAAAATCATTTGATGTAAGAACCTTCGTTAAGTTATGATCCAACGATGATGACAATGATGACAGTGAAAATAATTGATTAAATAAGTTTATCAACCACGCGTGTGATGAAAATCAAAATTTATCCCAAAGAGTTTTATCCTCGGAAACATGAAACTTCACGACTATGTTCTATGTTGACAGTCTCATCATTCTGAGTAGTGATAATTGTTTCTACTTTAGGCACAAGGCCAGCAATTACCCAGTGCATTACTGGTACTTTATTTTATCGACCCCCGTAAGGATGAAAGGCAAAGTTGACCTCGGCGGGATTTGAACTCAGAACGTAAAGGGCCTAACTATGCTAGAAAACATGGCGTCCAACCCTCTACCGATACTGCCATGATAATAATAGCTTAAAACATTTGCTGCCATCTATTTTCGTTACAAATATGATAATTCCATATAGACTATCAATCTGTGCATTAAGACTACCCCAGCGAATTAATTGTCTACTTGTTCTCGTTTTGACTTCATATGTTTCAACAATGACAATTGGCATTTAGTCTGGTAAAATGTCAGACAAAATACTCATCATCATCATCATCATCATCAGTAGCAGTTGGATTAGTAGTATCAGAAGAATGTCAAACAAAAATGCTTTGTGGTATTTAGTTATGGTTTTCTATGTTCTGAGTTCAAATCTTGCTGAGGTTAACTTTGCATTTCATCAAAATCTCATAGATTCGATATTATGTGAGTTAAAGCCTTTACCATGAAACTATAGAGTAATGTAAAGGCTATGCGAGATATTATTTGAGATAATTATGTGAGATAAATTCTTTACCATGAAGATATAACAGTAAATATAGTATAATGTAAAGGCTTTGTGAGATATTATTTGAGATAATTACGTGAGATAAATTCTTTACCATGAAGATATAACAGTAAATATAGTATAATGTAAATGCTTTGTGAGATATTATTTGAGATAATTACGTGAGAGAAATTCTTTACCATGAAGATATAACAGTAAATATAGTATAATGTAAATGCTTTGTGAGATATTATTTGAGATAATTACGTGAGATAAATTCTTTACCATGAAGATATAACAGTAAATATAGTATAATGTAAATGCTTTGTGAGATATTATTTGAGATAATTACGTGAGATAAATTCTTTACCATGAAGATATAACAGTAAATATAGTATAATGTAAATGCTTTGTGAGATATTATTTGAGATAATTACGTGAGATAAATTCTTTACCATGAAGATATAACAGTAAATATAGTATAATGTAAATGCTTTGTGAGATATTATTTGAGATAATTACGTGAGATAAATTCTTTACCATGAAGATATAACAGTAAATATAGTATAATGTAAATGCTTTGTGAGATATTATTTGAGATAATTACGTGAGATAAATTCTTTACCATGAAGATATAACAGTAAATATAGTATAATGTAAATGCTTTGTGAGATATTATTTGAGATAATTACGTGAGATAAATTCTTTACCATGAAGATATAACAGTAAATATAGTATAATGTAAATGCTTTGTGAGATATTATTTGAGATAATTACGTGAGATAAATTCTTTACCATGAAGATATAACAGTAAATATAGAGTAATGTAAATGCTATGTGAGATATTATCTCATAGATTCGATATTATGTGAGATAAATCCTTTGCCATGAAAATACAATAGTAAATATAGATTAATGTAAATGCTATGTGAGATATTATCTCATAGATTCGATATTATGTGAGATAAATCCTTTGCCATGAAAATACAATAGTAAATATAGATTAATGTAAATGCTATGTGAGATATCTCATAGATTCGATATTATGTGAGATAAATCCTTTGCCATGAAAATACAATAGTAAATATAGATTAATGTAAATGCTGAAGGGTTAAACATATCACATTCGAGATATTTTACTTGCTGTATGTCTATGTTGGATGTCTATGTTGACCTCAATGTTTACAAGCTATAATACATTTGTGTTTTTTGTTGTTGTTGATAGCTGGGAATGTCGCCATTGCTGGCTTGACAAACAACAACCAGATGAATACAACAAAATAAATTGATGGTTTATATTAATTTCATGGCTTAATTGCTCACTATTTGTTGAGGGAGAGTGGAAATACAAAACACAAAATGGAAGTAAAGTGGATTGGTAAAATTAACTAGATTATCAGGTGTGAAGGGGCAAGTTACACATAACATCTAATTGAGTTATTTTCAGTGGCAAATAATCATTTTATATTAATAGGTACACGAAATTGTTGGCCAATTAAAAGAGCTGCCGTAATGATAGGTTTCAGGTAGATGGGCAGAAAGGGGAAATTCCAACCAATGGCCTTAATAATTAGATACAAGATACATAGCAGTCAGAGAGACTGTTGGTGGTGAGTTAATATATAAGGACAAGAAGGCAGGAAATGTGATAAAAGCCAATTAAACAGTGGGGGTCACCTCAAGCTGAACTTGAAACCAAAACACAATTTTATCAAATAAAATCTAACATTGAAATTTCAACATAAATTTATTGAAAATATAGAACACCAACAGCAAACATTTTAAGGCCATTTTTGTTCCTGTTGCAGCAAGAGTTAGCTTCACAGGCCCCATAAGAAGCTTCCCCATTGTCCCCTATTGTCTGTATCTACCTCACCAATCTCTGGCTTTCATTTCCTCAACTATCATCTCCAGTCATGTCTTTCTTGCTCTACACTCTTGACTGAGCAGAACATCTCAGCTCTGTTCCACTCTACACTCTTGACTGAGCAGTACATCTCAGGTGTGTTCCACTCTACATGCTTGACTGAGCAGTATATCTCAGCTGTGTTCCACTCTACACTCTTGACTGAGCAGTATATCTCAGCTGTGTTCCACTCTACGTGCTTGACTTAGCAGTACATCTCAGCTGTGTTCCACTCTACATGCTTGACTGAGCAGTACATCTCAGCTGTGTTCCACTCTACATGCTTGACTTAGCAGTATATCTCAGCTGTATTCCACTCTATATGCTTGAGTTAGCAGTAATCTCAGCTGTGTTCCACTCTACATGCTTGACTTAGCAGTACATCTCAGCTGTATTCCTCTCCATATGCTTGACTGAGCAGTACATCTCAGCTGTGTTCCACTCTACATGCTTGACTGAGCAGTACATCTCAGGTGTGTTCCACTCTACATGCTTGACTGAGCAGTATATCTCAGCTGTATTCCTCTCCATATGCTTGACTGAGCAGTACATCTCAGCTGTGTTCCACTCTACATGCTTGACTGAGCAGTACATCTCAGGTGTGTTCCACTCTACATGCTTGACTTAGCAGTACATCTCAGCTGTATTCCTCTCCATATGCTTGACTGAGCAGTACATCTCAGCTGTGTTCCACTCTACATGCTTGACTGAGCAGTACATCTCAGCTGTATTCCTCTCCATATGCTTGACTGAGCAGTACATCTCAGCTGTATTCCACTCTACATGCTTGACTGAGCAGTATATCTCAGCTGTGTTCCACTCTACACTCTTGGTTGAGCAGTACATCTCAGGTGTGTTCCACTCTACATGCTTGACTGAGCAGTACATCTCAGGTGTGTTCCACTCTACACTCTTGGCTAAGCAGTATATCTCATGAACAAGATGGTGAAAACATTGTTGTGGAGGATGACCGGAAACACCCTTAGCATCAGCCCTTCCAACTCACAGAGCTTGGCCTCAGGCAGGATGCACTCATCTTGATTTTTATGAAGGAAAATGACAGACTGAGGACTGATAATAATGGAGGTCCCAACAACAACAGGAATGAAAAGGAAGCAGATGGCAAAACTCCAGTATTTGTTGTCTTCTCTGCATTACAGGCAGTGGTGCTTGGGTTTTTTGGCAGAAATTATATACACAGTAAAACAAAAGCCATTTTCAAACTTGATACCTCAAATGCTAGACAGGTCAGGGGGATACATCTTACCTGTATGTTCCATATATAAATATATGTTTGTATGTGTTTGTGTATATGTAAATTCTTACATATCTATTGGACTGTATACAAAAATGATTCTATCAATTATTTAGGTGAATATTAACATAGATAAGAACTGATTATTATTGAAAATTAGATAGAGTATTTAGTGAGGTGGAGAGAAGTGAAGGAGTGTAGCTTAGTGGTTAAGGTGCTGAACTCATTATCAAAAGGTTGTGACTTCGATTGCTGGTAGTGTAGTATGTTCTTGAGCAAGATACTTTATTTCACATTGCTGGCAAAAATAAGTTGTACCTGTACTTCAAAGAGTGAGCCTTGCCACAAACTATGACATACTGAATCTCCCTGAAAATTTATGTTAAAGGAACACATGTTTAGTGAGTCATTTATAAATTACAGAAAATTATTGTATATCTAATATAACTATACACACTTTTATAAAACTGTGATCCTTTAACCTCTTCAGTGCTGTAGACAAGATAACTCGCCCTTAAATGTTTGAGTTGTTTTCCAAAAGTTCATAACTTCAAAGCTAGATGGGGTTACTAGTTTATTGATGTGACGTTTGTCAATCATTCAGATATCTGTTGTTAATAAATGTTTGCTTTAAACAAAATAGTCATTTTATTGAAAAAAAAAAAAAACCCTGCGGCACAGCAACTGTAGCTGTGTTAAATATACACAGCAGTCAACAGGTTAAGGTTCAGTAATGTGCCTCTCTGAGGTCTACACACTAAGTGAATGCCTACTTGGTCTTAATGGTACCCTTTACCCTTTGTTGTGGCACCAGCAATACCACCTTAGAGTGATCGGGTGCCTTTTATGTTGGCAATGGGATATATTAATCTGTAGTAGGTGTATATGTTGGTATATATATTGGTGTATATGTTGGTATATATATTGAACTGTAATGTTAATAATTGTTTCTACTTTGGGCACAAGGCCAGCAATTACCCAGTACATTACTGGTACTTTATTTTATCGACCCCGTAAGGATGAAAGGCAAAGTTATATATTAGTCTGTAGAGAGTATATATGGATATATAAACATTAGTGTATATATGAGTGTATATATTGGTGTATATAATGTTATACATTACTATCTGGTGGGTGTATATATACAGAAACAACAACAACTACTACATCAATAACAATAACTCCTGAAGGTATTGATAAAATAAATATACTTTATTACAAAAAACAACAACACAAGGTAAGGAGGGACGGTGAGAGGAAGAAAACATTAAGGGGAGGAGGAGGGGGTAGAGGCTATCTTCAACATTTTGTCAATATCAATAATCTTCTGACGAGGCTGTCGACTTAGTTGACCATCGGAGATCTCTATCTCGTTAATCTTTGTCCAGTCATTAAAGGACACAGTTTGGACACCTGGAATAGAAAAGTAAAGTCCCAAATTATAACCAGTTCTAACTGGTAAAAGAAAGATCCTTTTTTTTTTATTTTTTACTGTTTAGTCATGGACGGAAGGGCTGTGCTCATGATCCTTTTTTTTTTTTCCGAGCCCTTAACACTGATGAAAGAGAAGGGCTGTGCTCATAACCCTTTCTTTTCCGAGCCCTTAACAATGGTAACAGAGAGGGGCTGTGCTCATAACCCTTTCTTTTCCGAGCCCTTAACAATGGTAAAAGAGAAGGGCTGTGCTCATAACCCTTTCTTTTCCGAGCCCTTAACAATGGTAAAAGAGAGGGGCTGTGCTCATAACCCTTTCTTTTCCGAGCCCTTAACAATGGTAAAAGAGAGGGGCTGTGCTCATAACCCTTTCTTTTCTGAACCCTTAACAATGGTGAAAGAGAAGGGCTGTGCTCACGATCCTTTCTTTTCATGGCCCTTAACATTAGTGGAAGGGAGGGGTTCTGCCCATAGCCCTTTTCAATGAGAGAGAGGGAGGGGGAAAGTATGTTAAATCAATCTTACCTATATTCTTCAGGTGGTGAAGAATAACATCTTTGCCTGGTTTCTTTAAGTCCAACACATTTGATTTGAGATCTTTGAGGAGTGTCTTGGCAGTTACAAAGCCATCATTCATAGTGTTAAGAATTACACCCGTAGGACCGCGACCTAACCAGCCTGAGCAGTAAACACCTGTAAAAAAAACACATACATCATCCTCATTATCATCAACACCATCCCCATCTCCATCACCAGCCTCTTCATCATCATATATAAAATGGTGGTGGTGTGGCTGAATAGTTAGAACGTCAGACAAAATGTCATGTGGTATTTGTATTTGCTTTGTTTCTTTCTTACATTCTAAGTTCAAATCCCGCCCAAAGTCGACATCAGGCATCTACCATACTCTGAACGCCTTGCTTCCCTGGGCATGGATACATTGAAGCTCCGACGCCCACAAAATCATTAACCATCTTGCCAACAACAACCCTGAGCACCTTTTTGATCTCCATGTGTCTAACACACGTGGGCATGCCCACAAAGTCAGAAAACAGCACAGCTCCCATGACTTTCGGAAACATTTTTTCACCCTCAGAGTTGCTGAAGCATGGAACAAACTACCTGCATCAGTTGTTAGCTGTCGAGACACTGCATCCTTTAAGGCCTCCATGGAACAAACTACCTGCATCAGTTGTTAGCTGTCGAGACACTGCATCCTTTAAGGCCTCCATGGAACAAACTACCTGCATCAGTTGTTAGCTGTCGAGACACTGCATCCTTTAAGGCCTCCATGGAACAAACTACCTGCATCGGTTGTTAGCTGTCGAGACACTGCATCCTTTAAGGCCTCCATGGAACAAACTACCTGCATCAGTTGTTAGCTGTCGAGACACTGCATCCTTTAAGGCCTCCATGGAACAAACTACCTGCATCAGTTGTTAGCTGTCGAGACACTGCATCCTTTAAGGCCTCCATGGAACAAACTACCTGCATCAGTTGTTAGCTGTCGAGACACTGCATCCTTTAAGGCCTCCATGGAACAAACTACCTGCATCAGTTGTTAGCTGTCGAGACACTGCATCCTTTAAGGCCTCCATGGAACAAACTACCTGCATCAGTTGTTAGCTGTCGAGACACTGCATCCTTTAAGGCCTCCATGGAACAAACTACCTGCATCAGTTGTTAGCTGTCGAGACACTGCATCCTTTAAAGCCTCCATGGAACAAACTACCTGCATCAGTTGTTAGCTGTCGAGACACTGCATCCTTTAAGGCCTCCATGCTTCCCGAGATTCGCCAACACTGCACCTAATGTTCCCCCTCCACACACATATACACGTATATCACGACTCATACACTATTCACTTCCCTGACATTTGTATATTATTCTATGTACTATACATGCACCTTTGACGAGTTGTAGTGCACCTGAGCACTGTACACAATAATTTCATTATTATTATTATTAGCCTTTTGGTCCTTTTTGTCTTTTTGGGGTCGATTTAACCCACTTTTACCCTCCTCTCTCCCTAATTTGCTGAAATTTGCCCTAAATTAGAAACCACCACCACCACCACCAACCAATGCTGATATGGGTTGGACCAGGCTTCCTTACAGTCTCTGCCAACCAAATTCTACTCACAAGGCATCGGATGGCCCATGGCTAAAGTAGAAGACACAACCCAAAGGTGTCGTTAAGTGGGACTGCAGTGGTGATCACCATGACAACAGTGATGGTGATGATGATGGTGATGATGGTGATAATACTACTATTACTACTGCTGCTACTACTACTGCAGCTGCTGCTACCACCACCACTACTACTATTACTACCACTACCACCCCGCTACCATCCCCACCTCACCACCACTACTACTACTACTACTACTACTACTACTACCACCACCACTACCACTACAACCACCACCACCACTACTACTACTACGACCACTAGTACTACCACCACCACCACCACCACCACCATTACTACTACTACTACTACTACCACTACCACCACTACTACTACTACTACTACTACCACCACTGCCACCACCACCACCACTACTACTACCACTACTACTACAGTGACAATGGAAGAGGAGTAGGAGAAAAAGAGGAAGAAGTAATATGTAATATAAATAACTATGACATACCATTAGCTCCAGTGACTCTACCTTTGTCATTTGGCATTATTCCTTTAACTGTATCAAAAGGTAAATGTGGATCTAATGGAAGACTTTGATAACCAATGCTGCTGAGAACCTGCCAGATATAAAACACAGTGGGATATATATATATATATATATATATATATGTAGGAGGTGAGTTTTATTGTAGTACAATAAAGCAATGCAGATATCGGATAAGTAGCACTCTACAATAATATTTGTGTTTTCATCAGATAAAACAGGAAGATATGTTGATTTAAAACTGAACTATCCACAAGTGTTTTTTAACCTTCATATCATGTCTTCATGTTTTATCTGATGAAAACACAAATATTATTGCATGATGATATTTGTTTTTGAAATGCGCATAATAAAATACATGGAACTCTTTTAACCATCTTTTGTTCTTATATATTATATATATATATATAATAATAATAATAATAATAATAATAATGAAATTATTGTGTAGTGCTCAGGTGCACTACAACTCATCAAAGGTGCATGTATAGTACATAGAATAATGTACAAATGTCAGGGAAGTGAATTGTGTATGAGTCATGATATACATGTGTGTGTGTGTGTGTATGGAGGGGAGATATCAGGTGTAGTATTGGCAAATCTCGGGAAGCATGGAGGTTTTAACCCTTTAGCATTCACATTACTCTGTTTTTACTATTATATTTTCATGGGAAAGGCTTTATCTCACATAATTATTTCACATAATATCGAATCTATGAAATTTTGATATTATTTATTTTGAGATCATGCCTTAATATCAGTATGAGGGGCCAGTTATGACCAGTTTTAACAGAAAGAGGTGAGAGAATTTGGGCCGGATACGGCCGGTTTAAATGCTAAAAGCTTAAAGGATGCAGTGTCTCGGCAGCTAACAACTGATGCAGGTAGTTTGTTCCATGGAGGCTTTAAAGGATGCAGTGTTTCGACAGCTAACAACTGATGCAGGTAGTTTGTTCCATGCTTCAGCAACTCTGAGCGTGAAAAAACTTTTTCCGAAAGTCATGGGAGCTGTGCTGTTTTCTGACTTTGTGGGCATGCCCACGTGTGTTAGACACATGGAAATCAAAAAGGTACTCAGGGTTCTTGTTGGCAAGATGGTTAATGATTTTGTGGGTGTTTAGCAAGCTAGTTGCCAGATGTTGGAACTTCAATGTATATATATGTGTGTGTGTGTGTATATATATATGTATGTGTGTATATATATATATATATATATATATATATATATTTACACACATATGGAGGGTTTGTGGTTTGTCTCGGATGTGCAACCACAAACCCTCCATCTCAATTCTACTTTTGAAAAGCATAAGAACTGTGAAACTGGTAAAGGAAATAAACAAATATTCTTAAAAAGACTCCCGTTGCATTTTCGATTTCTTTTCCTTATATATATATATATATGTGTATGTAGGTGTGTGTGTATATATATATATATACACACAGGTGTGTGTGTATATATATACACACACACACACACATATATATATATGTATGTATGCAAAGGACAAACAGAAAGAACAAAGTAATTGACAGTACAATGAAGAAATATATTATTAGTTTTACATTCATATAGTAGGAAAAGAGTCTTGAGAGAGAGAGAGAGAGAGAGAGAGAGAGAGAGGGGGGGAGAGAGAGAGAGAGAGAGAGAGGGAGAGAGAGAGAGAGAGAGAGAGAGAGAGAGAGAGATGATGAAATTTGTGAATAGTTACCCATACATAAATCAAACATATTTAGCACTAATTACTAAAATGTTTAATGAACAATTTCAAATGTGTGTGTGTGGGGGGGGGGGGGGGGGTAAATTCCACATTTGGCACTTACCTACTACTAACTTTGCACACGTCTGCCCCCATCTCAGTGGAATAATGAAGCGAAACAAATAGAAGATGCTTTAATTTCTTTATATAAAAAAAAAAAAAATAACAACAAAATAGTAAAATAATCACCAATCCACATGGAAGGTCAACAGTTTGTTCTGTGGGGACAGCTTTCTGGTTTAGTGGGTCCTGTCCCTATCATAACAGAAATGGCAACAATTTATTATCAATAATAATAGAATATTTAAGATAAATGTAATACTTTCTAATAAAATTCACTCTATTGCAATTAATTAATAAAGAATTTAGAAGGATTTAGTAAAATTATTAATTATTTCATGACTAAGATAGTAACTTAATATAAGGTTCTGATATAAATTTACGCTGGAAGATTTTAATTTAAATATGAATTCTTTAAAATAGAAGCTGAAGTGGTTTTAAAATTATAAGTCTTGCTGTGAAAATGTAAACAAATATAAATACATTTTGATATCAAGAACTTAACTGAAATAATACAGAACTATACCTCGTATAATTATTTTATAAATCAATGAAAATGGAGAACTGAATGTTATACTCCACGAGGGAGATAACTCTGTCTAAAATTATGAACACATGAAAACGGTCTTCCTGCAATGTTAGACTAATAGGAGGACGGTGGAGTGAATCTTAGGCTATTTGATTCAGTTCTTTACCTTTTAAGTTCGAATTGTACCAAAGTTAACTTTGACTTATATCATTATGGAGTCAATAAATTAAAGAACCAGTCAATTACTAGTGTCGATTTAATCAATTCACACCTCCATTCAAAGCTCTGGTTTTCTGCCCATATTATTGAACTCGGTGGGATGAAAGCAAAATAAACTTTGATGGGAATCGAACTCTGAGGATATAGTCGATCGACTCTCTTATGGTTCTACTATTAACTTTATTTATTTTAATATCAACACTTCAGGTCATGCAAAGTAATTCTAACCTTGAGCTCGTTTACTGTTAATCTTAGAGCAGTTATCTTTGATGAATCATCACTGATTATCTCCCTTGGACTTCTCTGAAAGTGGATATACCAGTTGCGATTTGCTTGGCTCCAAAACTTTAAATCTTTCTCATTTGGTGTAATGGCTGTCTTATACAGAAGTTCAGTAAGACGGCGACGAGGTCGGGGTAGGCCTGAAATTGACAGAGAAGCTAGCTTTTGTCAGTGGCAGCTCATATTTTAAATACGTTCAACAGATAAAGGGGTCCCAGAGTAGAAAAATTTCTTTATATAAGGTTGTTAAAATCTTAACATGAGGTGACTTAGATAACCCTTCGTGGTGAGGTAAATAAATATATACATATACATCATGTCCGATTACAAGGGAACCAAACAGCCACTGTCACTGCCTCTGTCTCTCCAGCTCTCACTTTTATAAGCAAATGTGGGCACATGGCTGGCTGCCCAGGTGGACAAAATAGACATTGTGTTTCCACGGAGGATGGTGAAGGAGATGCGTCCATTTTGCTTCAGTTGTGTCCAGAGATTTGGAAAGTGGTTCACATATTTTCAATATTTATACATAATCTAACAAACTGATCTTTCATAAAATATACAAACATTTTAATAAATAATTGTGTGTTAATTCCAAAATATGTTTTATGTTTATAAATAATTTTATACATTAGCACATTTTAAACTATCTTAACCCTTTAACATTTACATTACTCTATATATACTATTGTATTTTTGCAGTAAAGGCTTTATCTTACATAATTATCTCACATAATATCGAATCTACAAGATTTTGATATTACTTATTTTGAGAACAATACCTTAACGTCAGTAGGAGCAGCCAGTTATGGCTAGTTTGAACTGAAAGGGGTGAGAGAATTTAGGCCAGATATGGCTGGCTTAACCCTTTGGCATTTATATTACTCTATGTTTACTATTACATTTTCAGGGTAAAGGCTTTACTTCACATAATTATCTCACATAATATCGAATCTATGAGATTTTTAGATTATTCATTTTGAGAACAATACCCAGCATGAGGGGCCAGTTACGACCGGTTTGAACAGAAAGAGGTGAGAGAATACTGGCCAGATATGGCTGATTTAAATACTAAAGGGTTAAACAATTGTAAACATAAGCACAGTATGAAGTCAAAATAGATACAAAACTCAATAGAGGAACATTACACATTTTATCCTTTTATTGTTTATTTTCACACAAGATGAAACTGAGATCTAAAACATTTTTATAGTTCAATTTGAAGAAATATCCAAACCCCACCACCACATGGCAGAAGAAATACTGAGAAAGAAAATAGCAGACAAACCTTCCAAGAAACTGTCCAGTGATACATAATCTTCTTTCTTCATATTAGGGCAAGCCTCAGGTAAATGAATCATTTCACGCAGTTCTTTAATAGTAAATGCTACATGTAATGGACCACGACGACCAATTAGGTGGACATGTTTCACTTGACTTGTTGCTAAAGTTGATAATGCATGTTCTGCAATGTCGGTTTTCTGAAATTAAAAGTATTTGATATCTTTAGTGCACCTGAGAACTGTACACAATAACTTTCATTAGGTGAATTGTCAGTATCAGTAGAGGGGCGGACGCCATGCTTTCCAGCATAGTTACGTCCCTTTACGGTCTGAATTCAAATCCTGCCGAGGTTAACTTTAAATAATTATTATTGGCAGTATCGGTAGAGAGTCGGACATTATGCTTTGACGCATAGAGTTTCGGCCCTTTCCATTCTGAGTTCAAACCCCGCCGAGGTCAACTTTGCCTTTCATCCTTACGGGGTCGATAAAATAAAGTACCAGTAATGTACTGGGTATTTGCTGGCCTTGTGCCAAAAGAAGAAACAATTATTATTATTTTGTTTTAAATTAAAACACAAAGTAAAATTTTGATTCCTTAAAGTCTCTCTCTCTATCTCTCTCTCTTTCTTTCTCTCTCTCTCTGATGGAAATCTCCAGTATGATCAAATCTGGGAAGCTACAATTCAACCAGGATACTAGAGTTCAAGGAATCCATCTGTCTAGGAGGGCCTGAAATTCCTATGAACTGTGCTCATTAATTCTCTAATTAAATTATTGACACTGCATAAAAGATCAACAAAAAAAACAAACCCTCCCTAAATAATTTCTTTATTTAATGAAACAATGATCTACCCCGAAAACTTGAATCCTGAATCAAATGTGACTTACCCTCAGTAGATCAACCGGGGTCAACAGAATCCTTGCAATGTCTAAGGCCACATTACCAAGACCAACAACAGCAACACTCTCAATATTAAGGTTAACTGGTAACTGAAAATAACAACATAACTTTGTATTGAGTGGACTTAATATTGTTACCTATGGGTGACATACTGATATATATATAATGAAATTATTGTGTACAGTGCTCAGGTGCACTACAGCTTATCAAAGGTGCATGTATAGTACATAGAATAATGTACAAATGTCAGGAAAATGAACAGTGTATGAGTCATGATATAATAATAATAACAATAATGAAATATTGTGTACAGTGCCCAGGTGCACCACAACTCATCAAAAAAAGTGCATGTACAGTACATAGGGCAATGCACAAACATCCGTAAAATGAACAGTGCACGAGTCATGATACACACGTGTGCATGTGTATGGAAGGGGTACATCAGGTGTAGTTTTGGCGTATTTCGGGAAGCATGAGTGTCTTAAAGGATGCAGTGTCTCGGCAGCTAACAATTGACGCAGGCAGTTTGTTCCATGCTTCAGCAACTCTGTGATGTTACATAAGGTTGGAACAAAGTGACATACAGACAGACACAAAAAAACATATATAGTATTGTTGTTACATATAACTGATATATGGTAACACACAGACACACATAGATTATTGAATAAATCTAAATATATATATATACATATCATCATTTTAGGTCCGCTTTTCCCTGCTTGCAAGGGTGGGATGGGTCCTATTCAATACAGCATCTCTCCACTTGTCACGATCCTTCGTCATCTCCTCCATGAGCTTCAGCAATCTGAGGTCAGCTCTCACCACCTCCACCCATGTTTTTAGTGGTCTTCCTCAACTGCGTCTTCCTTCCACTGGGATTTCTTGGCACTTCTTTACCCAGCGGTCATCCTCCATGCGCATCACATGTCCATACCATCTCAGTATTCTCTCCCGCACACCACTTATCCCTTTTATACCCAGTTTCTCTCTCAACTCATCTATGCTTGGTTGTTCACATACATTGACATTGCACTTCAACGGAGCATGCTTGCTTCATTTCTCTCCAGCAATCACATATCCTCTGCAGTTGCTGCTTATGTCTCACTACCATATATACATATACCATATATACCTATATATAAATACTTACATCCTTGTCTTCAGGCAGACCATTATACCAACCAACAAGACGCCTGGCTGAGAAAACATTTGGTAGTTCCTGAATTGGTTAAAAAATGTTGTTAAACAAGTTTAACAAGTTTTGTTTGAATATAAACGAAAAATACAGACAAAAACACATTATTTGGAGAGACATAAAATATTTCAATATCTAATGCCACTGTACTTTCTGCTCCTTTGCAACTATCACCATCCATACCATTCCACCCCCACCTCTCTATGTCAACTAACCCCACCATATATCTCTCCACCCCACCTTGTATCTCACCCCACCAATTACCTCCACCATATACCTCTCTATATCAACTACCACCACCCAATACCCCTCCACGCCACCATATACCTTTCTATATCAACCAACCCCCATCATATACCTCTCTATATCAAATACCCCCACCAGCCCACCATATACCTTTCTATATCAACCAACCCCCACCATATACCTCTCTATACCAACTATCTCCACCTTATACCACTACACCCCACCCAATAGCACTTTTAATTAAAGAATTTACTAACGAGAATCTTTCCTGGAATTAATAATTTCGAAATAATTCCTTTGCCAAAATATTTACGGTTGATTCAGTAAATATGAAAGAAAGTGTATTACCTCCCCTGGAACATTCAGTTTTCTCTCAGCTTCAGCGCCATAAGCCTAGGTAAGAAGACACAGGGAATTAGTTCAAATTCTTCCATAAAAAACTATCGGATAGTCATATGTATAATATATTGGACATTTAAAACATATTTGCAACGTTATTCTACTGCAAATTTATAGAACCGTAATAGAATTTATTTGTAATGATATATAAATATAAATATATATATATTTATTAAAATAACAGATTAAAGTTTAAGCAAAGAATCGCTGCTTTCACCGTTAACGGGATCTTCAGTTTCAGAAGATCCCGTTAAGGGTGAAAGCAGCGATTCTTTGCTTAAACTTTAATCTGTTATTTTAATAAATATTTGCTCTACGGTTCTTATATATTTGATATATATTTATCCTTATCGAGCCCTCTTTGGATTTTAGTCTTCAATTTTATTATTATTACTATATATATATATATATATATAGTTTCGTTGACAAGTATATCAATGTGCCCAGACACGCAGATATATTGCCCTTGGTATGACAGTGTGGTTTTAGCTCAATGTAGGATAACTAGTACACTACAGAGCCGTTATAAGTTTAGGAATAACCAAAGAGTGAATGTATCTCTTAGCACTCTTTGGTTATTCCTAAACTTATATATATATATATATATATATATATATATATATGTATAATATATTTGAGATCGTATTCTTTCAGTCACTGAATAGAATGTGTGTGTGTAGTATATGTGTGTATCTATGTATTATATGTATATCAGTGTATGTATTATATGTATGTGTATGTACCTATATATGTGTGTGTGCGCGTGTCTGGATATTTATGCCTGTGTTAGTACATTTGTATGTATGTCTGTCTATCTGTTTGTGTCTATATTTGTATGTATGTCTGTATATTTGTGCTGTATATATATGTATCTGTTTCTGGATATCTGTGTGTCTGTATATCTATGTATATGTCTGTGTGCGCGTGTGTGTATGTATATATATATATATATAGGGTTGGTGCATAACTATTGCGGCTTTTTTTTCAACAAATTTTATTTAACAAAAACAATAACAATATATAACAAGAACATCTTTAAATGGCGGTCGGGTTTTTCTCTTTTCAGAATACGTATCGAAAATCATATCCACATTCGTCATATTATGCTCTACCGCTTCGAGAAAGGTTGGAATGCAGCCTCAGTCATTTCACGATCTCAATGAACTTTTTGGTGAAGGAACAATCAGCAAAAGCCAAGTTGAAAGACGGTTCAGGAAGATCAAATCGGGCGATACAAACCTCGTAGATGAAGAAGGAAGAGGTCGACCATCAAATTTCAATGACCAGGCACTTTTGGCAGCCGTGGAAGAGGACAAAAGCTTAACAAGGAGAATGTTGGCCGAAGACTTCAATTTGGACCATTCAACCATCGTTCGTCGTCTCAAAAAGCTCGGAAAAGTATGGAAATTGGCTGGGTGGGTCCCCTACGAACTCTCCGATAACAACAAAGCCGAACTTGTCAGAATTTTTACCGATTTGCCGCAATAATTATGCACTAACCCAATATATACACACACACATACACATATATATAACAGTTCTATATGAGCAAGGCACGGTCACCTGATCCAACTTGCCCCTAATGGGGACAACCCATCTAACTCATGCTAGAGTGGAAAATAAATGTTAAACGATGATGATGATGATGTTGATGATATATGTGTGTGTGTCAGTATATATATATATCATCACCGTTTTACGTCCGTTCTTCCACGCTAGCATGGATTAGACAGGTTGTCCTGTTGTGGGCAGTGTCCGGTCGGCTGACCATGACTTGTTCATACGGGAACTGATTCTGGCTTGATTTCTACAGCTGGATTCCCTTCCTAACACCAACCTCATTTACAGTGAGTGCTGGGGGCTTTTTTTCTGTGGCGCCTACACGTCCACTTTACAGTGTGGGCTGGGTGCTTTTTTGCCGTGGCACCTCCACGACCACTTTGCAGTGGGAGGGTGTGGGGGCATATTGTCCATATGCTTCAGCTTGTACCCGTGGGTCTTCTGTATTACTGCGTGAAGCCAGAGGTCACGGTCGTGTGTCATCGCCTTTGAGAGGTGTAATAGGGTAAGGTCGGTTTTTATATATATATGGTGGAGGAGAAATAGGGCTCACAAGGGAACAGTTGAAGGTTTCAAGAACATCATCTTTGTTCGTTCCCTTGTTTTAACTTGGATTGCCTCGAGAACGTAACCTTATATAACCTTATTATGTAAGAAGCTGTCTGATGAGATCACGGCACTGGATGTGCAGAATTCGCGTGGCCACTGTCATCATTGAAATATGTATCACAGCATTATCAATAAAGGACTTTAACATCTGAAACTACTTCACATTTTCTTATTATATATATATTTATTTAATTAGAAAGTAATAGAAAGTAAACAACACAATATATATAACTACTCCATTACCAAAGGTTTCAGGACACCCTAGACAATATTAACATACGTCTAGTTCGTTCATCAGATGAAATATTCTAATTAAATAGCTCTGTGTTATAAATAGAGCACTCTTTTTTCCTTTGCTTTTTCTTCGGAAATACTTAACGTCTGTGTGTGTGTGTGCGT
>OZ024752.1:46933915-46941415 GCA_964016885.1 Eledone cirrhosa | reverse complement strand
TGGTTTGATCAGAGAGAGGTGAGAGAATTCTGGCCGGATACGGCCAGTTTAAATACTAAAGGGTTAACTTACTAGGACTTTAGTTTTTGCTAAGTTTAATTTAAGACCTTTTGATTCCAGGGTTGCTTCCAAGTCTGGAATTTCTTCTCTAATTCTGCTACAGATTTTGCTATCATCTCATGTCAGTACCAACACAGTCTTCTCTCCAGCACACCACCCCAGACTCCTCTTAAATCCAACTTCTCCATTAGCTTGTCCAAGCTCTACCTTTCTCTCACACTTACATTGCACATACAATGTCCTCTACAGTCACTGCCCATGTTTCACTACCATGCAGCATTGTACTTCACACACAGGCATCATACAGTTGACCTTTTGTTCATAGGGAGAAACCTTTTGTAGTCAACCATGGGAGTAGCTCTCTAAACTTCTTCCATCCTATCCTTATTCTAGCTTTTATGCTCTCAGAGTACCCTCCCCCACTGCTAATTAATTCACCAAAATAACAGAAGCTATCAACCACTTCTATAGACCCTTCCTGTGACTGGAAAAGGTTTATATCACTGACACTCCTCCCCTCGATTACCCCTGTGCATCTACATACAAAGTCTTCCCTTCCTGTTAGTCTATTATCCCACTACATCTTTTGTGTACCCAAGATTTACAATGTGTACATCAAATGGAGCAGGGTCACTTCCTTGGGGGAACCAGGGTCGTATCTTCTTTCCTACTCACTAGCACTTAACTTTTGGCTAAGTTTACTCTCAGACCTTTTGATTCCAAATTCTGTTTCTATAGGTGGAACTTGTTTTCTAGTTCTTTTATGGATTCAGCTATAAGGAGCAAATTATCTGCATAGAGAAGTTTCTATGGACAGCCATTTTTAAACTCCTCTGTTATGGCCTGGAGAACTATGATGAACAACAGTGGACTAAGAACTGAACCTTAATGAACTTCTACATGTACCTTGAATTCCTCACTAAACTCACTTCCTACTCTCACTTTACTGACAGCTCCTCTGGTTTGCACTCCTCTCACAAGGCATTCCTCTACACTTAATTTCTTAAAAACCACCAGATACTAGATGTAGGTACTCTATCAAAGGCCTTTTCAAGATCAACAAAAGCTAAATATAGCAGCTTATTTTTGGCTAGGAACTTTTCATATAGCTGCCTTGCTAAGAAGAGGGAGTTTGTAGTACTTTTCCTAGGCATGAAACCAAACTGCATCTCATCAAGTTTGACTATTTCCCTAATTAGCTGTGCTATAAATTTTTCTGTCTCTTTCATAGCTTGGTTCCTTAGTTTTATTCCTTTATAGAGCATCACCTTTACTCCAGCCACAAGTCTTGTCAGTATTTCACAAAAGGTTGTCACACAAGAATTTCCAGTCACCCTCTATGTTATGTGTATTATGTGTGTGCATATATATATATATATATATATATGTGTTTATATATGTGTATATATATATATATATATATATATATATGTATATATATATATATATATATATATATATATATATATATATATATATATATATATATATATATATATATGTATATATATATATATATATACACATACACATATATATATATATACACATATATATACGTATACATTCACACACATATATATATATGCACACACATACACACATCATCATCATCATCATCATCATTTTATGTTTGCCTTTCCCTGCTTGCAAGGGTGGAACGAAACATACATATATGTATATATATATATATATATACAGGTATGTATGTATACATGTGTAGTGAAGGAAATTGCAGGCAGGAAGATTCATCTATTACATGAGATTGGGTGTGACTTAGGTAGGTTAAATATTTCAGTAAATTAACCCACCTGAAATAATGGGACAATTGTGTTATAAACCAATTATTCAAGGGTGGGTGAAGGAAGGCATGATACCATACATACTTACCTGACAATGAAGCATGATGGCCACACCTTCATATATCTATCCAGGCATACAAACATTACACACACACATACACACACATCATCATCATCATCATCATTTTACGTCCACTTTTCCCTGCTTGCAAGGGTGGGACAGGAACTGATTCTGGCTTGATTTCTACAGCTGGATGCCCTTCCTAACACCAACCTCATTTACAGTGAGTGCTGGCTGCTTTTTTGCCATGGCACCTCCACGACCACTTTACAGTGAGTGCTGGGTGCTTTTTTGCCGTGGCACCTCCACGACCAGTTTACAGTGTGGGCTGGGTGCTTTTTTGCCGTGGCACCTCCACGACCAGTTTACAGTGTGGGCTGGGTGCTTTTTTGCCGTGGCACCTCCACGACCACTTTACAGTGAGTGCTGGGTGCTTTTTTGCTGTGGCACCTCCACGACCACTTTACAGTGAGTGCTGGCTGCTTTTTTGCCGTGGCACCTCCACGACCACTTTACAGTGTGGGCTGGGTGCTTTTTTGCCGTGGCACCTCCACGACCAGTTTACAGTGTGGGCTGGGTGCTTTTTTGCCGTGGCACCTCCACGACCAGTTTACAGTGAGTGCTGGGTGCTTTTTTGCCGTGGCACCTCCACGACCACTTTACAGTGTGGGCTGGGTGCTTTTTTGCCGTGGCACCTCCACGACCAGTTTACAGTGAGTGCTGGGTGCTTTTTTGCCGTGGCACCTCCACGACCACTTTACAGTGTGGGCTGGGTGCTTTTTTGCCGTG
The DNA here is from genome assembly GCA_964016885.1 of Eledone cirrhosa. Classification (NCBI taxonomy): domain Eukaryota; kingdom Metazoa; phylum Mollusca; class Cephalopoda; order Octopoda; family Eledonidae; genus Eledone; species Eledone cirrhosa. The sequence continues at coordinate 46,938,703 of OZ024752.1, read as the reverse complement.
GCACCTCCACGACCAGTTTACAGTGAGTGCTGGGTGCTTTTTTGCCGTGGCACCTCCACGACCACTTTACAGTGTGGGCTGGGTGCTTTTTTGCCGTGGCACCTCCACGACCACTTTACAGTGAGTGCTGGGTGCTTTTTTGCCGTGGCACCTCCACGACCACTTTACAGTGAGTGCTGGGTGCTTTTTTGCCGTGGCACCTCCACGACCACTTTACAGTGTGGGCTGGGTGCTTTTTTGCCGTGGCACCTCCACGACCACTTTACAGTGTGGGCTGGGTGCTTTTTTGCCGTGGCACCTCCACGACCACTTTACAGTGAGTGCTGGGTGCTTTTTTGCCGTGGCACCTCCACGACCACTTTACAGTGAGTGCTGGGTGCTTTTTTGCCGTGGCACCTCCACGACCAGTTTACAGTGAGTGCTGGGTGCTTTTTTGCCGTGGCACCTCCACGACCACTTTACAGTGAGTGCTGGGTGCTTTTTTGCCGTGGCACCTCCACGACCACTTTACAGTGAGTGCTGGGTGCTTTTTTGCCGTGGCACCTCCACGACCACTTTACAGTGAGTGCTGGGTGCTTTTTTGCCGTGGCACCTCCACGACCACTTTACAGTGAGTGCTGGGTGCTTTTTTGCCGTGGCACCTCCACGACCACTTTACAGTGAGTGCTGGGTGCTTTTTTGCCGTGGCACCTCCACGACCACTTTACAGTGAGTGCTGGGTGCTTTTTTGCCGTGGCACCTCCACGACCACTTTACAGTGAGTGCTGGGTGCTTTTTTGCCGTGGCACCTCCACGACCAGTTTACAGTGAGTGCTGGGTGCTTTTTTGCCGTGGCACCTCCACGACCACTTTACAGTGAGTGCTGGGTGCTTTTTTGCCGTGGCACCTCCACGACCACTTTACAGTGAGTGCTGGGTGCTTTTTTGCCGTGGCACCTCCACGACCACTTTACAGTGAGTGCTGGGTGCTTTTTTGCCGTGGCACCTCCACGACCACTTTACAGTGAGTGCTGGGTGCTTTTTTGCCGTGGCACCTCCACGACCACTTTACAGTGAGTGCTGGGTGCTTTTTTGCCGTGGCACCTCCACGACCACTTTACAGTGAGTGCTGGGTGCTTTTTTGCCGTGGCACCTCCACGACCACTTTACAGTGAGTGCTGGGTGCTTTTTTGCCGTGGCACCTCCACGACCACTTTACAGTGAGTGCTGGGTGCTTTTTTGCCGTGGCACCTCCACGACCACTTTACAGTGTGGGCTGGGTGCTTTTTTGCCGTGGCACCTCCACGACCACTTTACAGTGTGGGCTGGGTGCTTTTTTGTCGTGGCACCTCCACGACCACTTTACAGTGAGTGCTGGGTGCTTTTTTGCCGTGGCACCTCCACGACCACTTTACAGTGTGGGCTGGGTGCTTTTTTGCCGTGGCACCTCCACGACCAGTTTACAGTGTGGGCTGGGTGCTTTTTTGCCGTGGCACCTCCACGACCACTTTACAGTGAGTGCTGGGTGCTTTTTTGCCGTGGCACCTCCACGACCACTTTACAGTGAGTGCTGGGTGCTTTTTTGCCGTGGCACCTCCACGACCACTTTACAGTGTGGGCTGGGTGCTTTTTTGCCGTGGCACCTCCACGACCAGTTTACAGTGTGGGCTGGGTGCTTTTTTGCCGTGGCACCTCCACGACCACTTTACAGTGAGTGCTGGGTGCTTTTTTGCCGTGGCACCTCCACGACCACTTTACAGTGTGGGCTGGGTGCTTTTTTGCCGTGGCACCTCCACGACCACTTTACAGTGAGTGCTGGGTGCTTTTTTGCCGTGGCACCTCCACGACCACTTTACAGTGAGTGCTGGGTGCTTTTTTGCCGTGGCACCTCCACGACCACTTTACAGTGTGGGCTGGGTGCTTTTTTGCCGTGGCACCTCCACGACCACTTTACAGTGAGTGCTGGGTGCTTTTTTGCCGTGGCACCTCCACGACCACTTTACAGTGAGTGCTGGGTGCTTTTTTGCCGTGGCACCTCCACGACCACTTTACAGTGTGGGCTGGGTGCTTTTTTGCCGTGGCACCTCCACGACCACTTTACAGTGAGTGCTGGGTGCTTTTTTGCCGTGGCACCTCCACGACCACTTTACAGTGTGGGCTGGGTGCTTTTTTGCCGTGGCACCTCCACGACCACTTTACAGTGTGGGCTGGGTGCTTTTTTGCCGTGGCACCTCCACGACCACTTTACAGTGAGTGCTGGGTGCTTTTTTGCCGTGGCACCTCCACGACCACTTTACAGTGTGGGCTGGGTGCTTTTTTGCCGTGGCACCTCCACGACCACTTTACAGTGTGGGCTGGGTGCTTTTTTGCCGTGGCACCTCCACGACCACTTTACAGTGAGTGCTGGGTGCTTTTTTGCCGTGGCACCTCCACGACCACTTTACAGTGAGTGCTGGGTGCTTTTTTGCCGTGGCACCTCCACGACCACTTTACAGTGAGTGCTGGGTGCTTTTTTGCCGTGGCACCTCCACGACCACTTTACAGTGTGGGCTGGGTGCTTTTTTGCCGTGGCACCTCCACGACCACTTTACAGTGAGTGCTGGGTGCTTTTTTGCCGTGGCACCTCCACGACCACTTTACAGTGTGGGCTGGGTGCTTTTTTGCCGTGGCACCTCCACGACCACTTTACAGTGAGTGCTGGGTGCTTTTTTGCCGTGGCACCTCCACGACCACTTTACAGTGAGTGCTGGGTGCTTTTTTGCCGTGGCACCTCCACGACCACTTTACAGTGAGTGCTGGGTGCTTTTTTGCCGTGGCACCTCCACGACCACTTTACAGTGTGGGCTGGGTGCTTTTTTGCCGTGGCACCTCCACGACCACTTTACAGTGTGGGCTGGGTGCTTTTTTGCCGTGGCACCTCCACGACCACTTTACAGTGAGTGCTGGGTGCTTTTTTGCCGTGGCACCTCCACGACCAGTTTACAGTGAGTGCTGGGTGCTTTTTTGCCGTGGCACCTCCACGACCACTTTACAGTGTGGGCTGGGTGCTTTTTTGCCGTGGCACCTCCACGACCACTTTACAGTGAGTGCTGGGTGCTTTTTTGCCGTGGCACCTCCACGACCACTTTACAGTGTGGGCTGGGTGCTTTTTTGCCGTGGCACCTCCACGACCACTTTACAGTGAGTGCTGGGTGCTTTTTTGCCGTGGCACCTCCACGACCACTTTACAGTGAGTGCTGGGTGCTTTTTTGCCGTGGCACCTCCACGACCACTTTACAGTGAGTGCTGGGTGCTTTTTTGCCGTGGCACCTCCACGACCACTTTACAGTGAGTGCTGGGTGCTTTTTTGCCGTGGCACCTCCACGACCACTTTACAGTGTGGGCTGGGTGCTTTTTTGCCGTGGCACCTCCACGACCACTTTACAGTGTGGGCTGGGTGCTTTTTTGCCGTGGCACCTCCACGACCACTTTACAGTGAGTGCTGGGTGCTTTTTTGCCGTGGCACCTCCACGACCACTTTACAGTGAGTGCTGGGTGCTTTTTTGCCGTGGCACCTCCACGACCACTTTACAGTGTGGGCTGGGTGCTTTTTTGCCGTGGCACCTCCACGACCAGTTTACAGTGTGGGCTGGGTGCTTTTTTGCCGTGGCACCTCCACGACCACTTTACAGTGTGGGCTGGGTGCTTTTTTGCCGTGGCACCTCCACGACCACTTTACAGTGAGTGCTGGGTGCTTTTTTGCCGTGGCACCTCCACGACCACTTTACAGTGAGTGCTGGGTGCTTTTTTGCCGTGGCACCTCCACGACCACTTTACAGTGAGTGCTGGGTGCTTTTTTGCCGTGGCACCTCCACGACCACTTTACAGTGAGTGCTGGGTGCTTTTTTGCCGTGGCACCTCCACGACCACTTTACAGTGTGGGCTGGGTGCTTTTTTGCCGTGGCACCTCCACGACCACTTTACAGTGGAATGATAGGGACCCCAGTCCCTTTCATCTCATTTCTACAGCTGAGTAAACTGGAGCAATGTGAAATAAAGTGTCTTGCTCAAGGAAACAACACATCACCCGGTCCGAGAATTGAACTCACAACCTTTCGATTGCAAGGCCAATGCTCTAACCACTAAGCCATGTGCCTCCATATATATATTATTAACCATCTTGCCAACAACAACCCTGAGCACCTTTTTGATTTCCATGTGTCTAACAACCCTCTCTCTCTCTAGATAATAGAATTTATTTATTTGCATGTTTAAATGTTATGGTAGTTTTAAATATAAATATGTGTATGCGTGTATATATGTGTGTGTGGGGTGTGTGCGTGTATGTGTAGATGTATGTGTGCATGTATATATGTATATATCTATATATATGTATGTATGTCTATATATATATATATATATATATATGTATACATATATGAATATATGTATGCATGTATATATGTATATATGTATGTGTGTGTGTATATATGTATGTATGTGTATATATATATAGTGATATGTATGTATGTATATATATGTATTCTTCCTGCTATATCAAGTGTTAACCTAATATATACCTTCCATATACTGTACTACTGTACTATATGTATGTATGTCTATATATATGTATATATATGTATGTATATATGTATGTATGTCTATATATATATGTATGTATATATGTATGTATGTCTATATATATATGTATGTATATATGTATGAATGTCTATATATATGTATGTATATATGTATATATGTATCTATGTCTATATATATATGTATGTCTATATGTATATATGTCTATATATATGTATGTATATATGTATAT
>OZ024752.1:46901415-46928915 GCA_964016885.1 Eledone cirrhosa | reverse complement strand
TCGAGTATGGCCATTGCACGATATAGCAGTATTGGCAGAGAGTCGGACACCATGCTTTGTAGCATAGAGTTACGGCCCTCTATGATATGAGTTAAAATCCCGCCGAGGTTAACTTTGCCTTTCATCCTTACGGGGTCGATAAAATAAAGTACCAGTAATGCACTGGGTAATTGCTGGCCTTGTGCCTAAAGTAGAAACAATTATTAATATATTATTAATTAATGCTATCGAGCAATGCCTGTGCATGAAGATTTTTTTGATGGCTGCCCCCACGTTATCAAGTATGGCCATTGCACGATATAACATTATTGGCAGTATTGGCAGAGAGTCGGACACCATGCTTTGTAGCATAGAGTTACGGCCCTTTATGATCTGAGTTAAAATCCCGCCGAGGTTAACTTTGCCTTTCATCCTTACGGGGTCGATAAAATAAAGTACCAGTAATGCACTGGGATAATTGCTGAAGATTTTTTTTTAAGTGAGGAAAGACTGTGCACTGAGCCAATCCCACTCTTCATCGGTTACTACTGAGCCATCCCAGTTTCCTGAGTTGCCTTCTCCTAGAAGAATACCCTGACAAAGGCTAGGGGTCCTTCACTCATAGTGGTTTAACCCTTTAAAATTCACATTACTCTATATATACTATTGTATTTTTGTAGTAAACACTTTATCTTATATAATTATCTCACATAATATCGCATCTATGAGATTTTGATATTATTTATTTTGAGAACAATACCTTAACATCAGTATAAGCAGCCAGTTTCAACTGGTTTGAATAGAAAGAGGTGAGGCATTTCTAGCCGGATACGGCCGGTTTGAATGCTAAAGGGTTAACCGCGCGATTGGGTATCCAGCCCGACTATTTCTATGTCCCCGTTCATATATATATATGCACACATGTATATACATATATACATATATATATACATGTATACACATCCATATAGGTATATACATATTTACACATTTTTGAATAGCTGTTGACTCTTTTGAGTTCTTCTGCCCTTTTTCAGGTTTTGTCTTTTGTCCTGCAGGGTGTCCAAAATCACCCTCCTCACCAAGTATATATACACACACACACTGTGCACATCCACCATTGAAAAAGCATATAATGCTGTAACTGGTACTACTTTTAAATGCAGAAATACCCACTTTATAAATAAATGTTTTGATATTATACTGAAAAAAAATTGCTCCACCATTTTCTACTGAATTTTTTCCTTTTTACTATTTGCTTATATATATATATATGAGTTCAGAATTAGCCGTCGAAACGGCTTGAGCTCAGCCGTCGGGGTCCTACTCGTTCCTATTACCCACTCTACTACCCTAAGTATTGAGTAATTTGGTGCGTTATAATCCACTTGGTTCCTTACCACATTTCCTTCGTTATATATATATATATATACAATATATTTATAAATGGAAACTATATTTATAAAACCATATTTATTCTATTATACATATTTCACGGGCAACCAAGGCAAATTATGGTGCGCTTTCATCAGATAAAATACAGATTTGTTTTATAAATAAATATTGACATACCCGGAAAAAAGACAACCTTAAAGGTTGGAGCTTCCTGGATAGTACTGTTGAGTGCTTTATATCAGTTATAAAAATGTTTAAGCTTGTTGAATCCCAACAAATTAAATATAACCTCTGCATATATATATATATATATATATATATATACGGGGAAACAAATTATTGTTATAGGTAGTCCACTTAAGTGAAGTCCAGTTATGGTACTCCGGGTAGTGGATGATATCAACGCTTGGCTAAGTTTGACGCAACAAGGTGTTTCCATAGTGATGTTGCGAGTACGCTGTAATTCCTATGTTTTTTCATTCTCACAAGCTCCGATGAATTGACTGGTTATAACTTTGTATTGGTGATCGAATGACGTGAAAACAAGTGGGTAGCGATCTCTAGACCTACCAGTTCAGAGAAACAATTGTCAGCAATGAGATTAAAAACCTTTTTTGTATAGCAAACCGTGTCACTCTTCTTTCCTGATATATATATATATATATTTATTAATATAACAGATTAAAGTTTAAGCAAAGAATCGCTGCTTTCACCCTTAACGGGATCTTCTGAAACTAACAAAGTCAATCTGTAAACGCAGAACTGGATATTTCAAAAAACGTTGCAACTGGAGGAAGACAGGAAGACGATACTTTGGTTCATATATATATATAATTAGAAAGTGAACAACATAAAATATAACTACTCCATTACTAAAGGTTTCTGGATCCCAGACAATAAAAATATACGTCTGGATCGGTCGTCAGACAGAGATGTCTGATGGCCGATCCAGACGTATATTTTTATTGTCTGGGATCCAGAAACCTTTGGTTATGGAGTAGTTATATTTTATGTTGTTCACTTTCTAATTATATAGCTCTGTTCTATACCTAGAGCACTCTTTTTTCCTTTGCTTTTTCTTCGGAATTACCTAACACACACACACACACACACACACACACACATATATATATATGATGCTTACCTTTACTTCAGGGTGGTCTGGAGCCACCCCATATCGAACCAATCCAAAAGGCACAGGTAGACGTTCGTAGATATCAACTTCAACAGATGGATCTCCCTATTTATGGGTGAAAGAAGGAAAATAACTTTCATGTTACCTAAACTTAAATTAAAACAATTTAATCACACACATTCATACCTACATACACACACACACACACATATACATATATATATGAAAAATTCGGGACTCCGACGGTTGAGCTCCTGCCATTTCCATATATATATATACATATATACATCGAAAGTAGAAAAATAACACACAAGTTGATATAGAGAAGGATGGACAGAGAAATGAACTCTTTCATTTTTCTTCCCCTTTTTATTTTTATTATTATTGGCAGTATCGGTAGAGGGTCGGACGCCATGCTTTGCAGCATAGAGTTACGTCCCTTTACGATCTGAGTTCAAATCCCGCCGAGGTTGACTTTGCCTTTCATCCTTACGGGGTCGATAAAATAAAGTACCAGTAATGCACTGGGTAATTGCTGGCCTTGTGCCTAAAAGTAGAAACAATTATTATTGGCAGTATCGGTAGAGGGTCGGACGCCATGCTTTGCAGCATAGAGTTACGGCCCTTTACGATCTGAGTTCAAATCGCGCCGAGGTTAACTTTGCCTTTCATCCTTACGGGGTCGATAAAATGAAGTACCAGTAATACACTGGGTATTTGCTGGCCTTGTGCCAAAAGTAGAAACAATTATTGTTATTATCACAATTTGTACAAATATGCAACTTAACAATATTCTGCATATCTGCAATTGACAATGCACTTAATGCTGAAAGTGGTATTGTAAACAAATTAATGTTTTGATATTTCTCTGAAAAAATCTTTTTCCTTACTACTATTTGTTTATATATATATTTATATATATATATATATATACACACACATATATATATATATATATATTTATATACATACACATATATATATATATATATATATCATCATTCATCATCATCATTTCATTTTACGTCCGCTTTTTCCCTGCTTGTAAGGGTGAGACGGGAACTGATTCTGGCTTGATTTCTACAGCTGGATGCCCTTCCTAACACCAACCACATTTACAGTGAGTGCTGGGTGCTTTTTTTGCCGTGGCACCTCCACGACCACTTTGCAGTGGAAAGATAGGGACCCCAGTCCCTATCATCTCATTTCTACAGCTGAGTAAACTGGAGCAATGTGAAATAAAGTGTCTTGCTCAAGGACACAACACATCACCCGGTCTGAGAATTGAACTCACAACCTTTCGATTGCAAGGCCAATGCTCTAACCACTAAGCCATCTGCCTCCATATATATATATATATACACGAACACACACATCCATGCATACATACACACAGAATGAATAATAGCTAGAATATGAACAAGCTGGAAAAAGTTCAGGGAGCTACTAATTCGTGTGACAACAAAGGGTCTTTCTCTCTCTACAAATAAAAGTCTGTAAAGTGCGATGGCGCATGCTAGTGAGACATGGGTAATTGAACACAGAGGGTATGTGTTGGATAAATAGATAGCTGGGTGGATGGGCAAACAGACGGATTAAGAGAAAGACAGATCAATAAATTGTTAGATTAATAAATAAATCGTGACAGGAATTTAATTGTTAGATTAATAAGTAAATCATCATCATCATCAGGTTTAGCGTCCGTGTTCCACGCTTGCATGGGTTTGGACGGGGGTTTTCCCACTTGAGGCAAGAGTGGTTGTCTTGCTCGCATAGGACTGTCTGGCGGGTTTTCTACAGTTGGATGCCCTTCCTAACACCAACCACATTTACAGTGTGGGGCTGGGAGGTTTTTACCGTGTTGCCTACACGGCCACATTTACAGCGTGGACTGTGTGTTTTTTTTGTCGTGACACCTACACGATCTCATTTGTTTCGGCCTGGATGTTGTGGGACCAACATAACTGTACATTGAAAGGGGCGGTGTGGATGGGGTGGAGGTGGTGGGACGGGGGGGGGGGGGGGGGGTTTGATAGAGATGCCTACTGACTGTAGTAGGTTTTTACTTTGTATTTAGGTAAGGCGGGTCTTCTCTATTACTGAGTACCGCCAAAGGTCTCGGTCCAGTGACATTGTCTTGGAGAGGTGTAAGCGTGTGAGGTCGGAATTTATCAGCTCGTCCCATGTTTTTCTGGGTCTGCCTACTCCGTGGCTACCGTCTATCTTTATTGCCCTGCACTTTGTTATACAGCTGTCGTCTTTCATGCGCATCACATGACCGTACCAACGTAGCCTTCTCTCGAGTAAACAAATCGTGACAGGAATTTAATTGTTAGATTAATAAATAAATTGGGACAGGAAAAAAGCTGAAATTTAAGTTTTAACTTGGTTAACTTACTTTCAATATTTGTTGTGCAGTATAAAAAGCTGCTGGGCCACTGCCAACTATACAGACTGGTAGAGCTTTAGGGCTGGAACTATAACTGGCAGTTGGAGAGCGAAGACATTTAAGTAGTGAATGGAATAATCTGGGTGGTTTCATTCTGAAAGAGGGAAACCAGAAACAAAGATTCTATAACTGTTATACATTATAATCATCATCATCATCACCATGATGATCAACACCACCACCATCACCATCATCATAATCATCACTCCAGTCTCACCATCATCATCATCATCATCATCACTCCAACCTCACCAACAGTAGCACTATCACCATCACCACCACCATCATCATCATCACCATCACCCTCATTGTCACCATGATGATCACCACCACCACCATCATCATCATCACCATCACCCTCATTGTCACCATGATGATCACCACCACCACCATCATCATCATCATCATCATAATCATCACCCCAACCTCATCACTATCATCATCACCAACAGTATAAATGGAGGCACATGGCTTAGTGGTTAGAGCATTGGCCTTGCAATCAAAAAGGTTGTGAGTTCAGTTCTCAGACCAGGTGATGTGTTGTTTCCTTGAGCAAGACACTTTATTTCACATTGCTCCAGTTAACTCAGCTGTAGAAATGAGATGATAGGGACTGGGGTCCATATCACTCCACTGCAAAGTGGTCGTGAAGGTGCCATGGCAAAAAAGCACCCAGCACTCACTGTAAATGAGGTTGGTGTTAGGAAGGGCATCCAGCTGTAGAAATCAAGCCAGAATCAGTTCCCGTCCCACCCTTGCAAGCAGGGAAAAAGCGGACGTAAAATGAAATGAAAATGAAATGAATATATATATATAATAGCAATAGGTATAGTACCAGGAAAAAACAGGAATAACTAAGCAAGAATGGTTTAGAGTTCATTTCTTAAAATATGTTTCTGTACAATATCAATCTACTAGCATTGACTACTTAGTCACATGCTTAATCGCAATCATTATGTAAAGATATTGCACTTTATCAGAAAGAGGAGAATGTTTATAGTCCAAGGTGAGGTCGCTGCATTGGGGAATAAAAATCACTCACTGCTATCTACTCAGATTTAGTCAACTGGTGCACATATATAATGTCCATATACATACACACACATATATATATATATGTATGTATGTATGTACATATATATATGTGTACATATATATATATATATACTCTTTTACCTGTTCCAGCCATCCGGCTGAGGCCATGCTAGGGCACTGATGTATATATATATATATATATATATATATATTTTTTTTTATATATGTGTGTCATCATCATCATGTATATATATATATATATCTGATGATGATGATGATATATATACATATATATATATATATACATACATATATATATATGTACATATATATATATATGTACATATATACATATATACATATGTACATATATATATGTACATATATATATGTATATATATATATATGTACATATGTACATATATATATATATATATATTATAATTATAAAATAAAACAACAGGAGGCTGGACTGGTGTAATTCCTTAAAAGGTTTATTATACTATGATCATTTCAATGACCGGGTTCAGTATGAATCCGGTGACTTCATCAGGTATTCAAAATATAACAAAGGAATATAATAGATAAAATCCACGGGGCTGAAAATCATAGACAGGAGGGTGGCCGAACATTTAGCAGCTTCTAGCCCGGTCAACCGCCCTCAAGTAGTAAAATAAACCGTTTAAGGAATTACACCAGTCCAGCCTCCTGTTATTTTATAATAATTAACTCCGTACTCGCACCACCAACTACACAAACGAAGACGGGTGAGTTGCATTACGTTGAGTGCTCTCCCTAATATTACATCAAGGTTGACCATACGGAATGACCAGTAAACCAACAAACCTAAATAAATATATATATATATTTTTTTTCTAGCGATCGACTTTCGTCAAATCGGACCGAGGAAACAATGTTTCCGTTGGTCTTTCCAGTTGCTAGTACTATCTATCGGTTGCAACTCCAGGTAGAAGGAGCAACGTGGAATAAAGTGCCTTGCTCAAGGACATAACGCATCGCCCGGTCCAGGAATCGAACTCACAACCTCAAGATTGTGAATCCAATTCTCAAACCACTCAGCCACACGCCTCCACCATATATATATATAATATAAGATCAAAAGATGGTTAAAAGAGTTCCAAGTATTTTATTATGCTCATTTCAAAAACAAATATCATCATGGGATTACATCTGCGTTCTCATCAGATAAAATAGGGAGACATGATATGAATCTTAAAAAACACTTGTGAGCAGTGTTTTTTTAAGATTCATATCATGTCTCCCTATTTTATCTGATGAGAACGCAGATATCATCCCATGATGATATTTGTTTTTTGAAATGCGCATGATAAAATACATGGAACTCTTTTAACCATCTTTTGATCTTATATATTATTTATACTCCAGTCCTACAAACTGTAGAGTGCTACTTATCCGATATTTGCATTGCTTTATTTTGCTACAATAAAACTCACCTCCTACATATATATATCATCATCATCATCATCATCATTTCATTTTATGTCCGCTTTTCCCTGCTTGCAAGGGTGGGATGGGAACTGATTCTGGCTTGATTTCTACAGCTGGATGCCCTTCCTAACACCAACCTCATTTACAGTGAGTGCTGGGTGCTTTTTTGCCATGGCACCACCACGACCACTTTGCAGTGGAATGATAGGGACCCCAGTCCCTATCATCTCATTTCTACAGCTGAGTAAACTGGAGCAATGTGAAATAAAGTGTCTTGCTCAAGGAAACAACACATCACCCGGTCTGAGAATTGAACTCACAACCTTTCGATTGCAAGGCCAATGCTCTAACCACTAAGCCATGTGCCTCCATATATATATATAATTAATAATTGTTTCTACTTTTGGCACAAGGCCAGCTATTACTCCAGTGCATTACTGGTACTTTATTTTATTGACCCCGTAAGGGTGAAAGTCAAAGTTAACCTCGGCAGGATTTGAACTCAGGTCGTAAAGGGACGTAACTATGCTGCAAAGCATGGCGGCGCCCAACCCTCTACCGATACTGCCAATCCAAGCTACATATATACATACATGTGCAGAGAAATGGAAAATGGTGCTGCTAGTGGGGGGGTATGATGGTGGCGTTGAGGAGGGGGGAGGGTGGTATGAATTGAGAAATGGGGGTGGTGGTAGTAGTTGGGAAGTGGGAGGGGGTAGTGGTAGCAGTTGAGGAGGGGGAGGGGGTATGAATTGAGAAATGGGGGTGGTGGTAGTAGTTGAGAAGTGGGAGGGGGTAGTGGTAGCAGTTGAGGAGGGGGAGGGGGTATGAATTGAGAAATGGGGGTGGTGGTAGTAGTTGAGAAGTGGGAGGGGGTATGAATTGAGAAATGGGGGTGGTGGTAGTAATTGAGAAGTGGGAGGGGGGGAGCAGTTGATGAGGGGGGGGTAGTAGTAGGAGTTGAGAGGAGGTGGGGAAATGGTCGGAGTTAAGCAGTGGGGTGGGGGGGGTATAAATTAAGAAGTCGGGGTGGCGAGTGGGGGGAGGGTATTAATTAAGAAGTGGGGGAGGGGGTATTAATTAAGAAGTGGGGGAGGGGCTTATGAGTGAAGTGGGAGGTAGTAGTAGTAGGAGTTGAGAGGTGAGGAGGAGTAGGAGTTAAGAAGTGTGTAAGTGGGGGGGGGGGGTAGTTAAGAAGTCGGAGGGGGAGGTAGTTAAGAAGTGGGGGAATGGTAGGAGTTGAGATGCTTCTTCCAATAAGATACCACTGTATTTGATGTGGATGGGGGAAGGGAGTGGGGTTATAGTTGTTGATATGAATGGAGTAAAGACTGAGGTAGGGTGCTGGAGGGGGGAGGGTGACTGGGTGGGGTCTAAACAGGAAGTTAACATTGCTACCCTACTACACCCAAACACCACACACCCTGAGGTGTTGAATGAAAGTTTTAGAAATATTCCTTCAGTTTTGTGACATGGTTTAGTGGTGTGAAGGTGCCTGGCTTAGTGGTAAGGATGTTTAAATAATAATAATAATTAAATTATTGTATACAGTGCTCAGGTGCACTACAACTCATCAAAGGTGCATGTATAGTACATAGAATAATGTACAAATCTCAGGAAAATGAACAGTGTATGAGTCATGATATACATGTGTGCGTGTGTATCAGGTGTAGTGCTGGCAAATCTCAGGAAGCATGGAAGTTTTAAAGGATGCAGTGTCTCGACAGCTAACAACTGATGCAGGTAGCTTGTTGCATGGAGGTTTTAAAGGATGCAGTGTCTCGACAGCTAACAACTGATGCAGGTAGCTTGTTCCATGGAGGTTTTAAAGGATGCAGTGTCTCGACAGCTAACAACTGATGCAGGTAGTTTGTTCCATGGAGGTTTTAAAGGATGCAGTGTCTCGACAGCTAACAACTGATGCAGGTAGTTTGTTCCATGGAGGTTTTAAAGGATGCAGTGTCTCGACAGCTAACAACTGATGCAGGTAGCTTGTTCCTGGAGGTTTTAAAAGATGCAGTGTCTCGACAGCTAACAACTGATGCAGGTAGCTTGTTCCTGGAGGTTTTAAAAGATGCAGTGTCTCGACAGCTAACAACTGATGCAGGTAGCTTGTTCCATGGAGGTTTTAAAGGATGCAGTGTCTCGACAGCTAACAACTGATGCAGGTAGTTTGTTCCATGCTTCAGCAACTCTGAGCGTGAAAAAATGTTTCTGAAAGTCATGGGAACTGTGCTGTTTTCTGACTTTGTAGGCATGTCCACGTGTGTTAGACACATGGAAATCAAAAAAATGCTCAGGGTTGTTGTTGGCAAGATGGTTAATAACTTTGTGGGTGTTTAGCAAGTCAGTTGCCAGACGTCGGAGCTTCAATGTATCCATGCTCCGGGAAGCAAAGCGTTCAGAGTATGGTAGATGCCTTATGAAAGGTATTCGCTTGGTTGCACGTCTCTGAACAGTTTCCAGGAGGTCAATGTTCTGAGTAAGATAGGGGTTCCAGACTGGTAATGCAAATTCTAAATGTGGCCACACCTTAGTTCACAATCGTAAGGTTGTGAGTTCAATTCCTCGGCTGGGTGCCATGTTGTATCCTTAAACAAATACACTTCAACTTTATGTTAATTTTCTGAGCAGGCAGTTCTGTTGATCAAACAACTTGAAGACCTGTCATTGAAAACAATGGAGGGTCGGAGGTCAAACAACAATTTCTTTGGTAGTTATGAAATATGCAGGGGTGGTGGAACTGGGATCCTTGGGGTGGTGGTCAAGGGATCCTTGGTTCTCCCTGCCTCCTCCAATAATTATATTTTTTTCCCCCCAAGCTACCAAAACACACATCTATTTGTATATTCGCTACCACCACCACCACCACCACCACTACCACCGCCACGACTAGCCCCCCCCCCCCCAACCGCCGCCACTACCACCACCACTGCCCCCAGCCCCACCCATTTCAACCCAACCCAACAACACCAAATTAGAGATTTTATCTTGAGATCCAAAATATAAGGTGAATATTTTAACAGAGATTTGTTTCATTCATTAAAGTCACTCTGATAAAACATCCCCCACCCTGATATATACTCTCCCCCACTCACCTCAATGTAACCCCCACCCTGATATATATACTCTCCCCCACTCACCTCAATGTAACCCCCACCCTGATATATACTCTCCCCCACTCACCTCAATGTAACCCCCACCCCTCTATCCCATATAAAGCTCCCTAGTTTTGGTGTAGTTAATTCCTTCTTGGTTTGATCTGGAGATAAACTCAACATCCCTCTCTGTCTGGAACACAATCATCAAATTGCTATAATGTTGATGTTCTTTCAGTTTTGTGTATAAATGAAACAGTTCTAGTCCTGTATGTATGTGTGTGTGTATGTGTGTGTGTGTGTATTTGACTGTGTGTGTATTTGAATGCGTGAGTGCATGAGTGTATGTGTGTGTAAATTTGACTGTGTGAGTGTGAGTGTATTTGACTCTCAAAGGCGAGGACCCAGGACTGAGACCTCTGGCTCTACGCAGTAATACAGAAGACCCCACTTCCCACAGGTACAAGCTGAAGCATATAGACAATATACTCTCACCTCCTCCCATTGTAAAGTGGTTGTGTAGGCGCCACGGTAAAAAAAGCACCCAGTACTCACAATGAGGCACCCCTAACACTCTATCAGGAGTTACGGGGTGGGGGGGGGGGAGAAGAAAGGAATTCCTTTGATTAGAAAGAGTTTGAAAACAACAAAAAACAACAAAAAAATGATTTTACAGTAATGGAGGCACATGGCTTAGTGGTTAGAGCATTGGCCTTGCAATCGAAAGGTTGTGAGTTCAATTCTCAGACCGGGTGATGTGTTGTTTCCTTGAGCAAGGCACTTTATTTCACATTGCTCCAGTTTACTCAGCTGTAGAAATGAGATGATAGGGACCCCAGTCCCTATCATTCCACTGCAAAGTGGTCGTGCAGGTGCCACGGCAAAAAAACACCCAGCACTCACTGTAAATGAGGTTGGTGTTAGGAAGGGCATCCAGCTGTAGAAATCAAGCCAGAATCAGTTCCCGTCCCACCCTTTCAAGCAGGGAAAAGCGGACGTAAAATGAAATGATGAAATGATGATGAAATGAAGAAAAAAAAAATAGAATGTAAAAAGGCAGAACAATTACCACAAGGTATTTTGTTCGATGCTCTAACCAATTCTGCCAAACATTACCTTCTTGATAACTTGTTTAGCCACCATAATGTAAAAAACCTGACATTCAATATTGTATAGCTGAGGTGCTGCCATCTGTTAGATAATCATATCTTATCAGAAGAAAGCAGAAACGGTGTTGCAAGAGAAGGTCAGGATATAGATATTGCTACAGCTTATACCTATGTTGTAACTTAAACAAGGTTTCTTAGATGTTTTAATTATAGGGGCCCCAATCTTATATATATATATATATATATATATATATATATATATATATATATATATATATATATATATATATATATATATATATATATATATATATATATACAAACACACACACACACACACACACACAGAGTTGGAGGCACATGGCTTAGTGGTTAGAGCATTGGCCTTGCAATCGAAAGGTTGTGAGTTCAATTCTCAGACTGGGTGATGTGTTGTTTCCTTGAGCAAGACACTTTATTTCACATTGCTCCAGTTTACTCAGCTGTAGAAATGAGATGATAGGGACTGGGGTCCCTATCATTCCACTGCAAAGTGGTCGTGGAGGTGCCACAGCAAAAAAGCACCCAGCACTAACTGTAAATGAGGTTGGTGTTAGGAAAAGCATCCAGCTGTAGAAATCAAGCCAAAATCAGTTCCCGTCCCACCCTTGCAAACAGGGAAAAAGCAGACGTAAAATGAAATGATGATGCTGATGATATCATATATATATATATATATATATATATATATCATCATCACCATCATCATCAACGTTTAACGTCCGTGTTCCACGCTTGCATGAGTTTGGACGGGGGTTTTCCCACTTGAGGCAAGAGTGATTGTCTTGCTCGCATAGGACTGTCTGGCGGGTTTTCTACAGCTGGATGCCCTTCCTAACACCAACCACATTTACAGTGTGGGGCTGGGAGGTTTTTACCGTGTTGCCTACACGGCCACATTACAGCGTGGACTGTGTGTTTTTTTGTCGTGACACCTACACGATCTCATTTGTTTCGGCCTGGATGTTGTGGCACCAACATAACTTTGCATTGAAAGGGGCGGTGTGGATGCGGTGGGGGTGGTGGGACGGGGGTGTATTTTGTTAGAGATGCCTACTGACTGTAGTAGGTATATATAAATATATCATATATATATCATATATATATCTAGTCTTGTAGAAGTGGCTTCTACAAGACTAGAACTGTTTCATTAAAAAGAAATTATCAGAAAGGGCTTTCTTGATGATTTATTTTAAATGAAACAGTTCTAGTCCTGTAGAAGCCATTTCTATATCAAACATGATGTTTACACTCTACTAATTTACTGAGTACCTCCGATTGAACCTGAGACTCTCTCTCACACACACATACACACACATATATATATCTATGTGTATGTGTGTGTGTATATATGTATATTGTTGTTACAGTTCACACATATGTAGATTTAGCTGGCCTCTTACTAGGTTTCACTCACCCCATAGGAGGTTTCTTAGAAGTTTTAACAATAGAGGTTTCAGTCCTATCATACACCCATCTAATGTTGTTATTATAGCTCACACCTATGTAGGTTTAACACACCTGTGTAGGTTTAACACACCTATGTAGGTTTAACACACCTGTGTAGGTTTAACACACCTATGTAGGTTTAACACACCTATGTAGGTTTAACACACCTGTGTAGGTTTAGTTGCATCTCATAGGATGTTTCTTATGTGTTTTAATGAGAATGCATATTAGTAAACCATGTAGTTACTTAAGACATGGCATGGATTAATTACCAAAGAAGCTACTACACACCTGTATACAGGTGCCACTGTAGATAAACTTATATCATGAGTCATAGTTACAGATGTTATGGAGAAGATATAAACCATCCCTTCTTCATTATGTGGAGAATTTCAAGGCTCAACATTCAGCTAGAGACTTATTAAACATTGTACATGAATTCAGCAATGATGTTGAAATGTTATTAAACTAAAGACTTTAATGTTTAACCCTTTAGCATTTAAACTGGCTGCATCCGGCCAGAATTCTCTTACCTCTTTCTGTTCAAACCAGCTGTAACTGGCCACTCATACTTATGTTAAGGTATTGTTCTCAAAATAAATATCAAAATCTCGTAGCTTCGATATTGTGAGAGACAATTATGTGAGATAAAGTGTTTACCATGAAAATACAATAGTAAATATGGAGTAATGTAAATCCTAAACGGTCAATGAAATGCAATCATATAATTGTTTCTACTTTTGGCACAAGGCCAGCAAATACACCAGTGCATTACTGGTACTTTATTTTATCGACCCCATAAGGATGAAAGGCAAAGTTAACCTCGGCGGGATTTGAAATGCAATCATATAATGCTGTTTTGTACTTTTCAAGAATATCTTGTTAATGTGGTTTCATGTGGTTTGTTAATTCAAATGACTATACCATCTTTACTAAAGGACAGATCATTGTGAAAATTTGCATAATTCAGTCATAGTGCTGTTTTATACTTTTCAAGAATGTCTTGCTAATGTGATTTCATGTGGTACAGGATGTTGATAGTTAAATGCACCAAACAGAAGCTAAACATATGATACATTCTTTGACATTTTTCTCACTGCATTTACGGCAGACACAGCTTTAGCTAAATGTAAAATATAATACTAAAACTGTAAACCAGAGAAGAGAGAAATGGTTAGTTATATCTTCTATAAATAAATGAAATCTGCTCAAGATGTGAATACTAAAACAAAGTCTCTTCATCTGACATTTTTACATGGAAATGTTACAATAATACATTTTAACAGAATCAAGAAAATAGCAACAACAGAAAAATATATACTTTGCTTTGAATTAGATAAGAATGAAGACAATATAGAAGAAAGCTGGAGTATTATAAATATGGCTCTAATCACAAATATACCTTTCAATCTAATCTCTTCTCTTGTTTCTTAGAAAGTTGTGGCTGGGTATGTACACAGTATCCCTGGGATTGTTCTCTTGTATTTTGTAAAAAATATTTTAAAATATCAGTAAGATATCAGCCGAAACAAATGAGATCGTGTAGGTGTCACGTCAAAAAACACAGTCCACGCTGTAAATGTGGCCGTGTAGGCAACACGGTAAAAACCTCCCAGCCCCACACTGTAAATGTGGTTGGTGTTAGGAAGGGCATCCAACTGTAGAAAACCCGCCAGACAGTCCTATGCGAGCAAGACAACCACTCTTGCCTCAAGTGGGAAAACCCCCGTCCAAACCCATGCAAGCGTGGAACACGGACGCTAAACCTGATGATGATGATGATGATGATGATGAAGCTTCTAGTATCTTAGAAGATTTGTAGTGAATATCTTAAATAAAGATTATCTAAATGAGATAGATGTTTATGGGGTCAATGACCATAAATGGTCTCAAGCTTACAACTACAGCAGGATATACTCAGCTATTTAATCCTTTTATTACCAATCTTCAGCAATATAATAGTGTTTCAAATTCAGGAGGTCAACGAAAACGAACGTCTTAACTGTACAAGTGCTTGAGTATGTGTGTATGTGTGTGTTCTCCTCCGAGTATGTGTGTGTGTGTGTGTATGTGTGTGTTCTCCTCCGAGTATGTGTGTATGTGTGTGTTCTCCTCCGAGTATGTGTGTGTGTGTGTGTATGTGTGTGTTCTCCTCCGAGTATGTGTGTATGTGTGTGTTCTTCTCCAAGTATGTGTGTATGTGTGTGTTCTCCTCCGAGTATGTGTGTGTGTGTGTATGTGTGTGTTCTCTTCCGAGTATGTGTGTATGTGTGTGTTCTCTTCCGAGTATGTGTGTATGTGTGGTGTTCTCCTTCGAGTATGTGTGTATGTGTGTGTTCTCTTCCGAGTATGTGTGTATGTGTGTGTTCTCCTCCGAGTATGTGTGTATGTGTGTATGTGTGGTGTTCTCCTCCGAGTATGTGTGTATGTGTGTATATGTGGTGTTCTCCTCCGAGTATGTGTGTATGTGTGTATGTGTGGTGTTCTCCTCCGAGTATGTGTGTATGTGTGGTGTTCTCCTCCGAGTATGTGTGTATGTGTGTATGTGTGGTGTTCTCCTCCGAGTATGTGTGTATGTGTGTATGTGTGGTGTTCTCCTCCGAGTATGTGTGTATGTGTGTATGTGTGTGTTCTCCTCCGAGTATGTGTGTATGTGTGTATGTGTGGTGTTCTCCTCCGAGTATGTGTGTATGTGTGTATGTGTGGTGTTCTCCTCCGAGTATGTGTGTATGTGTGTATGTGTGTGTTCTCCTCCGAGTATGTGTGTATGTGTGTGTTCTCCTCCGAGTATGTGTGTATGTGTGTGTTCTCCTCCGAGTATGTGTGTATGTGTGTGTTCTCCTCCGAGTATGTGTGTATGTGTGTGTTCTCCTCCGAACGAGTATCTTCCAGCTCCGACTATCTTACCCTCCACCTCTTGGTCCTGGTCGACATGATGGGGAATACATTGCCCTGGAGGACAGCGAAGGAGACACGCTGGAACAGTCACACCACCTCACTGGGCTTGCACCTGTGGACAGCCAACTCTGTTCCAATATCAGTGAGTAGGGATGTGGTTTGGGGGCCAAGAATACTGGAAGTCTCCACAGCTACAGGCTCTACCACAAACCTATCAGGGAGCAGCCGAGACTTAGACAGTTTGTCCTCTTCGGCTTGGCAGGCGGCAGAGACTTGGCTAGTTGCTAAATGCATCAGATTGCCACTAGAGAAGGTATCACAGCATGTAACATCCCAGATGATCTTCCCATTCTACCCTCATAGAATGGGAAGATTGTTATGCCATCTGGCCTTTTGCTGTCCCCTCGGTCCAGCCATATTGGCTTGAGCTGGGAAGGGAAGCCTGCACCATACAGGTAATGCTTTATGATCACGATAAGAGCAGCATGGTATGGGGGGCAGCCAGCTCTATAATGGTATGACAGTGGGTGGAGACTGAAGTGATACACAGTGGTACTGCATACTGCAGCAGTATTTGTGAGGCTCACAAACCTGGAGGTCGAGCTTCAGGAAATCACCAAAAAAACACTGCCTAGCATTTTAAAAATAATCAACTGGAATATCTAGATGCTGTTAGATGGTATTCACCACATCATCATCATCATCATCATTTTACGTCCCTGCTTGCAAGGGTGGGACGGGTCCTATTCAGCACAACATCTCTCCACTTGTCACGGTCCTTCGTCATCTCCTCCGTGAGCTTCAGCGATCTGAGGTCAGCTCTCATCACCTCCGCCCATGTTTTTCGTGGTCTTCCTCTACTGTGTCTTCCTTCTACTGGGATTTCTTGGCACTTCTTTACCCAGTGGTCATCCTCCATGTGCATCACATGTCCCTACCTTCTCTCCTGCACACCATAACTTATCCCTTTTATACACAGTTTCTTTCTCAACTCATCTATGCTTGGTCGTTCACGCACATTGACATTGCACATCCAATGGAGCATGCTTGCTTCATTTCTCTCCAGCCGTTGCATATCCTTTCTAGTTGCTGCCCATGTCTCACTACCATACAGCATCGCACATCTCACACAGGCACCATACAACCGGCCTTTCGTACGCAGGGTGAAACCTTTCCTTGTCAACAGAGGAAGCAGCTCCCTAAACTTCTTCCAACCCTTCCTTATTCTAGATACTATGGCCTCGAAACACCACATTTGTGCAATTTCGATTTTCAAATTAGCATATTTTGTTATTTTTTTCAGTTTCTTTCAAGTCTATGTTATGGTCACCTGATATCAATACTCTGGCATTTGTGCTGAAGTCTTTAGTCCTTTTGGATAATGACATCACTGAGTATCTGTCTCTGTCATCATGGACACTACTTTGGTACATGATGGTACCACTCATCAGACTCCTGATATACATATTTTGTACACCTACTTGTTATTTCACCTGTTCCATAAGAATATATAGGTCTAGATATCTCAGACAGTATTTTGTGTCTAGTCTTTCTTTACCCATTCCTTTTCTTTATTCCACACACCTCTATGACAATGGTCAATTATAGTGAGGTCTTTATGACACATTATCATTATTATGAATCATCATCATAACATCAAACCTAAATCACAGAAATGGGAAATAGTAAATGTTTTAATGCTTGTTTTTATTTATATTGTTATATATATATATACATACACACACATATATATATATATAAATATATATATATATATATACATACATATATATATATATATATATATACATACACATACATACATATATATATATATATATATATATATACATACACATACATACATATATATATATATATATATATATACATACATATATATATATATATATATATATATATATATATATATATATAACTAGTAAATTCATGTAATACATTTTACCATGACTCATTCTGTGGGTTTTCGTAGGAGGATAAAATATTCTTGGCAAATTCTTCTGTGAATTACAGGAATATTTAGAACAGTTCTTAATGCTATAATGCCAGTTGTTAATATCTGGAACAGTTCCTAACCTTATAACAGCCATTGTTAATATATCTGGATCAATTCTTAACCCTATAACAGCTAGTGTTAATATATCTGGATCAGTTCTTAAGTTTAGAATATCCAGTGTTAATATATCTGGATCAATTCTTAAGTCTAGAATATCCAGTGTTAATATATCTGGATCAATTCTTAAGGCTAGAATATCCAGTGTTAATATATCTGGATCAATTCTTAAGGCTAGAATATCCAGTGTTAATATATCTGGATCAATTCTTAAGGCTAGAATATCCAGTGTTAATATATCTGGATCAATTCTTAAGGCTAGAATATCCAGTGTTAATATATCTGGATCAATTCTTAAGGCTAGAATATCCAGTGTTAATATATCTGGATCAATTCTTAACCCTATAACATCCATTGTTAATACATCTGGAACAGTTGTTAACTCTATAACATCCATTGTTAATACATCTGGAACAGTTGTTACCTCTATAACATCCATTGTTAATACATCTGGAACAGTTGTTAACCCTATAATGACCATTGTTAATACATCTGGAACAGTTGTTACCTCTATAACATCCATTGTTAATACATCTGGAACAGTTGTTAACCCTATAATGACCATTGTTAATACATCTGGAACAGTTGTTACCTCTATAACATCCATTGTTAATACATCTGGAACAGTTGTTAACCCTATAATGACCATTGTTAACAACCATATTAATAATAATCTGAGCCACTTTAAATACTGCACATGCTGTTATGGGAAGAAAAAACAATTGAAAACCTAAATGCTTTCTAAGGATTGTTTTTTTTATTTTGTTTTGTGGCCCTTAACCCTTTAGCATTTAAACCGACCATATTTGGCCAGAATTCTTTCACCCCTTTCTGTCCAAACTGGCTGTAACCGACCGCTCATACTGATGTTAAGGTATTGCTCTCAAAATAAATAATATCAAAATCTCATAGATCCAATATTATGTGAGATAATTATGTGAGGTAAAGCCTTTACCGTGAAAATACAATAGTAAATATAGAGTAATGTAAATGCTAAAGGGTTAATACACTAAGTGTGTCTAAAAACAAAGACATAATGCTGATGACTGGAACAACTTTCATCATAGGTCTACTTAATTATCACTGACCAGGGGGGGGGGGGGAGGGGGGGGGGGAGGGGGGGGGGGGCACAATAACAACAACAATTGACATTAATGGTATCTCCATCATCATCACAACAGTTAACTACCAAACACCAGGAAGGGAGCACCTATGTAGCCGCTTGATCTGTAAGAAATAGCAGCCAAGCCAAATCTCTCTTAACCCATTAGCATTTCATTATTCTGGTACAGGCTTTATCATACCTCACATAATATCAAAGCTATGAAATTTTGATATTACTTATTTTGAGAACAATACCTTAACATAAGTATGAGTTGCCAGTAACGACTGGTTTGAAAAGAAAGAGGTGAGAGAATTCTAGCCGGATATGCCCGGTTTAAATGCTAAAGGGTTAACCCATTAGCAATTACATTACTCAATATATATTTTTATAATTTCATGGTAAAGGCTTTATCTTACATAATTATTTCACATAATATCGAATCTATGAGATTTTGATATTATTTATTTTGAGAACAATACCTTAACATCAGTATGAGTGCCTGGTTACGGCCGGTTAGAACAAAAAGTGATGAGAGAATTCTGGCCAGTTTAAATGTTATATTAAAGGGTTGAAATATTTGATAATGTAAACTAAAATACACCATGGCTAAAATAAATAGGATTGTCATGGCTGGAATGCCTCTGATCATAGGTCAACTCAATTAACACTGATCTGGGTAAAATAATAACTACCTATACTCTACCACCATCAACACTGTCACCACCAACATCATCATCACCACCAGCATCATAATCGCCACCACCACCACAATCATTGACCTGCCACCACCACCACCAGCACCATTATCCCCACCATCGACAGCAATACCCTCAACAACACCGCCACCACCACCACCACCACCACAATCATTGGCTCATCACCACATCAACACTGCCACCACCACCACCACCAGCACCATTATCCCTACCATCAACAGCAATACCCTCAACAACACCGCCACCACCACCACCACCACCACCACAATCATTGGCTCATCACCACATCAACACTGCCACCACCACCACCACCATTATCCCTACCATCGACAGCAATACCCTCAACACCACCACCACCACCACCACAATCCCCATATCTACCACTAAAACCCACCAATAACATTATCCTCAACAACACAATCATTATCTCATCACTACCATTATCCCAAAACACCACCACCACTACTACCACCACCACTACTACCAACACCAACACTACTACCACCACCAACACTACTACCACCACCACTACTACCAACACCACCACTACTACCACCACCACCACTACTACCACCACCACTACTACCAACACCACCACTACTACCACCACCACTACTACCACCACCACTACTACCAACACCAACACTACTACCACCACCAGCACTACTACCACCACCACTACTACCACCCCTACCACCAACACTACTACCACCACCACCAACACTACTACCACCACCACTACTACCACCCCTACCACCAACACTACTACCAACACCACCACTACTACCACCACCACTACTACCACCACCACTACTACCAACACCACCACTACTACCACCACCAACACTACTACCACCACCACTACTACCAACACCACCACTACTACCACCACCACCACTACTACCACCACCACTACAACCAACACCACCACTACTACCACCACCACTACTACCACCACCACTACTACCAACACCACCACTACTACCACCACCAACACTACTACCACCACCACTACTACCAACACCACCACTACTACCACCACCACCACTACTACCACCACCACTACTACCAACACCACTACTACCACCACCACCACTACTACCACCACCACTACTACCAACACCACCACTACTACCACCACCACCACTACTACCACCACCACTACTACCACCCCTACCACCAACACTACTACCAACACCACCACTACTACCACCACCACTACTACCAACACCAACACTACTACCACCACCAGCACTACTACCACCACCACTACTACCAACACCAACACTACTACCACCACCACCACCCCTACCACCAACACTACTACCACCACCAACACTACTACCACCACCACTACTACCAACACCAACACTACTACCACCACCAGCACTACTACCACCACCACTACTACCACCCCTACCACCAACACTACTACCACCACCAACACTACTACCACCTCCACTACTACCAACACCAACACTACTACCACCACCAACACTACTACCACCACCACTACTACCAACACCACCACGACCAACACCAACACTACTACAGCCACAACCACCACCACCCTCAACACAATCCCCATATCTACCATTCCTTGGTTTACTTTCTGGTTTAACCTTCCAGGTTAGTAACTGTCACCCTTTCCTTTGTCATTTACCCAACTCCACCCGATCCGACCCCCCCGACCCCCCCCTGCATCACTCGACCCCCACCCCACTCCATTCGACCCACCCCACCCCACTCCACCCCATTTGCTGTATTGTACCACCTATTTCCTCCTAATCTCATGTCAGGATAGACACTAAATAACATCCAAATGTTTAATATGTATGTGTATATGATGTACACATACATGGAACAAAGGGAATATATGTGGCTGTATACACACACACACACACACATACACACACACACCACACACATATACATATATATATATGGAGGCACATGGCTTAGTGGTTAGAGCATTGGCCTTGCAATCGAGAGGTTGTGAGTTCAATTCTCAGATCGGGTGATGTGTTGTTTCCTTGAGCAAGACACTTTATTTCACATTGCTCCAGTTTACTCAGCTGTAGAAATGAGATGATAGGGACTGGGGTCCCTATCATTCCACTGCAAAGTGGTCGTGGAGGTGCCACGGCAAAAAAGCACCCAGCCCACACTGTAAAGAGGACGTTAGGCGCCATGGCAAAAAAGCACCCAGCATCACTGTAAATGAGGTTGGTGTTAGGAAGGGCATCCAGCTGTAGAAATCAAGCCAGAATCAGTTCCCATCCCAGCCTTGCAAGCAGGGAAAAAAATGGACGTAAAATGATGATGATGATGATATATATATATAAAAATAAATTAACGGAGCCATAAACTCGCGTTAGTCCCTGTAAATTATGAGCTCAAAGGAAAAAGAATCCTGGGCACTTCAAATATAATATGTGGTTTTCCTTGTACATTGATAAACACACTCTCTCTCATGTGTTATCTTTTCTACATATATATATCCCTTTGCCATTATGTAATACTCTATGTAAAACTCCCTTTGTCATTATATAATACTCTATGTAAAACTCCCTTTGTCATTATATAATACTCAATACTCTATGTAAAACTCCCTTTGTCATTATATAATACTCTATGTAAAATTTCCTTTGTCTCTATATAATACTCTATATATAAAACTCCCTTTGTCATTATGTAATACTCTATATGTAAAACTCTGTCTTTATATACTACTCTATATTTAAAACTTCCTTTGTCATTATGTAATATATGAAAGTGGGTTTGTTAATTTAAATGCTAATAGTATCTTTACTAGTTGAAAGATTGTTATGAAAATTTACAGGATTAGAGAAAAGACTTTAATTTTTTATGTAATACAGTAACAGTATTGTACTTCTCGAAGATGTCTTATTAATGTGGTTTTATGTGGTACATTAAACTATATAGAAACAGACACAGTTAGACCAAACAGATACAGTTAGATAAGACTATATAGAAACATACATAGTTAGACCAAACTAGATAGAAACACAGTTAGACTAAACTATATAGAAACAGGCACAGTTAGACCAGACAAACAAATTGTGGAACAGAGAAAAAGAGAAGACATGGCACTGTTAGAAAAGCCAGCTGCCAAGCAGATGTGGTGAGTATTTTAGACAGCAGAGTCAGTCAAAAGAGAGAAAGAATGTTTATAGAGAGTTGCCCAAGAACTTATAGAATCTATACTCTGCTTACATTATAGGAAGGAAACATAAGTATTGATGTACTATGTGACATTACCAAATGCTTTAACCCATTTCTTACAATATTTCTAATGGAAGACATGGCTTATGGTTTTCATATAATTTTAAAGACAATCAACAGTTAGGAGGGATTTAGTAATACAACTAAATTTTTTGTTACTAACCTTGTATATAGAATATAACTTATCAAAGATTCTTACATAAAAAACAGCACAGCTCCCATGACTTTCGGAAACATTTTTTTCACACTCAGAGTTGCTGAAGCATGAAACTATCTGCATCAGTTGTTAGCTGTCGAGACACTGCACCCTTTAAAACCTCCATGCTTGCTGAGATTCGCCAACACTACACCTGATGACCCCCCTCCATACACACACACACACATGTATTTCATGACTCCTAAACTGTTCATTTTCCTGACATTTGTACACTATTCTATGTACTATACATGCACCTTTGATGAGTTGTAGTGCACCTGAGCACTGTACACAATAATTTCATTATTAGTATTATTACTAACTTAAAAAAGACATTAGTCAACCTGAGGCTACAATAGAAGACAGCTCCAAGTGCCATGATGTGGAATCAAACCGAAGACAAGGTGATTGCTAAATAAACCTCTTAACCACACAGCCTTACCTGTGTCTTATAAATTCTCAGATTGAATTTGAAGTTATCTTGGGTTATTAACCCTTTAGCATTTAAACTGGCCATATCCGGCCAGAATTCTCCCACCTCTTTCTGTTCAAACTGGGCATTACTGGCCACTCATACTTATGTTATGGTATTGTTCTCAAAATAAATAATTGTTTCTACTTTTGACATAAGGCCAGCAATTATCCCAGTGCATTACTGGTACTTTATTTCATTGACCCCGTAAGGTTGAAAGGCAAAGTTAACCTCCGCGAGATTTGAACTCAGATTTGTTCTCAAAATAAATAATATCAAAATCTTGCAGAATCGATATTGTGTGAGATAATTATGTGAGGTAAGGCCTTCACCATGAAAATATAATAGTAAATATAGAGTAATGTAAATGCTAAAAAATTAAGATGACATTAAGATTATAGAATGTATGAACAAGACAATGTATCCAACCTAATCCAGTTTGACACTATGACAACCTGCAAAGCATGATGATGATGATGATGATGATGATGAACTTTCAGTAGAAGGTTTAGTGTTAAGGCAGGGCATCAAACCATAGAAATTATGCTAAGACATGGAACATATGACCAAGACATGGCATCTGACCCATCTAGTCACAGACCAGGACAACTAGTGTCACCTATACCAGTATGAAAAGCGAAGTATGGTGATGAATAGCAGTATATCATTATTGGTGATAGTAAAATGAAGTTGTTTATACTGTAAGACATACAAAAGTAATAAACAGTTCAGGTGACACTAACAATGAATGGATAGCTGATCTCACATCCGAAAGAATACAGCAATTAGATATAGACATCCTAAACCTACTATACAGTAATACCTCCACATCTAGGGCAGTACTACTGTTACATAGTCACCCTAAACCTACTATACAGTAATACCTCCACATCTAGGACAGTACTACTGTTACATAGTCACCCTAAACCTACTATACAGTAATACCTCCACATCTAGGGCAGTACTACTGTTACATAGTCACCCTAAACCTACTATACAGTAATACCTCCACATCTAGGACAGTACTACTGTTACATAGTCACCCTAAACCTACTATACAGTAATACCTCCACATCTAGGACAGTACTACTGTTACATAGTCACCCTAGGGGGTTAATGCTATTCTATATATGTTGTGGCTATAATAATAATAATAATAATAATAATAATAATAATTGTTTCTACTTTTGGCACAAGGCCAGCAATTACCTAGTACATTACTGGTACTTTATTTTATCGACCCCGTAAGGATGAAAGGCAAAGTTAACCTCCGCGGGATTTGAACTCAGATTTGTTCTCAAAATAAATAATATCAAAATCTTGCGGAATCGATATTGTGTGAGAATGGAAAGGGCCGTAACTCTATGGCCCTTTCCATTCTGAGTTCAAATCCCGCCGAGGTCAACTTTGCCTTTCATCCTTACGGGGTCGATAAAATTAAGTACCAGTAATGTACTGGAATAAGGAAATTATTGTGTACAGTGCTCAGGTACACTACAACTCATCAAAGGTGCATGTATAGTACATAGAATAATGTACAAATGTCAGGAAAGAGGTATATAGAGCTCCCAGTACATTGCTCTGATCGGGAGGGTGGGGCTAGAATGCCAGGCCACGAGGCTTTCAGGCACCCTTTAGCCATTCACCCCATTACATAAATAATACTGAGCCCCCACCTCACCCAGTCCTTGTCGGACCCCCTTCGCTTCAATATAGTCGGCCATATTAATATGGCAGTTTGGACATGGGCACAATCCCTTCCTCCAAACCAAATTAACGAGAGAGAGAGAGTCTAGTTGACCACCTCATATATTTTGTAAAAAAGAAGGTGACCGAGATAGCAGACAGTTTTCTGTATATAGCTCGTTACATAATTATGACTTCGCCTTCTATTGTTGCAAGGTCAATAAAATCACCTATAATGCCGTGATAAATTCAAACTAAAGAAATCCCTTAAGTCAATGATTTATTTTCAATAGAAATCAGAAAGAGAAAAAAAATCAAACAAAAATTACTATTATTCATTCATAAAATGTTGCTGATTTACTATGCGAATCGCATGTGCATATCGAACATAATTTATCATCTGTGATTGATTATTATAGGATTAATCATCTGCTAGAGTCGTTTGTTGTACTTTTTTCTTAATATAGTTTCAATTTACTTTGTAAAGAAGCCTCACCTCTTAGTTTAGTAGTTGTTCCGCTGTATAAGTTGTTATCGAAATACATAAATCCAATTGCTTCTAATACCGGATGTAACAGACAGCAGTTGACCTTATTGTCAACCTTACACAACTTAGCAGAAATTTTTATAAAGTTATTTATTGAGAAATTTCAATTGGAGGCAAAATTACGATAGATGAATTCTATAACTTTTTAGTTGATTAGGAAATATATAGATTCAGTTTTATAGTGTTATTGAAAATTGAATTAAATTGCTTTAAAAACCATTATATTACTTGCACTATTTTACTTAAATTAATTTCTTGTATTTCATTTTGATTTTGAAAAATATCGTTGCTTTTCTTTTTTGTTGACCCATTATCACTCTGAAACGTTAAGATACTCTACATCTATCTTCTCATAATAATATTTAATGATATAATCTCCTATTTTGTACAAATATATATTATTATTATTATATTTTACCAATTATAAAACCTAGCATAGCCTCCGCAGTGAATGGGAGTGCGTCGCCGGAAGCGTGAGTAATTTCGTTATTTCTGTCTATCCAACTTTGCAAGCACTGACCTCCGCAGTCTCGTTATTTCTTCAGCTGGAGTATTTGAAGGTTTGTTCGACATAAATCTCATTTCTGTCATATATTCTTCCTTTATATTATATTATATTATATTATATATATAAAGATCTTTTCTTATATCATTCTAAATTTGTCATCTTTGTTCTTGTCTTGTGTACTGCACCTATCAATTTAGGCATCACCGAGCACTGCTTAATTGAATTAAGGGGGAGTATATAACACGTGTGTGTGTGCAATAGTAAATATCGGTCGCTTGACCTGCTAGAAATAGCAGCGAAATCTCCGTCATGCCACACCCTCCCTGGTATTTTAACAAAATCCTTTGTTTTATTTCGTTCTGGGTTAAGTGTTGTGTCTAAAGGAGAGAGAGGAAGACAGGATGGTCACGACTGAAATGTATTTGATCATAGGTCTGCTAAATAATGTCTGATCTTGGGCTATAAAACTTGTGTGAGTGTATAATTGTCTATACATATATATATATATATATATATATATATATATATATATATACATATATATCGCAATCGTAAGGTTGTGAGTTCGATTCCTGGACCAGGCGATGCGTTATGTCCTTGAGCAAGACACTTTATTTCACGTTGCTCCTTCTACCTGGAGTTGCGACCGATAGATAGTATTAGCAATTGGAAAGACCAACGGAAACATTGTTCCCTCGGTCCGATTTGACGATAGTCGATCGTTCCTTATTATATATATACATGTATGTATATTTCCCTTTATATGGGTGCAGCTTTATCGCCTGATCTTGTTTTTATATCACTTTAAAGTTTTTCAGGCAAATTCCCTGTGCC
>OZ024752.1:46883915-46898915 GCA_964016885.1 Eledone cirrhosa | reverse complement strand
TTATTAATTATTTCTGTTATAGCCGTAAATATAACTTTGGTTAGTATTGGTGGCCATTTTGCTGAATTTCATTATTTTTTTTATTTATTTCTAAATAATAAACTTAATTAAATATTTTATTCCATCACAACTTGTGATTTCTCTAGCTTCCGACAGTTTCTCCGAAGAAACGATTCCGCTCTCCATGCGACCAATTTCATTGCACATATAATTATCAAAACTAATGCGCTAGTCTCTATTGATTACTCATTCAATGTAGTAAACTTGCTAGGTTAACTTCGAGCAAAGAAGCTGTGTTGGGTCTTCTTCGACTGTCCTCCTTGTTGCTAAACTCAAACGACGGAAACTTCTCACAAGTCCAATGATAGCTTGTTACCAAGAAAAGATCTTATATTGCCTCTGTAAACCTTGGTATTGTTTATCACTTTTACTATTTCTTATTGTTTGTCTTATGAGCTTACTTCTTGGCTTTGTCTTTCGAGTTGGTTGAACACCATGCCAGACAGCACTGAAGCCAGAAAGATAGAGCTTTGCTTTTTCTTTTCTTTTTTTAAGGATAGTCTGAGCTTCTATCTATGTACCTCCTGCTGCCGCCGGCCTGTTTCAATTATGACAGTATTTAAGGAGGATATTGTAGATGTAGTGTCAAGAGATAAATTATTGTACTCTTTCACCGAATTAAGTGACTTCTTACTTTAAACCTGACCAAAGTATATTATTATTTTTCCACGTCTCTTTAGACCACAACTTTATATATTATAATCAGTTAGGATTTTTTCATTATTTTTATTCTTTGCGTTTTTATTTTGTAAAATGGTGTGATATTATAATGTTTTATTACGATTTTTTTCTTTCAATTTGGTTTTCACAATTTTGTCTTAGTGGACTTTATTGTAAGTTCATTTTAAAACTTAAGAAATGAGAAATGAGCTTATTTTACAAATTAATATAAATTATCTTAAGCGTATTATCTCGGAATATAATGAGGGTGGAGTGTGCGTGTCAGTCTTTTTTTTTGTTTTTCATTTCTTTTATTATGCATCGTATTAAATACTTTGTTAATTAGGTTCAAATTTTATATTAAATACGCGTTTCCTAAATTAGAAACTTCGTTAAAATTCTTCAGAGAAAAAAATTCGCTACGAAAGCCACCCGATTCTATTCACGTGATTTTTCCAAGTAGCTTCATTTCGTGATTATTGGTTTCGGTTTAGTTTTGAATCTATTAGAATGTTTTCTTGGAGTAAATAAAGAAATTCATATTTTATTCATTGTTACAAATTTATTCTCCAAATGCATAAATTCTTCATGAGGGAAAATTCTAAAGAAATATAGGTGTGCATGGTTAGTAATGGTTAATAATGGTTATAGTTCGTTGCTAATGTATAGTGTGTGTACGGGGTTAGTAATGGTATAGTGTACGTTGGTTAGTGGTGATACAGATAGTGCTGGTATATTGGTGCTGTCAGATCTTACTGAATCTCAGTAGTACTACCAAACTACCCAGTTACTATAGTCGGTTTAATCAACCATATCCTACCCTTGCTCCTTGTAAATACATCTTGGGGTGTAGATACTCGACTTCTTGAGTATTACGGGCGACATTTTCCAAAGAAAGTTACGATTTGGCTATTTTATTACCAATCAAAATGATTTCGAGAGACATGTTTAATAAAAAGAAAAAGAACTTGAGATAGCTACGAATGAAGGAAGGAGAGAGACCCCGGGTTTAACATCCGCTTATCTCAATGACTCATTTTACATAGGCAGACTGTCTGCACAGTGTGAAATCATCCAGGCAGTATATACATGCGAATGCCATGTATATATATATGTGTGTGTGTATATATATATCTATATATATATTGTCGGGCACCTACATTAGTCAATACACTACAACTACAAGGACATATCATATATACTCCTAGTTGTATATTGACGAAAGTTAATCAGTCGATAAATAATTACTATTTTTTACACTGACTTGAAGAGAATAATAGCTTGTCGATGTATCTGTAATATAAACATGGAGTCATCGTTAAACGTAATAGGTTAAGTTATATATGCATAATAAGCCGTGGCGTAACTAGACTGTATCGCTCTGGGCAACCCTTGAGTTTGCTGCCCCCCCCCCGAACAAAAATTTCAACATACTGCACAATAAGTTCCGCTTAATCTTACACAACATACCCAAAAATGTCGTCCGGGATGGACCGCACCCTCCCTACACAACACATGACAAGTGATGTCCGACATAGTAGTGTAAAATGATGTTTGTTCACAAATTAGTGCTCTGTTATCCTTCTGTAAATATGTGAGATGTATGCTGTAATAAGTTCAAACTACTAGAAATAACATTATGTATATAGATAATAGTTGTGGGGTGGTTAGTTTTCAGGATACAAC
Organism: Eledone cirrhosa; assembly: GCA_964016885.1. Classification (NCBI taxonomy): domain Eukaryota; kingdom Metazoa; phylum Mollusca; class Cephalopoda; order Octopoda; family Eledonidae; genus Eledone; species Eledone cirrhosa. Next base: position 46,896,509 of record OZ024752.1, on the reverse strand, counting down.
GTGGCTGAAAGGCTACTGTGATGGACTTATATTGGCCAAATAGTCACAAGTTCAAATCTAACTATTGACGATGTTGATGACTCAAGGTAGATAACTCAGTTTGTCTTATTAAACAAAGAAACGGGCTCCGTTGCCCCTTCAAAGTCCGACTGACATCTCATTCACTTGAAAGAAAATAATGGCTAACATCACAATGAATATTTAAGAGTCATCTCCAACTTGTATTAGTTTTTATTTAGAATATCTACTCTCCTAGATGGGTAGCCTCCACTACAGCTTACAGAGCCCATGTCTGCTCCGTACAGTCGTTTTTATATCAAAGTCACTGCCCTCCTTATATGCCTTATATATATATATATATTGTTATGAGATAAGTCGGGTCATCTCACAACAGAACAACTCGTCTAACCCATGCTAGCATGGATGTTAAACGGTGATGATATCATCATCATCATCATTTCATTTTACGTCCGCTTTTCCCTGCTTGCAAGGGTGGGACGGCAACTGATTCTGGCTTGATTTCTACAGCTGGATGCCCTTCCTAACACCAACCTCATTTACAGTGAGTGCTGGGTGCTTTTTTTCCGTGGCACCTCCACGACCATATATATATATTATGAATATACAATTATATTTATATATAGGGGTTAGACATAAAATCGGGCGGGTGTCGGTTTATTTGCGAGTATATATGGTGTATATATATATATATATATATATGTATAATGCAGATAATTAGGGTGTTTATCTGTGAAAGTTACATTGTGACGCTGTGAAGATAATCGGGTTTAAGCAGTTAAAAAGCACTCCACATCAGTTGTATATCCCCAGCATTATGGTGGCAATCAAATGTAATGGAATTTACATGATAATGTTAAGACAGTTGTTATGTTCACAATTGTTTTATTGCATTATACATATTTCAATGGCGTGGTGGTTAATAATCATGCAATAGTTACAACGTTAATAGGCACAAATGTGACATCATCAGATGCTAAGACAGGTACATGAAGTAGTTATGCTGGTATGTTGATATGTCCCTGGTAAGGTAGTACCATCAGTACACCCCCACACTGGTGTTAATTAGGTCATCTGGGTAGCAGAAGCCATTAATAATTTCTATGGATCCTTCATATGATTGGAAAAGATTTATATCACTGACACTTTTCTATATAAAAAGTCTTCCTTTTCTGTTATTCCACTAAACGTCTTCCATCCTATCCTTATTCTAGCTTTTATGCTCTCAGATTACCCTCCTTCACTGCTAATTAAGTCATCTAGATAACAGAAGCTATCAACCACTTCTATAGACCCTTCCTGTGACTGGAAAAGGTTTATGTCACTGACACTCCTCCTTTTGATTTCACCTGTGTATTTTCTACATACAAAGTCTTCCCTTCCCGTTAGTCTAACCATTATCCCACTACATCTCTTGTGCACCCAAGCTTTACATTGTGTACATTGTATAGTTTTTGCCTACTACTTTTCTACATATTGAGCAGGGCCACTTCCCTGGGGGAATCCAGGTCCAATCTTCTTCCCTACTTACAAGCACTTTAGTTTTGGCTAAGTTTACTCTTAGACTTTTTGATTCCAAATTCTGTTTCCATAGTTGGAATTATGAGTTCGACTTTTAGCTCTCAGCATCTATCTCTGATGGTCCCGCGGCTTTACCATTCTTCATCCCCTTGATTGCATCTTTGATTCTATAACTGTCCATTTCAATAGCTGGTCCCTCTATTGGGTAAATTTGGGGTACTCTCTCTTACTCCCATTCATTTTCTACATTCATTAGTCTCTCATAGTAATATTTCCAGGCTTCTTTCTTTTGGTCACTGGTGGTACTAAGTGAACCAATGTCTTTCTAAATATATCATATATATAATGTGTAGATTCCCAAGATGTATCAGGCGGTGGGGTAACCATTGTTAAAAATGTACATTCCATACATTGGTAGAGTATAGGCATCTTTATTATATATAGAAATACCTTCTTCTATAGGATGAGAACTGTTTCATTCATATGAAATCATTCCTGATAATTTCACACAAATGAAACAGTTCTAGTCCTGTAGAAGTAATTTCTATATATATAATAAATATATAATTTATTTATATATATATATATAATCATAATGAAAATAAAAGTTACGGGTGAAAGAGGGTAATATCCATCGTCAGTTGTCTGCTAGGAATCATAGGTATTTCTTCATGTTAGAGACAAGATACCTCAGCCTAGGGTAAGCGATAACTAAAATAAGTTATTGGGATAAAAAAGGGGGCGGGGAGAGAAAAAAATGTAAACAGACACGAAGGGTGAAGCAACATAAAGAGAGGAAAAATAGGAAAAATATCAAGTCAACAACTCATTTCGAACATAGCTTCTGGCGAGTTTGACGAGAGAAAAAAAAGACAATGATCTATGGTTCTGATACAGAAGAGACCACTAATGATGACTGTACTCAGTACATGAGGAGATGCAAAGTAGGTATAGAGATAGATAAAGTTCTGACTGTGGCACCAAGCAGCTGAAACATACATTACGGGGGGTGGATTGGCAGTATCGGTAGAGGGTCGGACACCATGCTTTCCAGCATAGTTACGTCCCTTAACGATCTGAGTTCAAATCCCGCCGAGGTTGACTTTGCCTTTCATCCTTACGGGGTCGATAAAATAAAGTACCAGTAATGAACTGGGTAATTGCTGGCCTTGTGCCTAAAGTAGAAACAATTATATATTATATACTAACAGAGTAGCCCATTCTTCCAAGTTTTTTATTCCATGTCTCCCCTGTGCTTCAACTCTCATTAGTTATTCCCCTTCGGTCCATCCCCATAAATCGTTAATTATCCCGAAAGTGGTTTCTATGGAAGGTTCGCAGGAGCAACATGAAATGAAGTGTCTTGCTCAAGAACATAAAGCACCACTAGGAATCGCACTCACAACCTTATGATCGTGGGTCAAAGATCCTAAGCACTAAATTACGCAAACAATAGGATATGAAAAGACAGATAGACAGAAGAAAAGAGTATTTCGACGGATGATGAAAAAAAAAAATACCTTATGTGTCATTGAGGTCTATTAATTAATCTGATTAGCTATCTATCACCTTTCACTCATTAATTAATGGATTTATTCATTAATAGAAATTACATAAAGCTTATGTTTATGTATTTGTTTTTCTTTTATGTTCTTCAGAAGTAATAAAGTCCATGTGTCCCAAAACCTTCTCCTTGGGACAGATTTCGGAAATCAAATCTGTTTTACTTTAACCCTTTAGCATTTACATTACTCTGTATTTACTATTATATTTTCACGGTAAAGGCTTTATCTCACATAATATCGAATCTATGAGATTTTGATGATATTTATTTTGAGAACAATACCTTAACATAAGTATGAGTGGCGAGTTAGAACAGAAAAGGTGAGAAAATTCTAGCCAGATACACAGCCGGTTTAAATGTTAAAGGGTTAAGGATGCACTGTTTAAGAACCTTTTGCCAACATACACAGTTTTTCAATACACATTTTACTTTACTCTGGCAGAAGTGGCCAGGGAGAGTCTTGTCAGGGTCTCCTTTTGAGATGTTGATTGCTATATTCTGATTATTACTAATAACCAGAATCTTGCTCTTTTCCATTCCATATACTCCCAATACATTTTCAAGTCTGGTGGTAAACTCCTGGAGTTCTGCTTCACTGCTTCTTATATACACACACACACACACACACACACACACACACACACACACACATACATACATACACAGTTAATTGAAGAGGATTTAAAAACTGACTGATGTATTGAAACAATTGTAAAGCATTAAATGATTTAAGACGGCTTCTCTATCATCATCATCATCATCATTTCATTTTACGTCCGCTTATTCCCTGCTTGCAAGGGTGGGACGGGAACTGATTCTGGCTTGATTTCTACAGCTGGATGCCCTTCCTAACACCAACCTCATTTACAGTGAGTGCTGGGTGCTTTTTTGCCGTGGCACCTCCACGACCACTTTACAGTGGTATGATATGGACCCCAGTCCCTATCATCTCATTTCTACAGCTGAGTAAACTGGAGCAATGTGAAATAAAGTGTCTTGCTCAAGGAAACAACACATCACCCGGTCTGAGAATTGAACTCACAACCTTTCGATTGCAAAGCCAATGCTCTAACCACTAGGCCATGTGCCTCCACATCTGAATTGAATTTGTTATATAGTCTATATATGTATGTATATATATGTATGTATTTATATATATATATTCATTATTATTAGTACCAGTAATGCACTGGGGTATTTGCTGGCCTTGTGCCAACAGTAGAAACAATTATTATTATTATTATTATTATCATCATTAAAAGGTGGTGAATTGGCAGTATCGGTAGAGGGTCAGACATATATATATATATGTGTGTGTATATATATATATAGGTATATATATTGTACATATGTATATGCATATATCCTCTTTGCCAACAACTGTGTGTGTGTCAGTCAAGCTGCTTAACAAAAGTGTGTTGTCTGCCAGTGATGATGGCAGCCCCGTATCACTGAAACACATTGCCAGCTAATGATGGATCAATTAATACATTTAAAGTAAAGCTTTAATATATAAATCAGTAATAATGTTTATTATAACTGTGAAGCTTTAGCAGTGACTTAGGAGCCTGTAGTTTAAGTACTTAAAGCCACTTATCAAACTGGTATTATCTATGATGATGGTGATGATGATAATAATAATTGTTTCTATTTTTGGCACAAGGCCAGCACATACTCAGTACATTACTGGTACTTTATTTTATCGACCCTGTAAGGATGAAAGGCAAAGTTAACCTTGGCGAGATTTGAACTCAGATCGTAAAGGGACGTAACTATGCTGGAAAGCATGTCCGACCCTCTACCGATACTGCCAATTCACCTCCCTTTAATGATGATAATAATAATAATGAAATTATTGTGTACAGTGCTCAGGTGCACTACAACACATCAAAGGTGCATATATAGTACATAGAATAATATACAAATGTCAAGGAAGTGAACAGTGCACGAGTCATGATATACTTATGTGCGTGTGTATCGAGGGGGAATATCAGGTGTAATGTTGGCGAATCTCAGGAAGCATGGAGGTTTTAAAGATGATGATCATCATTGTATAACATCAATTTTCCATGTTTGCATGGGTTAGACAGGTTGTCACGTTATGAGCCAATTCAGGTTGAGACCAAGTCCTGCTCGTACCGATCTGTATTTTTGGGGTTGGTTTCTACAGCTGGATGGCCTTCCATTCTGAACACTATTCATGTATGTTACAGGATGGATTGGGTGCTTGTATTATTGTGGTTCTAGATCAGCATACAGAGTAGACTTCGTACTTTTAGTGATGATACTATATTGTGGGAGGTCAAATGTTGTGTGTGTCTAGGCGCAGGTGAGGTGTCTGAGCGTGGGTGGGGTGCAGGTAAGTGACTTCAACATCGATTAGGTGTGTAGGATATTTAGGTATGATTGGTGTATTAAGGCCGAAAGAGAAGTAAAGAGGATTGTTGTAGGCTAGTGTATCTTCTGCATGTGGGGGTAGGGGTCTTCTGCAGTACAGCATAACACCAGAGTTCTCTAGTTCCTGTGTAACCTCCTTTGTGAGGTTTAAATGGGCAAGATTAGCTTTTATCACGTTATCCAAAGTTTTCCTATGTCTTTCTCTTCCATAGTTACCATCAACTTAGAGTGTCTTGCATCTCTTTATACAGCTGTCATCCTCCATACATATCACATGTCCAAACCAATGCAATCTCCTCTCCTGTACACTGTAACTGACCCCTTTTATGCCTAGTTTCTCTTTCAATTCATTGATGCTTTGTCATTCATGCACACTACTGTTGTACATCTATCAGAGTATGTGAGCTTCATTTCTTTCAGTCAAGTACTGTGGTTGATTATTTTTCTTTCACTTTCTCTTTCTGTGAAAGAAGAAATTAGTTGTGTAGAGACCTGGAGTGGAATGTGCTCTGCTGAGTTTAAATGCCCAAGAGAGACACTCATCACAATGAAGCCCCTTACGAATTACATCAGAAATTCAGGGCAAAAAAGATGAACATGTTTATTCAGGCCCAATTTTTTAAAAATATGAGTGTAATTATCAACTGATATAAATATATATATTGGAGGCACATGGCCTAGTGGTTAGAGCATTAAGCTTGCAATCGAAAGGTTGTGAGTTCAATTCTCAAACCGGGTGATGTGTTGTTTCCTTGAGCAAGACACTTTATTTCACATTGCTCCAGTTTACTCAGCTGTAGAAATGAGATGATAGGGACTGCAAAGTGGTCGTGTAGGTGCCACGGCAAAAAAGCACCCAGCCCACACTAAATGAGGTTGGTGTTAGGAAGGCCATCCAACTGTAGAAATCAAGCCAGAAACAGTTCCCGTCCCACCCTTGCAAGCAGGGAAAAGCGGATGTAAAATGATGATGATGATGATGATATATCAATATGTATGTAATTATAACGATGTGTGTCATTGATCATGAATATGTCAGTGTCAGTGTCAGTGTGTTTGTGAATCATATACACCAGGTCCTAATACAAAAGAACCAAACTCTCACTGTCGCAGCCTCTGTCTCTCTCTCACTCTCTCCATCCCTTACTATTATGAGCAAATAGTGGCCCATGTGCTGGCTGTCCTACGGCCTTGGCAGACAGAATAGACAAGGTTTGTCCCCGGAAAATGGTGAGGGAGACGCTCTGGAAGAGCCTTTATATACCATATTTCCTGGCGTCGAAGATGCTACTTTTTTCCTAAAATAAGTCTAAAAAAATCTACCAAGTATCCCGGGGGCCGAAGGTTGTTTATTATTTTTCTTCCAATGAGTGAATTGGCAGTATGGGTAGAGGGTCGGACGCCATGCTTTGACGCATAGAGTTGCGGCCCTTGCCATTCTGAGTTCAAATCCTGCCGAGGTTAACTTTGCCTTTCATCCTTACGTGGTCGATAAAATAAAGTACCAGTAATGCACTGGTTAATCGCTGGCCTTGTGCCAAAAAATAGAAACAATTATTTTTCTACCATGCGTCCCGGAGGCCGAAGGTTGTTTATTATTTTTCTTCAAATTTTTGGTTGTCAAAATTAGGGTGGGTCGCCAAGGACGAAGCGCCTTCTCTCTTCCTCACTTTCTCCCTCTCTCTCTTTCCTTCCCTCTTTCTTTCTCTCCCTTTCTTCAAATTTTTGGTTGTCAAAATTAGGGTGGGTCGTCAAGGACGAAGCGCCTTCTCTCTCACTCTCCTTTTGTCTCTTCCTCACTTTCTCCCTCTCTTTCTTTCCTTCCTTCCCTCTTTCTTTCTCTCCCTTTCTTCAAATTTTTGGTTGTCAAAATTCGGGTGGGTCGTCAAGGATGAAGCGCCTTCTCTCTCCTTCTCCTTTTGTCTCTTCCTCACTTTCTCCCTCTCCCTCTCTTTCTTTCCTTCCTTCCCTCTTTCTTTCTCTCCCTTTCTTCAAATTTTTGGTTGTCAAAATTAGGGTGGGGGCCTTGAAGGACGAAGCCCCTTCGACGCCAGGAAATCCGGTACTTTTGTGAGAATTCGTGTTCTTTATTTATTTACCTATTTCTATTATATTTGTGTTTTTGTTCAGGATGGCTGAAACAGAAGAGTCATACTTAGGAAAGGAGGGAGAAAAAGAGGAGGAAGAAGAAGAAGCAGAGCCAGCGTTGAATTATCAACGTCCAGCAGAGAAGTCTATTAGTGACATTCTAAAGGCCGATGAGGATGATGACAGTTTAGTAAGGTATAAGCAGAAGTTGCTTGGTTTCGCTGCTGAAAGTACCAATGTCATAATCTGTAAGTAATTTCTGACATTATTATTTCAGTAATCGGTGGAGGGTCGGACACCATGCTTTCCAGCATAGAGTTACGTCCCTTTACGATCTGAGTTCAAATCCCGCCGAGGTTGACTTTGCCTTTCATCCTTACGGGGTCGATAAAATAAAGTACCAGTCACGCACTGGGGTCGATTTAATCGACTTTCCCCTCCGCCAAAATTGCTGGCCTTGTGCCTATATAAGAAACAATTATTATTTCAGTAATCGGTGGAGGGTCGGACGCCATGCTTTCCAGCATAGAGTTACGTCCCTTTACGATCTGAGTTCAAATCCCGCCGAGGTTGACTTTGCCTTTCATCCTTACGGGGGTCGATAAAATAAAGTACCAGTAATGCACTGGTGTCATTGCTGGCCTTGTGCCAAAAGTAGAAATAATTATTATTTCATCGTCAAGGGTGGTGGGTGGCAGTAATTGGTAGAGCGTCGGACACCATGCTTCGCGGCATAGAGTTACGGCCTTGTACATTCTGAGTTCAAATCCCGCTGAGCATAACTTTGCCTTTCAACTTTACAGGGTCGATAAAATAAAGTACCAGTAATGCACTGGTGTCATTGCTGGCCTTGTGCCAATAGTAGAAACAATTATTATTTCATCATCTTTGCTATTTTACGTTTAATTCTATGCTTTCATGGGTTGGACAGGTTCAGACATAATATAGTATTTGTTTGGTTCTTAATATTCCAAGTTCTAATTCCTTCATGCTAAGATTTGCCTTTCATCCTTCTTAGATCAATAAAGTAATGCACTAATCATGTACTGCTGTAAATAAAATCAACTTTTCCTGGTCTTCTACTTATTTAACCCTTTAGAATTTACATTATTCTGTATATATTATTGTATTTTCATGGTAAAGGCTTTATCTCGCATAATTATCTCACATAATATCGAATCTATGAGATTTTGAAAGTATTTATTTTGAGAACAATGCCTTAACATCAGTTTGAGTGGCCAGTTACAGCCAGTTTCAACAGAAAAAGGTAGAGAATTCTGGCCGGTTTGAACATTAAAGGGTTTAAGTCTTTACCGCAAAATACAATAGTGTATATATAGAGTAATGTAAATGCTAAAGGGTTAATGTCTGTTTTTCCTTGCTAACAAAGATTGGATGGGCTGTCACAGACCAAGTCAATACTTAATCAAAGCTTCTGATCTCTCTGATAGCCCCTGGGGCTGCACCTTGCTTACATTCTCACTTTTTACAGAATGTATTGGTTGTGCTTTATTGTAATCCACTACTGGGAGGTTGTAACGTCTTGGACACAATGTAAGTGTCCACTCGGTACAAAAAGCAAATGCTGAACGATGGTATTTTTGAGTTAATTTTCTATAGAACTGGTTCTACTGTTTTCTATATGTTGATGTTCTGTACTTGTGTGATGAATTTTTTTTTTTTTTCGTTCATAAAAATTTTGTTTTATTTATTTATTTTCAGTTCCTGAAAACCCCAACAAAGTAATTCTGAAAACACTGATGTTAAAAGTAGATTCAAGACCAGATGTAGTTATCTCGCTCACAGGTAAATTTTCAAAATAATAGATTAACATTATCATCATCATCAGCAGTTTATGTCTGCCTTCTATACTGGCATGGGTTGGACAGGTCAGAAAGACTTGTAGTCATGGTCTATGACCAGGCAGGTCAGAGAGACCTCATCTTACTCATATGGTCAACACTACCCTATGTTCCAATAGTTTCTATAGAATATTATTTGCACCCAAAGCTGTTTATATCTAATATAGAGCAAAATTTGTCGGAGGTCATTTAGCTCATTGACTAGGGCCAAAATTTCAGTGATTCAAACTTTGATTCCCTGTAGTAGCTACTAACCTGGGATTTCTTCGCCCAGCAATCATCATCCATGCACATCACATTTCCTTACCAGTGGAGTCTTCTCTCTTTCATCTGATTATTCTTATACCAAGTTTCTCTCTCAGTTCATCCCTGCTTTGTCGTTCACGCACATATATATATATAAATATATGTGTGTGTATAAATATTATTTTTTTCAATATTATTTAAAAATTGACTGGTGTCTTTCCTTAGTAATAAAGTAAGGAAAGGGTTAAAAGTAGAAAATCTTGCCATAGTTAACATGTTGTCTTAACATTATCTTTTCACAGGTGACCTGAGCAAACTCAAAAATAGTCCATTTGTTATAAAAGAAGGCTGCAAATATCGCATGCAGATTGATTTTCATGTCCAACGAGAAATTGTCTGTGGTTTGAAATATTTCCAATCTGTATATCGCAAAGGCATCAAAGGTATGCATATTTTCTGGGGTTTTTGGTGGGTTTTAGGCTTCTTTTTTTTTTATAGTTACAACTGGTGATGCTGCTTTTTAAAATCGAAGGTATAAAAAAGACTCTGATGTTTGTCATGGTGAACATAGCTTTTGTAGAGACAATGACTATAAAAAACTTGTTCTTCTTCTTATATGATATATTCCGAGTTCTTGGATAGTTAGAGGTGAGGTTGTTGCTTTTCAAGAAAATCAAGCAACCCACTAATCTAGAGTGTTAGGGTACGTGGCCTAATGGTTAGTGTTGGTCTCGTGATAATGTCATAGGTTTGATTCATGTATTGGGTGATATGTTGTGTTCTTGAGCAAGATGTTTCATTTACTCTTGCTTTACATTAAAATGCCCCAAAAAGTTACTGAGATGCAACCTTTTGGGGGCATTTTAATGTAAAACAAGAGTATACGAAACATCTTTTCAGTCTGGAAGATCAATCATGAGCTATGGTGACCCTTTCATTCAGTCTAGAAGATCAATCATGAGCTATGGTGACCCTTTCATTCAGTCTGGAAGATCAATCATGAGCTATGGTGACCCTTTCCTTCAGTCTAGATGAGGCTGAGGAGAAGTTGTCGTCTCTTTTAACCCTTTAGCATTTACATTACTCTATATATACTATTGTATTTTCATGGTAAAGGCTTTATCTTTATAATTATCTCACATAATATCGAATCTCTGAGATTTTGATATTATTTATTTTGAGAACAATACCTTAATGTCGGTATGAGTGGTTGTTTACAACCGTTTTGAACAGAAAGAGGTGAGAGAATTCTGGCCGGATACAGCCGGTTTAAATGCTAAAGGGTTAAATTATGAAATGAAAAATATTTGTTTTCTATCATATTCTGAAATACTAAAATATTTTGTTACTTTATTTTCAGTTGATAGCTTTGACCATATGGTGGGGAGCTATGCTCCTTCAAAAGATCTCATAAGTTATTTGACACCCAGTGAAGATGCTCCATCAGGAATGATTAGTCGTGGTACTTACACTGTGAGCAGTAAATTTGTTGATGATGATGGTTGTGAGTATCTCAAGTGGGAATGGTCTTTTGAGATCAAGAAAGACTGGAAATCTTAACAAAATCTTAACAAAATCACAAATTTCCATTTCACATTATGCTATAACATTTTAAACAAGAAAAATGGATTGATCCAGCTAAAAATCATGTAATTTCGGCTTCTCAATTATATATTTTTTTTTAATATTTTTTTATAATTTTATTCTGCTGCATGATAGAAAAAAAAGAAAGATAAAAAAAAAATTGACAATTTGCACAAATTTCTTCCCCTTCCTCTCTGCTGTTTCTAATGAAGTCCACTTTGAATATAGAGTTCCTTTCTTTCCTCTTGGTTAACAATTTGGCGGTATGTAGCCTCCCACTGAGCAACTTGGCAATGGTCCCTTGTTGTGTAACTTCCACAGAGCAACTGGGGATGGCTTCTTACTGTGTAGCTTCCGCAGATCAACCAAGGAGTACTTCTCCACAGAGCAACTGGAGTCGGCCTTGTTGTATAGCCTTCGACGGAGCAACTGGAGATGGCATCCCCTTTCCATGGATTAACTAGGGACTGTCCCTCCACCGAGTAACGGGATGGCGCTGCTGTGTAGCCTTGCAGATCAAATCTCTCATTTCATATATAAAGAAAACAAAACCAAAATTAAAGCCACTTTTATTTTCATTTCAATTTCAAAGCTATATTTTGTGTCCTTCTTCTTTGCTTGAATGCCATTCAACAGAAAATATTTCTTGAATCATGGTACACTGTCCATTTTTTTTTTTGCTGAATGTTAGCTTTTTTTTCCTTCTTCTTTTTTTCCTCTCCTCTAACTTCACCTTTTCCCAATATTGTTACAGATATATTATATCTCGAGCCATTTCCTCCTATTCAGATAATAATGTTACTATGTAGGAGACAATGGATTTAGAACTCCTTTATTAAGCATTATTGGGGGAGAGGGACAGACCAGTGTATCTTCCTTCTAGAGATTCTCTCATTTTACCAATCATGCAATAACAAATTTATATATTACTATTAATGTAATAACTGAATCTTGTCTCTCTTGTCTCTCTCCCTCTCTTGCTCCCTCCCTCTCTCTCTCTCTCTCCCTTCCTTTTACTTCTCTCTAAAACTTTGGCAATGATGGTGGTCAGCATTGTATCTTTTGTTTTGATGAAATAAAGAAAACTTAACTGTGAAACAAGCCTTTGTATTTATTGAGTTGATTGCATTAAAATTATTTTCTTGTTTTGTTTCTAAAGTAGCATTGCTTCCATCATTTGATCTCATTGTAGTCCTCTGTCTGACTAGCAACAATGAACTATTAGCGAGATTTAATCAGTTGTTAGAATGTCCGAGAGCCAAGAGAATGCTTTGTGGTCAAATTTGGTCTGATTTATTGCACTGACTTCAGCTT
>OZ024752.1:46874526-46882026 GCA_964016885.1 Eledone cirrhosa | reverse complement strand
TGCTCAGGTGCACTACAACTCATCAAAGGTGAATGTATAGTACATAGAATAATGTACAAAAGTCAGGAAAGTGAACAGTGTATGAGTTATGATATGCACACACACACACACACACACACACGACAGAGAGAGAGAGAACATATGCGTGCGTGTGTATGGAGGGGAAATATCAGGTGTAGTGTCAGCGAATTTCAGGAAGCATGGAAGTTTGAAGGATGCAGTGTCCCGACAGCTAACAACTGATGCAGGGAGTTTGTTACATGCTTCAGCAATATGTAAATTTAAAATGGACTGGTACCAAAAAGTAACCTAGGTTATGTCAGTTTGGAAAAATAAATCTCCTTACCTTGGAATAATTCCCCTTTGTGTTGGTGGATCCTTGATTCCTTGCATGGTAAAAGACTTTCCACAACCAGTCTGACCATAAGCAAAAATAGTCCCATTATAACCTTCTGTGACACCCTAAACAAAAACAAATAGAAAAAAATCAAAATAAGACACATGTACTTGATAGTGAAAGAGAAAAAATATGTATTCTTTCTGGTCCTTCTAAGGTTTGGCTGTAACAGTTAGACTATATTTTACTGATGAGGGTTAATAAGACCAAAACGTGTCAAGAGTTGTCACCATACAACTAAAGATTAAACAAACACCCAACTGAATTCTATTTTTAATTAATTTTAATTAGTGTATCTCCTACATTTCTTGACCAGACTTAATAAATCGGATAATATTTTTTTCTCTCATCACCATGAGTAAAATTTTAATTAATTAAAATTTATTGGTACACTAAATTAAATATTTTAGTGGCTAACCAGCCACTTTTGTATCAGACAAAAATAACTGGCTAATTATTACTTCATGGTTGAGTGCGCTACTAGCAGAATGGATGTTCCAATAGCACAAACATCAGCTTAAAAACAAAACTTGTATAAGAGTTATTCTGAAATTCACAAAATCTTCCCAGACATATTTGCCTGAAAAATTAATGAACAGAAAGAAAATAGAATAAAAATTGTAACCTTCTTCCTAACAGGTAAAAGAAAGGAAACAAAAAAACTCTTTTCTTCAACTCCTCCATATCTCATTATCTCATTGTTTTATAGGTGAAATGAGTAACATTCGATTTAAAATAATAATAATTAAATTATTGTGTACAGTGCTCAGGTGCACTACAACTCATCAAAGGTGAATGTATAATACATAGAATAATGTTCAAATGTCAGGAAAGTGAACAGTATAGGAGTCATGAAATACATGTGTGAGCATGTATGGAGAGGGGCATATCAGGTGTAGTGTTGGCGAATTTCAGGAAACATGGAGGTTTTAAAGGATGCAGTGTCTCGGCAGCTAACAACTGATGCAGGGAGTTTGTTCCATGCTTCAGCAACTCTGAGTGTGAAAAAATGTCACCAAATTCTTCACCAAATTGTAACAAAGCTAAGTCTTCCTTAGAGAGAGAGTGACTCTATACCGAACTTGTCCTTTGGACTGAGTACTCTACCAACTATGGATATAACTCCAAGTTTTTTATCACTATATACACACACACACACACACACACACACACATATATATATATATATGGAGGCACATGGCTTAGTGGTTAGAGCATTGGCCTTGCAATCGAAAGGTTGTGAGTTCAATTCTCAGACCAGGTGATGTGTTGTTTCCTTGAGCAAGACACTTTATTTCACACTGCTCCAGTTTACTCAGCTGTAGAAATGAGATGATAGGGACTGGGGTCCCTATCATTCCACTGCAAAGTGGTCGTGGAGGTGCCACGGCAAAAAGGCACCCAGCACTCACTGTAAATGAGGTTGGTGTTAGGAAGGGCATCCAGCTGTAGAAATCAAGCCAGAATCAGTTCCCGTCCCACCCTTGCAAGCAGGGAAAAGCGGACGTAAAATGAAATGATGAAATATATATGTGTGTGTGTGTGTGTATGTATGTATATAGTGATAAAAAACTTGGAGTTATATCCATAGTTGGTAGAGTACTCAATCCAAAGGACAAGTTCGGTATAGAGTCACTCTCTCTCTAAGGAAGATGCAGTAGAGGAAGACCACGAAAATCATGGGCAGAGGTAGTGAGAGCTGACCTCAGATTGCTGAAGCTCACAGAGAAGATGACGAAGGACCGTGACAAATGGAGAGATGCTGTGCTGAATAGGACCCATCATACCCTTGAAAGCAGGGAAAACTGGATGTAAAATGATGAGGATGATGATGATTATATATATATATATATATATACACACACAGAGAGAAAGAGAGAGGGGAGTAAAATTGGTAGATGGAAACTGTGCAGAAGCCTCTTTTGTGTGAGTGTGTGTGTTTATGTTGTTTGTTTATTAAGTTCTGTAATTTAGCAGTTCAGCAAATAGAAATCAAGAGAATAAGTACCAGACTTGAAAAAATTAAATACCAGTATCGATACAATTGACTAAAAGATACACAAAAAAAAAAAAAAACATTCAAGATGGTGTTCCAGCATGGCAGCAGATTAATGACTGAAACTGGTGAAAGACTAAAATACTAACAGAATAATATATTATGATTGTGAAATGAGCATGAAGAGTGTCACAGCTGACATTTCAATTTAAAACCCTCGTAATATTTAAACAGTTTCGCAGTAAAGATAGAGAGACAGATTTTTTAAAATTGCAACAAAAAAAAAAAAAGGTGGGGGAAAATGAATACTAACATTCACTGAGGAATATGAATTATAAATCCTTTTTATTGAATAATGGTTTCTTATATAGGCACAAGGCCAGCAATTTTTGGAAGGGGATAGTCGATTAAATCGCCCCCAGTGCATTACTGGTACTTTATTTTATCGACCCCGTAAGGATGAAAGGCAAAGTCAACCTCGGCGGGATTTGAACTCAGATCATAAAGGGAGATAACTCTATGCTGCTAAGCATCGCATCCGACCCTCTACCGATACTGCCAATCCACTGCTTTTTATTGAATAATAATTGTTTCTACTTTAAGCACAAGGCCAGCAATTACCCAGTGCATTACCGGTACTTTATTTTATCGACCCCGTAAGGATGAAAGGCAAAGTTAACCTCGACGGGATTTGAACTCAGATCGTAAAGGGATGTAACTATGCTGGAAAGCATGGCGCCCGACCCTCTACCGATACTGCCAATCCACCGCCCTAACATGGCGTCCGACCCTCTAGCGATACTGCCAATATACCGCCCTAACATGGCGTCTGACCCTCTACCGATACTGCCAATATACCGCCCTAACATGGCGCCCGACCCCTCTACCGATACTGCCAATATACCGCCCTAACATGGCGTCCGACCCTCTACCGATACTGCCAATATACCGCCCTAACATGGCGTCCGACCCTCTACCGATACTGCCAATCCACCGCCCTTTTTATTGAATAATTTTTTTTAGGAACGATCGACTTTCGTCAAATCGGACCGAGGGAACAATGTTTCCGTTGGTCTTTCCAATTGCTAATACTATCTATCGGTCGCAACTCCAGGTAGAAGGAGCAACGTGAAATAAAGTGTCTTGCTCAAGGACATAATGCATCACCTGGTCCAGGAATCGAACTCACAACCTTACGATTGTGAATCCAATTCTCTAACCACTCAGCCACACGCCTTCACCTATTGAATAATAATAATTCTAAATCTGTTAGTCCTATTGAAGAAACCTTTGTTTCTTCATACTGGTGTGGTGTGGACATTTGCATGAATTTTTCGGAAGTCTATAACAGAGTCAATTGATACCAAGTCTTATTTTTCTATCAGATAACTGCCGACAGCTGATCGTAATCTCAACCATCTGATTTCACTGAGCCTCAACTGCATCTTTGCTGATGCCAGACTCTCTTATTCAAGAAATGATTTAACACCATCTGAAAATTCCATTTTCTACCACCACCACCACCAACAGCACTACCACCACCAATACTACCACCAACAGCACCACCACCACCACTACCAACAGCACTACCACCACTACTACCACCACCACCACCACCAACAGCACTACCGCCCACTACTACCAGCACCACCACCACCAACAGCACTACCACCACTACTACCACCACCACCACCAACCACTACCACCAACACTACCACCACTACTACCACCACCACCACCAACAGCACTACCACCACCACCACCACCAACAGCACTACCACCACTACTACTACCACTACCACCACCAACAGCACTACCAACACCACTACCAACACCACCACCAACACCACTACCAACAGCACTATCACCACTACTACCACCACCAACAGCACTACCAACACAACTACCAACACCACTACCAACACCACTACCAACACCACCACCAACACCACTACCAACAGCACTACCACCACCAACACCACCACCAACAGCACTACCAACACCACTACCAACACCACTACCAACACAACTACCAACACCACTACCAACACCACTACCAACACCACCACCAACAGCACTACCAACACCACTACCAACACCACTACCAACAGCACTACCACCACCAACACCACTACCAACACCACTACCAACACCACTACCAACAGCACTACCACCACCAACACCACTACCAACACCACCACCAACACCACTACCAACAGCACTACCACTACCAACACCACTACCAACACCACTACCAACACCACTACCAACACCACTACCAACACCACTACCAACACCACCACCAACACCACCACCAACACCCGTTTATAATGTCCAGGCAGAGATGTATATCTCCAAATGGAAACATAAATGAAAACTAGTTTGCATATCTGATAAGATAAGATACGCATGTGGTGTGTGTTGTGTGGTGCATGGTGTGTGCTGTGTGGTGACTGGTGTGTGCTGTGTTTGGTGTGGTGTGTGTTGGCCCTCTCATAGAACCATACAGCTCAGTGGTGGAGTTCTAACAAATCAGTTTATCATATCACTAACATTATTATATCTGCTGTCTAGTATATCTTGTCGAAATCATTGATAACAAACTTCTCAGTTCAGCAGTTATATTTATACTAGATCACTCATACCCCTTTGGGTCAGAGGTGGTCTAGTAATATATATATATAGAGAGAGAGGGCTGTAATATATGGAAACAGAGGAGGGGGGGGGGGGGTTATAATATATATAGAGAGAGGGGGTTATAATATATGGAGAGAGGGGGTTATAATATATGGAGAGAGGGGGTTATAATATATGGAGAGAGGGGGTTATAATATATGGAGAGAGGGGGTTATAATATATGGAGAGAGGGGGTTATAATATATAGAGAGAGGGGGTTATAATATATGGAGAGAGGGGGTTATAATATATGGAGAGAGGGGGTTATAATATATGGAGAGAGGGGGTTATAATATATGGAGAGAGGGGGTTATAATATATGGAGAGGGGGGTTATAATATATAGAGAGAGGGGGTTATAATATATGGAGAGAGGGGGTTATAATATATGGAGAGAGGGGGTTATAATATATGGAGAGAGGGGGGTTATAATATATAGAGAGAGGGGGTTATAATATATGGAGAGAGGGGGTTATAATATATAGAGAGAGGGGGTTATAATATATAGAGAGAGGGGGTTATAATATATGGAGAGAGGGGGGTTATAATATATAGAGAGAGGGGGTTATAATATATGGAGAGAGAGGGTTATAATATATAGAGAGAGGGGGTTATAATATATGGAGAGAGGGGGTTATAATATATGGAGAGAGGGGGGTTATAATATATAGAGAGAGGGGGTTATAATATATGGAGAGAGGGGGTTATAATATATAGAGAGAGGGGGTTATAATATATGGAGAGAGGGGGTTATAATATATAGAGAGAGGGGGTTATAATATATGGAGAGAGGGGGTTATAATATATGGAGAGAGGGGGTTATAATATATAGAGAGAGGGGGTTATAATATATGGAGAGAGGGGGTTATAATATATAGAGAGAGGGGGTTATAATATATGGAGAGAGGGGGTTATAATATATAGAGAGAGGGGGTTATAATATATGGAGAGAGGGGGTTATAATATATAGAGAGAGGGGGTTATAATATATGGAGAGAGGGGGTTATAATATATGGAGAGAGGGAGTTATAATATATAGAGAGAGGGGGTTATAATATATGGAGAGAGGGGGTTATAATATATGGAGAGAGGGGGTTATAATATATAGAGAGAGGGGGTTATAATATATGGAGAGAGGGGGTTATAATATATAGAGAGAGGGGGTTATAATATATGGAGAGAGGGGGTTATAATATATGGAGAGAGGGGGTTATAATATATAGAGAGAGGGGGTTATAATATATGGAGAGAGGGGGTTATAATATATAGAGAGAGGGGGTTATAATATATGGAGAGAGGGGGTTATAATATATAGAGAGAGGGGGTTATAATATATGGAGAGAGGGGGTTATAATATATAGAGAGAGGGGGTTATAATATATAGAGAGGGGGGTTATAATATATGGAGAGAGGGGGTTATAATATATGGAGAGAGGGGGTTATAATATATAGAGAGAGGGGGTTATAATATATGGAGAGAGGGGGTTATAATATATGGAGAGAGGGGGTTATAATATATGGAGAGAGGGGGTTATAATATATGGAGAGAGGGGGGTTATAATATATAGAGAGAGGGGGGTTATAATATATGGAGAGAGGGGGTTATAATATATGGAGAGAGGGGGGTTATAATATATAGAGAGAGGGGGGTTATAATATATGGAGAGAGGGGGTTATAATATATGGAGAGAGGTGGTTATAATATATGGAGAGAGGAGGTTATAATATATGGAGAGAGGGGGTTATAATATATGGAGAGAGGGGGTTATAATATATGGAGAGAGGGGGTTATAATATATGGAGAGAGGGGGTTATAATATATGGAGAGAGGGGGTTATAATATATGGAGAGAGGGGGTTATAATATATAGAGAGAGGGGGTTATAATATATAGAGAGAGGGGGTTATAATATATAGAGAGAGGGGGTTATAATATATAGAGAGAGGGGGTTATAATATATGGAGAGAGGGGGTTATAATATATGGAGAGAGGGGGTTATAATATATAGAGAGAGGGGGTTATAATATATGGAGAGAGGGGGTTATAATATATAGAGAGAGGGGGTTATAATATATGGAGAGAGGGGGTTATAATATATGGAGAGAGGGGGTTATAATATATAGAGAGAGGGGGTTATAATATATGGAGAGAGGGGGTTATAATATATGGAGAGAGGGGGTTATAATATATGGAGAGAGGGGGTTATAATATATAGAGAGAGGGGGTTATAATATATGGAGAGAGGAGGTTATAATATATGGAGAGAGGGGGTTATAATATATAGAGAGAGGGGGTTATAATATATAGAGAGAGGGGGTTATAATATATGGAGAGAGGGGGTTATAATATATAGAGAGAGGGGGTTATAATATATAGAGAGAGGGGGTTATAATATATAGAGAGAGGGGGTTATAATATATGGAGAGAGGGGG
>OZ024752.1:46867026-46869526 GCA_964016885.1 Eledone cirrhosa | reverse complement strand
TATCATAGCATGGCATTTTGTGAAAGCCTATTAGATCTGTCCAGTCTACAGAGGTAAAGTTATAGCTTTTTAATTATCTCACGCTCTTTCTCTCGAACTTTTTGTACTTATCCTATTTCTCTATGTGACAGCTTCCTCATGCTCAAGCTAAATAAATATGCCCTTCCATATTTATCTGGGTTAGGTTCTCTCTCTCTCTTTTTGATTGATATATTATTACATTTGATCACATTATAAATGTCCCATCTAAAACATTGTCTCCTCTCTCTTGTAAACTGCTGCTGCTGCTGCTGCTGCTGCTGCTGCTGCATCATCCTCATCATCCCCATCACCATCATCATCGCCATCACCACCATCACCATCATCATCATCATCATCATCGCCATCATCATCGCCATCACCACCACCATCATCATCATCATCATCATCATCATCATCATCGCCATCATCATCATCACCGCCACCACCATCGTCATCATCATCTTCATCATCACCACCATTGTCACCATCATCGCCATCATCATCATCATCATCATCATCATCATCATCATCATCATCTTCTTTTGTCTACTTTCCATGCTGGCATGTGTTGGATGGGTTGTCAGAGTCTGAGACAAGCCAGGATGAGACACCATG
Source organism: Eledone cirrhosa (assembly GCA_964016885.1). Lineage (NCBI taxonomy): Eukaryota > Metazoa > Mollusca > Cephalopoda > Octopoda > Eledonidae > Eledone > Eledone cirrhosa. The sequence continues at coordinate 46,868,890 of OZ024752.1, read as the reverse complement.
CTTCACTCATACACTCTATATTTTTGCCAATGGTTTCTATGGCTGGATGCAGGGTTGTGTTTAGACCTTGGGGGCCCCAGGGCACTTCAGGTTTTGGGGGCCCGCTTCATACACAAAAAATTAGAATACAGAGCAGATCCCCTAATTTTACATATCTAAATTAGCTTGGCTCAAGTAACTGGAATTGAAAAGTTATATATATATTCAGGTCTTACATTCCAAAATTCTAACCATCCTAAAACTAAAAAGCCCAGGTGAGGGCACAAATAAATTGTTATGGCTGTCGCTAGTGGGGCCCCTCACTGCTGAGGCCCCCCACTGCTGAGGCCCCCCACTGCTGAGGGTACGGTGCAATTGTCCCCTTTGCTTCCCATTAAATTCGGTCCTAGCTGGATGCCCTTCCTAATGCCACATTATAGACTGTACCAGGGGCATTTTATCATGGCACCAGCACTACCCCTTTGCAGTATATACTGAGTGAATTTTATAATGAAGGACTAGCATCTGATACATTGAAACATTCCTTTACCTCTTTCAAGTGTGAAAATAAAAAGACTTTGTGTAATTGGATCTGTGTGTTTGTTTCTTTTTTAAATAATAAACTATGCATATATCATCATCATCATCATCATCATTTAACGTCTATCTTCCACGCTAGCATGGGTTAGACAGGAATTGTCCCACTTGAAGCAAAATTGGTTAGGCGACCGTGTCTCGCTCATTATATATATATATATATAATATATATATATATATATATATATATATATATATATAGAGAGAGAGAGAGAGAGAGAGAGAGAGAGAGAGAGAGAGAGAGAAACGATTATTAGGAAGAAAAAAATTTTTTTTTTCCGTTATTATTTTCCGGAGTTAGAAAATGTTTAAAACAAATTATTTTACTTTCTGTGAAGTGTCAAAGCATTAATTTATTTATATATATATATATATATATATATATATATATATATAACAAGCAAAGCTAACCTCAGTGGGATTTGAAATCAGATCATAAAGGGCCATAACTCTATGCCATGAAACAAGGTGTCTGACACTCTACAAATACTGCCAATCTACCGTCCCTGAAATGATGAAAGGCAAAGCTGTCTTTACTAGGAATTGAACACAAAATGCATAGCTGTAACATATACCACAAAGCCTCTAATTCAAACCTCAAACAATGTTGCCAACAGACTCAATTTAATAACAGGTTGAATGAATTTTCATCTGAAAGCAATTTTTCTTTCGATGAAAAGACATTCCATAGCTTCTAATTAGATTGATAAGTCTTCTTGTCAATGTACATCTCAGCCATCATAAATATCAGACTAGCCAATATTATTTTAAATTCCAAATGTTTTTCCAAAAGCAATTACCAGTTTTTCTTCCTCCTCTTGTTTCCCCTATGGCTGACAGCTGTATTTCCTTCATACTACTTAGTATTACAATGGATAAGTTTTCTTCAAATTTACCTGCAGGCACAGCTCAAAGAGCCGATGTAATTACTTGGCTACATAACTTGATAAGGAGCTTCATTGCAGGTACATAAGTGGAGAGATAACATTCAGTTCAGCAATAACAGACAAAACCAACAGAACAATGACACAAATATACTAACAACAACAACTACTACTACTACTACTACTGCTACTACTACTACTGCTACTACTGCTACTGCTACTACTACTACTACTACAACTACGACAACAACTACGACAACAACAACAACGACAAAAACAACTACAACAATAGCAGCAAATAAATTGAAAAAAAAAGACACCAAAATAACCAAAAATAAAAATTCAATAAAAATGGATGTAAAAATATAAGCAACATTCTAATGAAATACTTTACACAGCAAAAT
>OZ024752.1:46799526-46859526 GCA_964016885.1 Eledone cirrhosa | reverse complement strand
AGCCTTGTTATATCCCAAGCTCCAGCTTTAAAATATGTTCATTACTAAATCATTCCAAATCCTTATTTATTTTCAAAATCATTTATTAAAAAATATCATAAGGAAAGAGTTAAGAAGAATGAACTCTGTATGTTTTGTATTGGTTAGTAAGCCTGGTTTAACACAACCACTTTATCTTTGAGTCCTTTTAGTGGAGTTCATATTGATGTCAATATTCAGACCACACCTAGTTTCCTCCCAGAATTTGACCTTGACCTGAAGATGTTAGGCCAGGAATCAGTTATATCAGTATAACCAATCAGAATTATTAACCACAAGCCAACAGAGAAACCTCTATGTCAGGGCTAGGGAACCTCTTCATTTTGGAGAGCCATTTTTAGCTGAAGATAAAATAATTGAAGCTACCAGAACGACATAATTTATTATAAACAAAGACAAAAACAAGAAAATATAAATTTAGTTAACTTTTTCTCACTCAATGTGATTTTAGGCTTTGAATCTAATCTGAAAGTGCTTCAATGGCTGGGTCATAAGTTGTGGCTTTTATTTTAATATGAAATTGCAGATTTAATCAAATAAATATTTTCAGAGAACCTAACAGCTACTTGGGATGTGATAGAAATATTACATAAATATCTCTCAAATCAGATTCTATAATTTGATAAAAGGAAGGATCTATTGTATAATGTAGTCTGAAAAAATGTTTAAAACAGGATGGGCACGGTTGGAAAGTCTTTCATTATAGGTCTGCTAGGACATCAGACAACATGCTTTCTAGCCAAGGTTAGCTTTGCCTTTCATCATTACAGGATGGTCGATAAAATAAAGTACCAGTAACACACTGGGGTTGATTTGGTAAATTTTCCTCTCCTCCTGAACTGCTGGCCTTGTGCTTAAATCAGAAACCATCAGAGGTATGCTAGCCCATGTGTTAACCTGTAGCTAAACAACAACAACAACAACAGACCATATGTCCAACATTGAAATCTCGCTCCAGTTTTCTTTTATATCTCTAGGAAGGGCATTGGCACTAGGAAGGGCATCTAGCCATAGAAAACCAGCCAGAAACTGTCCTATATGAGCAAGACATGGTCACCCAACCCAACTTGCCTCTAAATGGAACAAACCCGCCTAACCCATGCTAGCATGGAAGATGGACGTTAAACGATGATGATGATGAACCAAACAACATAACTAAGCCAGCTCAAGCTAATTAATATAACCCCCATATGGTCACCTGACTCACTAAAAATAGTAACCAAATCGTCCACACACACCTACACACATACACCTCCACACGTCTACATAAACACATACACCATCTTAAAAAGAACAAAAAGATACATTGGTCCAAGAGAGATATAGTCAGTCACACACACACACACACACACACACCTATGCATAGACACACACACACAACACCTCCACACACACATACACTTCCACACACCTACACATATGTACACACACACACACAGAAACAAAACAGAGATGATGGAATGGTCATATGTGGAATGTCTTTGATCATAGGTCTGCTTGATTAGCGCTGACCTGAGCACAACAACAACAACAACAACAACAACAGCAGCAACAACAATTCAATGATCTCCACTACGCCTGGTTGAACAAAAACAAACACAGATTTTCATCGATACGTTCCACTTGAATGATTAGCAACAAAAATGGCATCCAACTGTAAAAAAATAATTGCCTTGACAACAAAAACAACTGCAGCCACCACCACAACAACCACCAACACCACAACAACCACCACCACTAACACCACCACAACCACCACCACTAACACCACCACAACAACAGCAACCACCACAACAACCACTACAACAACAGCCATGACCACAACAACCACCACCACCAACAACAACAACCACAACAACAACAACAACCACCACCACCACCACAACAACCACAAAAACCACCAACAACAACAACAACACCAGAAAAAAAAACCACCACAACAACAACAAAATGACATCTCACCCATGCAATCATGGAAAAATGGATGTCAAATATTAAAAAGAGATTAAGGAAAGGTGTGTGGGTTGGTAGCAAGAAGTCAAGTTTAGATTTAAGCTATGGTGGTCAAACATAGGAGGACATTTAATAAAACAGTTAATATTTGATTATAGGAAGCCAACACATGTCATTAATTTCTGGTTAAACATATTCAGGACAAAAGAGATGATTTAGGAAGATAGTTGGCTTTTTTAAAATTTATTTATTATTATTTGTTGTTTTTTTGTGTGAAGGGGGTGTTTATTTATTTGGGGGTGGGGTATTTTGAGGGGATGGGGTGTTGTTTATTTTTTGTTTTGTTTTGTTATATCATATTTATACCATACTAACATGGGTGTGATGGTTTTTCTGTTGTTGGTTTGTATTTTATTTTTGTTTTTATTGGGGAGGAGGGTCTTTTTTATGCCTGTGTGTATGTGTGTATATATATGTGTATGTGCGTGTGTGTGTTGATACTAAACTTCTCAATATTGCCCTTGGTTCTATAATATAGAAACCCTCAGTATAAAATATCTATATTTACTATTGTATTTTCACAGTTAAACACTTTACCTCACATAATATTGAATCTATGAGATTCTGATATTATTTATTTTGAGAACAATACCTTAACATCAGTATGAATGGCCAATTACAGCCAGTTGCTAGTGATAGGAAGGGTATAAAGCTAGGAATATATCAAATTTAATACACTGGTGCTCAACCTAGAATTGACTATATACGTAAATCAAGATATTTACAGATATATACAAGAAAATAATTAAAGATGTGAGAATATACAAGAAAATAAATAAAGATGTGAGGATAAAAATCTTGTAAGTCCCCCCACCACCACCACCACCACCACCAAAACCACCCCTACCACCACCATCACCTTCTGTACGGTCAAAGTCAAATGTCTAAAAGGATAGAAAAGAATAAACCAGGTATTTTCTTTCCTGTAAACACCTAGTTATATGCTACGCATTGTTGTCATAGAAACATTAAGACATTTACTTCTTGTAGATAAGTAATTGCAAATCATAATTTTTTTATACCAATTTCTGACATTTTCTTGCTTCCATCGTTAAAATATTTCTCTTTTTAAAAAAAAAAAATAAATAAATAACGAACGAAAAGAGAGACAAATCTTTAATATAAAGATATTATTATCTCCCTTTGAATTTCAAGGGATAAAACTAATGATCAGAAATTATCTCCCCTGAATATGACATTTTTTTTTTCTCGGCTAAGAAATTTAATGTAATCAGGTAAACATTAATGGAAGTTCTATAAAAATTTAGTTTATAACTTCTAAATAAAATCCACTACGATATTCTTTGATTTCTAATCTCTAGAGTTAATATAATTGTTTCAACTTTTGGCACAAGGTCAGCAAGTACCCAGTGCATTACTGGTACTTTATTTTATCGACCCCGTAAGGATGAAAGGCAAAGTTAACCTCGGCGGGATTTGAACTCAGATCATAACGGGAGGTAACTCTATGCTTCAAAGCATGGCGCCCGACCATCTACCGATACTGCCAATCCAACGCAGAGTTAATATAATTGTTTCTACTTTAGGCACAAGGCCAGCAATTACCCAGTACATTACTGGTACTTTATTTTATCGACCCCGTAAGGATGAAAGGCAAAGTCAACCTCGGCGGGATTTGAACTCAGATCGTAAAAGGACGTAACTATGCTGTATAATAATTACTAGTAAGCGTAAACATGGCTGTATGATTTAATTATTAGTCTAGGACTTGTGTCTGTTTTAACACGTTCACTTTTAGACCAATTTCTTCTGATTTTTTCTGGCTTTCAGAGTGAAAATAATCTGTTCTTATGAAAACAAAGAGAGACAAATCTTTAATAGGAAGATTTATTGATAAATCCTTAGAATTTAAAGGGAGAATACTTAAAATCAAGAATTACCTCCTCTTAATATGTCAACTCTTTTTATTTTGTGGCAAGAAATTTTAGTCTAGTGAGATAAAAACTTATGGACATTCCATAAGATTTAGTTTATAACTTCTAAATAAAAATACCAGTATGATTATCATTCACTTCTATTCTCTAAAATACAATAATTAATATTTCACCAATCATTATTATACTTTAATAGGGTGGTGAATTGTCAGTATCGGTAGAGGGTCGGGTGCCATGCTTTGCAGCACAGTTACGTCCCTTTACGGACTGAGTTCAAATCCCGCCGAGGCTAACTTTGCCTTTCATCCTTACGGGGTCGATAATTGCTGGCCTTGTGCCAAAAGTAGAAACAATTATTATACTTTAATATGGAATCTATGAGATTTTGATATTATTTATGTTAAGAAGAATACCTTAAGATCAGTAACAGCCAGTTTCAACAGAATGAGATGAGAGAATTCTGACCAGATATAGCCAGTTTAAATGCTAAAGGGTTAATTATTTCTCTGAGTTTGATAATCTATCTGTATATTTTATGCTACACACACACAACATAATTCCACACAACTTGACTCAAAATACATTAGTCAACCCAAGATTATAGTAAAAGACATTTGCACAAGGTGATATGCAATGGAACAGAACTTAAAATCAAGTGATAACAAAGCAAACTCCTTCACCACGCAGCCATGCCAGCTCCTTAAATTCACATACATGCACCTTTGATGAATTGTAGTGCACCTGAACACTGTACACAATAATTTTCATGATTATTTCATAAGTAAAAAGGGTGGTGGATTGGCAATATCGATAGAGGGTCGGACGCTATAGAGTTACGGCCCTTTATGATCTGAGTTCAAATCCCGCCAAGGTTAACTTTGCTTTCATCATTACGGGGTCGATAAAATAAAGTACCAGTCACGCACTGGGGTCGATTTAATCGACTTTCCCCTTCTCCCCAAATTACTGGCCTTGGGCCTATATAAGAAACCATTATTCTTTGCCTTTCATCCTTACGGGGTCGATAAAATAAAATACCAGTAATGTATTGGGATAATTGCTGGCCTTGTGCCAATAGTAGAAACAATTATTATTTCATAATTATAAAAAAATATTAAGATGTTTACTTACTTCAATCAAGGGATATGAAATCTCATTATATATCTGTTCTGTGAAAGAATCCTTGCCATATGCTCCATCAAAAGTGAATGTTTTAGGTGGGGCAGACTGTTGTGTGGGATTACAAAGAATACATTGACCCCGGATACCATCAATCTTTATAACTGGCTTACACTTGAGATTATTTTCCCTCTCGTTCATTGGACGACAACGAACTATTACTTTCACACATTCAGCAGCCATCTTGAGCAATATTTTGCAGTGGCAGTCCTAAAAGTAGAAAACATAAATATATAAAAATGCACCCAATACACTCTGTAAAGTGGTAGTACTGGTGTCATGATAAAATTACTCCTGTACACTCTGTAAAGTAGTAGTGCTGGAGTCATGATAGAATACACCCAGTGCATTCTGTAAAGTAGCAGTGCTAGAGTCATAATAAAATTCACCCAGTACACTCTGTAAAGTGTTAGTACTGGTGCCATAATAAAATGCACCCAGTACACTCTATAAAGTGATAGTGCTAGTGCTACAGCACCCTGTACAAAGGTAAATTTGGCCTCAGGGGAATTTGAACCCAGTGTACAGAGGAGCAAGAACAAATACCACAAAGCATTCTATTCAACATCTTAATGACTCTGCCAATGATGATAATGATAGTTCTTAATTAGATCTGTCTAATTAGATGTGTCTAGAGTTAATCAGAACCATTTTCTACATATTATCATAAACAAACTTAAGTCAATAGAGAGTAAATAATCAATAATAAACACTTGTTATTCTACTTAACAAATGCTATTCTGGCAATTACTAAAAACTAGACATAATGAGTTTAATTTAATAATTACTTACTATCGTCATAATTGGAAACACAAATATATCTTATCTTAATTAGATGCACAAGCAAATCTTATCTTAACCCTTTAGCATTTACATTAGTCTATATATACTATTATATTTTCAAAGTAAAGGCTTTATCTTACACAATTATCTCACATAATATGGAATCTGAGATTTTGGTATTATCTATTTTGAGAACAATACCTTAACCCTATAGCATTTAAACTGGCCGTATCCAGCCAGAATTCTTTCACCTCCTTCTGTTCAAACCGGCCATAACTGGCTGCTCGTACCATTGTTAAGGTATTGCTCTCAAAATAAACAATATCAAAATTGCGTAGCTTCGATATTATATGAGATAATTATGTGAGATAAAGCCTTTACCGTGAAAATACAATAGTATATATAGAGTAATGTAAATGCTAAAGGGTTAATATCAGTATGAGGGGCTGGTTACAGCCAGTTTCAACAAAAAGAGGTGAGAGAATTCTGGTCAGATATAGCCAGTTTAAATGCTAAAGGGTTAATACAAAAAACAAAAAGGTGCGAGGGAGGATCAAATTAGAAGAGTTGTTAGAGTGTTCCGATATTTGTTCCAGTTTTCTGTACTCTGACTTCAGATCCTTATGAGGTCACCTTTACTCCTCATCTTTTCAGTACCAGTTCCAAAAGTGGGGTGTATTTGTGTAATTGTTAAAGTGTTAGATGGGATGTATTGCCGTATCAGTATCTGATCCAGCTCTATATGTTCTGATTTCAAATCCGGCTTCCTTTTGCCAAGAATTGTGATCAAGAGATAATATTAGTAACAGAAAGACTAATTGAAACATAGTATCCTTAATCCAATTTGATAATTAGTTCCTTTCTTTTATTGTTTTTAATGCCAACATCATGTCCAAGCGCCTGTTTGACTGCACATCAGATGACTCCCAAGTGAAAGACATGCAAATCAGGTCCTCTGTTGGTACCTCCATGGAAAGAGGCAAAGAGGACATCCAAAGATGAACTGGTGGCGGATAATCACTAGAGATCTGAAACCTGTCAACAAAAGTTGAAATGTTGTATTGATAGATGTAACTGACCGTAGTCACTTTGGCTGCCTCATGTGTCTCAAGACATGGGATGTATTGATAGATGTAACTGACCGTGGTGGTCATTGGAACACTTTGGTTGTCTCATGTGTCTCAAGACATGGGATGTATTGATAGATGTAACTGACCGTGGTGGTCATTGGAACACTTTGGTTGTCTCATGTGTCTCAAAACATGGGATGTATTGATAGATTCAATATTGTGAGATGGATGTTGTGAAGAAAAATGGAATGAGATGGTTAGGTCATGTGTTGAGGAAGGATGAAAGTGACTGAGTGAGAGGAATAGAGCCATTGATGGATGTTGTAAAGAGAAATGGAATGAGATGGTTAAGTCATGTGTTGAGTCTATTGCTTCCACCTCTTTCTTTTGTTTAATTTCTTCTTTCATTTTATTTCTCTTCTTTTTCTTCTATTCTTCATATCTTTTTTTTTTTTCTATTACTCAAATGAACACAAAACAGTCAAAGACAGTTTTTTATTGTTGGCTTGAATTAATCCACTTGACTTAATTAGAAAATAGGTTTCACTGTATTTTTTACTAAAGAAATTTTAACCTGATAGTGGGGTTTAGAACCCTCTGAGAAATGGAAAAAGATGAGTATTGATATATAAAAGATATTGCAGAGTAGTTAAGAAGTTTGGTGGTGGGGGGTTCTATTCCATAGAATAGCATCATAGGTAAATGTCCTTACCATTGTCTCGGGTCAACCCAAGCTTTGGGAATTAAATTAGTTATATGGAAATACTATGTGGAAGCTTGTCAAATGAATTGTATCTGTAATTAATATTGGCACCAATACTATCACTTTACAGAGTGTACTTGGTGCATTTTATTGTATCACCAGCATTACTGTTTACAGGGCATCATCATCATCATCCAGTGGCCTCAACAATTGATCTCCACGTGGGTCTGTCATTCATTGCCCTTGGCAAGAATTGGATTTCAATACCAGAATCTCTGAAGATGACATCGGGATAGGAGAGCTCGCTCCCCTGTTATTAATGACTGCTTGTGGTTTCCAAAGCACTAATGGGGACACGACCTCATAGGTGGCACGATGACAGTGGCCAGCAAATCTTACTCTCCTTTTACGTACAATGACAGATATGCGTAGGTGGTCGGCATATATCTCTCTCAAAGCTGGCGACAGGGCATACAGTATGCCTTACCACCAGCATTACTATTTTACAGAGAGTACTGGGTGCATTTTATCATGGCACCAATACTACCACAACACTTTAATGATGTTTCCATTCAGGGATGAATTGAAAAAGTCTTGCTTCGTTTTGATTTTGAAAGACGATTTTCAGTCCTCCTCTCATTAATCCTCCAATAGACTGAGTTCTTCAAATATTGCTTTAACCCCTTAGATACCAAAATCCATGAAACCACCATGTTACAAAACTTCTCTTCTTCTTCGCCCACTTATTCCAGCCAAGCTCATGGATGTTATCCAACAATCTTGCCAGGAGTCTATCCCTGGGTCTCCTGTTGGTTAGTTTTGCCCGTAAAATCTGTCCAGTGATTCTTTCCTGAGACATTTTAACCATATGCCAGTAGCATTGAAGCTTTGATCTCTCAATTCATAGAAGTAGCGGCTCTACTTGGAGTGACTATTTGAGCTACGCACTCTATCAAGTAACGTTACTCCAAAGATCCTTCGGAGGAACCTCATTTCGGCTGCGACCATATTATTTCTCACTCACCTTTAGCTCCATTAACCATTTGTAATTCTGCTGAATGTTTCAGTACATTGATTAATTTTTTTTAGTTTTTTGAGCCAGTCTATAGGACATTTAATTGCAAACACAAGGTTCCAAAAACCTTTGCTAAGTACAAACCACTCCCTCCTATGGACAACTGGCGCTGCACACCAGGTCCGAACTCCTACTGTCATCGCCTCCATCTCTCTGTATTATGAGCAAGTGGGGCCCCACGTGCTGGCAGATAGAATGGAGAAGGCGTTTCCCCGGAGGATGGTAAGGGAGATGCGCTGGAAGAACCATTCCATCTCGCGAGGCTCACACCTGCGGCTAGCCAGCACAGTGCCTATGGTGGTAAGTAGGGAGGTAGCCCTAGGGCCAAGGACACCAGAAGTCTCCACCGCTAGGAGTAGTCAGCTCAGCGCCTATGGTGGTAAGTAGGGAGGTAGCCCTAGGGCCAAGGACACCAGAAGTCTGCACTGCTAGGAGTAGTCAGCTCAGCGCCTATGGTGGTAAGTAGGGAGGTAGCCCTACCTAGGGCCAAGGACACCAGAAGTCTCCACTGCTAGGAGTAGTCAGCTCAGCGCCTATGGTGGTAAGTAGGGAGGTAGCCCTAGGGCCAAGGACACCAGAAGTCTCCACTGCTAGGAGTAGTCAGCTCAGCGCCTATGGTGGTAAGTAGGGAGGTAGCCCTACCTAGGGCCAAGGACACCAGAAGTCTCCACTGCTAGGAGTAGTCAGCTCAGCGCCTATGGTGGTAAGTAGGGAGGTAGCCCTAGGGCCAAGGACACCAGAAGTCTCCACTGCTAGGAGTAGTCAGCTCAGCGCCTATGGTGGTAAGTAGGGAGGTAGCCCTAGGGCCAAGGACACCAGAAGTCTCCACTGCTAGGAGTAGTCAGCTCAGCGCCTATGGTGGTAAGTAGGGAGGTAGCCCTAGGGCCAAGGACACCAGAAGTCTCCACTGCTAGGAGTAGTCAGCTCAGCGCCTATGGTGGTAAGTAGGGAGGTAGCCCTAGGGCCAAGGACACCAGAAGTCTCCACTGCTAGGAGTAGTCAGCTCAGCGCCTATGGTGGTAAGTAGGGAGGTAGCCCTAGGGCCAAGGACACCAGAAGTCTGCACTGCTAGGAGTACTCAGCTCAGCGCCTATGGTGGTAAGTAGGGAGGTAGCCCTAGGGCCAAGGATATCCTCCACAGCTAGGGGCATGACTGCAAACCTGTCGGAGAGCGACAGGTACTTAGATAGTTTTCCCTCCTCATCCCGAAGTGCAGCAGAACCTGGGTTAGTCACAGGCTGCAGCTGGAGAATGTGTCGCTGCAAGTGGCATCCGAGGGGTTTGCCACTGCGGAACTGGAAGATGGTTATACCATCTGGCCTTTTACCAGATGGTATGTTTCAGTTATAGCTGTTGTCCAAGAAGACAATAAGACAACTTCGGTACTTAACTAAGTCCTTAGTGCTCATTTTCATAGTCTTTTATATAATATATACAGAGAAATTTCTCTTTTGCTTTCAGAAGGCGGATACCAGCTGTCACCACCATGATTCATAAACAACTACAATTTGGAATAACAAACGTTCTAATAAAGTTACTTTTGTACCGAAAGGAACAAAAAAGACTATATATATTATACTTTCGTTCTGCAATGATATGCACACAAACTACAAACTTTTCCACATCTATAACCACTTAATAATTAGATACATGTTCATTACACAAGAAATGATATTATTAATCAGATTTCAATTCTCTAAGTTGAAAACTGAGCAAAACTTACACTTTAACATGTTTTTTTTTTATTATTTAATATTCTGTAGATAAAAATGACTTATAAATATAATAAACAGTGACAATTTCTTTTTTCATTGTGGGTAAAGGGTTTGTTTAAATAACAAAATAAAATTATAAGACTGAACGGTTGCTATAGAAACTACTTAAACATACCTCAATAGATTGTTTTTAAAGGTGATATGTATATTCAAATGATAAATAAATTAATTAATGTTGTTTTCTTTTAATTGTATAAAGTTTTCAGTGAAAATTCTAATCCATTTCATTGAAAATCTTCTCTTTTCGTCTAATTTATAAGTTTGTCTCCGGTGGGTCCTAATACATTTAGTCTTATCGGCTGCATGCTTTTGAAGCATTCTGGGTAATACATATTACATTTTTAATTTTTTTTAAATAATTGTTTCTAAATGCTTGTAAAAATTGCGTATATTGTTTTCAATAAGTTAAAAAGAAGCATTTTACTTGATAATGAAAATTATTTTGATAATTGGAAGAAACTAACGTTCAACATTGTAAATTTGTAATTGCGAAATCTCGTTTAAACGTTAGCAAGCAACATGGCGGATAACAAGAAAACCGATACCGATTCTAAGGAAAAAAGTGATAAGGTTCCTCCAAAAGATAAAGAACAAGAGCTTGTGAGTGTTTATAAAATAAATTTCATTACATAGGTCTTAATCATTTGTTGGATTTATTTTCTAGCCCTCCTCAATTTGTTTATCAACCGGTCTTGCCGGTCACATTTCTGCTATGTCATCTTACTATCTTCCTTGTCTATTTTATATATGCATTAGTAATTTTTTTTATCTATCTATTCCATCAATGTTGTATTGTAGATTGTTTCTCATTATTTATTTATTCCAGATTATTTTTTTCTTTCCTCTGATTAATTTCTATAAATTGTGTTTATATATACAAGATATTTTAATAAAATATGTTCTATATAAATAAAATTTTAGTATGAAACTCTAATATTTATTATTTTCACTCGCACCATCGAAGACTTCCTTTTATTTAATACAAACATTTAAAAAAGAGATTATTTTCTGCTATTAAATGAAAACATTAAAAATGAAAAGTAATCAACCGTCTCAATGAATTTCAAGATTAAAATATATTTTAATAAGAAAAAGTAATTCCATCATATTTAAAAACAATTCGTAAAGAAATGATTAGGAAGCTGAGAAACTCAAACACACACATATATAAATATACGTGTGTATATATATATATATATACATATATACACACGTATATTTATATATACACATATATTTATATAACCAAAGATTAATATGGTTCATTGATTACTCATTGAATATAGTTTTACAATAGATTAAAAGCACTCTACAAAGAAATTTTCTGGAGTTATTATTACTATTCAAAATATTAATAAATATTTATTTATTAATATTTTGAATAATATATATAATATATGTATATATAATAAACAATGGAGATAGATTGTCTGATTCACATTGCGTATATACACTTTAGGCTCAGGTTCCCTCATCGACTTGTCTGTGTGTGTGTGTATATATATATATATAGAGAGAGATAATGAGTGTGTGTGTGTATATATATATATATAGAGAGAGAGAGATAGATAGATAATGAATGTGTGTATAAAATATGAGAGAAGCCTGCGAAATTAATCCTGTGGATCTATTGTGATGTCCATATATTGTTGTGTTCAAATATATAATTAGATGTATTTCTAATGGATTGCTTTAAATATTCACTTTATTCTGAATCAAATGTCTTAAAGTATAATTTAAAAATAAAAAAGGAAAGATGTTGTTGTTTTTTTTAACGAAAATAATCGAATGTTTAAGAAGAGGAAAAACTATTTTATTAACTAAATTAGTTGAAAATATAAATCTTTTACAAAGAATATAAAGCAACATTTTTTTTTTTTTCTAATCACGAACTTATGGGAGAAAAAATAAGGCCTAACCTCCAAATAGAGGTTTGATTTGTTTTAGAATTCTATTTTGGTTTGAAATTGAAAATTTTAAAAACAAAAACGAAATTAATTTTTTTTTTTCAACATATTTTTATGTAAATTAGAGGTTTTATTTATTATTCTTGGTGTCATAGAACATAGTGGGACACATGTTTTCGTGTGTTATCAACTAATCTAATCTCCAAGATTCTGGCCATCAACTTTTTTTTCCCGGAGAACGGAAAGGGTGGATCCCTTCTCGGAGTGTTACCTACGATTTCTCTTGTTCAGCGTGTGTTATCAATGAATAGGTCCTCCGCCATTTTAGAGAACTTACTATGTGTGTTTTATCATGGCACCAGTACTAGGTGGGGTGGAGGGGGGGTTGTCATGCTCTTGACACAACTGAAGAGTCCTTTAAACCTCCTCTATATCAGTTCCATCATTTTACATACATATTTTCCTGCTTTATCTGTGTGCGTCTAGTTTAGAATAGGAGTATGTCATAAGTGACTAAAAGGGTTGGGTTAGTGTCAGAAAGAGCATCTGCCTCAAAACGTCCCTTCCAGTCCATTCCAATCTATGCTAGCAAGGATTGAATGAATCGTGACAAAGTCAGTACACACCTCGTCTCCCTTGCCGTGGTCCTTCGGGGAAACGCCTTCTCCATTATGGTCCGCCGGGGCTGTGTGTTTGTGGGGGGGGGGGATACTACGTATCATTCCACTGAATCAAATTTTGAAAGTTAATTGAATGAAACTGCAGCTACGGTCCTCTTAGACCGGTTGAGAGGGGTTCATCTTACTCAAACATCATCATCGTTTAACGCCCGCTTTCCCTGCTAGCAAGAGTTGGGCGGGTCCACATAGATCGAGTCAATACTGAAGCGGGGCTACTGGCCGAACAGTTTGCAGCCTGTTTACGTACGGTCATACATTCTATTGAGTACAGAGAAGAAGTTGTCATGTCTTTTAACACAAACTGAAGGGTCCTCTCAACCACTTTACAGCATGTACTGGATATATATAAAGGAACTTGCACAATAGGCCTCTTTCTATCAAATTCACTCACTAGACAGTCAATCATCATCATTTAATATCCATTTTCCATGCTAGCATGGGTTAAATGAGTTGTCCATTTGAGACAGGTCAGGTGACCATGTCTTGCTCATACAGAACTGTTTCTGGCTTGGTTTCTATGACTGGGTGCTTTTTGTCGTAATACCAACATGACCACTTTACAGTGTGGACTGGGTGCTTTTTGTCGTAATACCAACATGACCACTTTACAGTGTGGACTGGGTGCTTTTTGTCGTAATACCAACATGACCACTTTACAGTGTGAACTGGGTGCTTTTTGTCGTAATACCAACATGACCACTTTACAGTGTGGACTGGGTGCTTTTTGTCGTAATACCAACATGACCACTTTACAGTGTGGACTGGATGCTTTTTGTTATGGCACCAAAACAACCACTATTGTTGACTGTGGGGTGTTTGGACATGGGAGGTGTATGGAAGTGAAGAAGGATAGAGGTAAAGTGGGGTATACTAGATGTATGCTTGAACTCGTGCGCATGGGAAGATGGGCCTTCTGTATCACTGCTCAACACCAAAGAACTTGACCCTGTGCCATTGCCTTTGAGAGGTCCAATTGTGCAAGGTCAGCTGTTATCGACTTATCCCAAGTCCTCCTAAGTCTTCCTACTCCATAGCTTCCATCAACTTTGAGCACCCTGCACCTTTTTAAACAGCTATCATCCTTTGTACGCATCACATGGCCATACCACCACAACCTCCTTTCTCTCTCTCAGACCATTTACATGTTGCCGTTCATGTATATTACTATTAAACATCCATTGGAGTATGCAGGTTTCATTTCTTTCCAATCTTCGCAGGTCTTCTGCACACAACACCATGGTCTCACTGCCTATAAGAGAAGTCATACCTACTCCGTAATCATAATAAACCTGCAAGTCACTTGTATATATATTCAAAATGGCTGACTGAAATACACCTATGGTTTTTCTCAAAAAAATGTTTCTGTTCCTTCCTCTTCTCACTTTCTGTTTCATCTTTTATTTCTCATTCTATCTTCTGATAAAGGACTAGTGTCCAAAACAAGACTCTTTCCTACTATATCAAGTGTTAAGCTAATATATTTCTTCATTGTACTCTGTCATATGCTTTGTTGTTTCTGTTTAGTTTTTGCATATATATATATATATATATATCATCATCATCATTTTACGTCCACTTTTCCCTGCTTGCAAGGGTGGGACGGGAACTGATTCTGGCAGGATGCCCTTCCTAA
Organism: Eledone cirrhosa; assembly: GCA_964016885.1. Lineage (NCBI taxonomy): Eukaryota > Metazoa > Mollusca > Cephalopoda > Octopoda > Eledonidae > Eledone > Eledone cirrhosa. Next base: position 46,844,774 of record OZ024752.1, on the reverse strand, counting down.
CACCAACCTCATTTACAGTGAGTGCTGGGTGCTTTTTTTGCCATGGCACCTCCACAACCACTTTGCAGTGGAATGATATGGACCCCAACCCTATCATCTCATTTCTACAGCTGAGTAAACTGGAGCAATGTGAAATAAAGTGTCTTGCTCAAGGAAACAACACATCACCCGGTCTGAGAATTGAACTCACAACCTTTCGATTGCAAGGCCAATGCTCTAACCACTAAGCCATGTGCCTCCATATATATATACACACACACACACGCACACATATTTATGGTTCAGTTTAAATTACGATATTAATTTAATGTTATTTGTATTTTATTTTTAGTCAGAGAAAGACAAGCGTCTCCAAGCCGACTTGAACCGTATGGTGGAGCAGCTTACTGTAAGTATTTTAACAAAATTATTTTTTAACCAGTTTCAATCATTGGACTGCCACCACACTTAGGTAGTAGTGTTCCTATTAGGTCCTGTTGTTGATTGACAGAATTGTTAGAGCATCAGTCTTTTTTTATTTTTATTTTCCTTGTGGCAGTATTTCTTCTGGCCCATTTATATTCTGAGTTCAAATCCCAGCAAGGTTGACTTTGCTTTTCATCCTTTCTAGGTCGATATAATCAACTTTCCCCTACTTGTGCCTAAATTAGGAAACTTTAGGTACTATTATAAGTTAGCAGTCCAATCAGTTCTATTTAAACTTCTGGACGCTCCATGCACATTGTCACTGATAGAGTAATCTCCCCTTGATAAGTAATGTAGTACCAATGGAAGCAATTCATAAAAATTTCTAGCGTGCTGAAGGTTAAGCAGGCTTCTGGCATTGTAGTAGTCTATTGCAATGAAACATTTGGTCAACTTTTGCAACTACACTACAGTAACTGTGGTTGATTCTGTGAGTGACTTTCAACACTTATTTATCCATCATTGCCATCATCAGTTGTTGGATAGATTCCAGGCCAGTATCCTGCTTCAGGCTGTTCATATATGTAATATGACCTCCTCCTCCACACTTTCATACTATATCATGCAAAATATCCCAATTTTCTCTCTCTCTCTCTCTTTTTGAGGTTTCCATACAAAAAACATTACTGAAATCCATTGCTAAATAAACACGCATCATACAAATAGACAGATTCCTCTGTAGACAGAATCACATGGACAGTCCTTTTGTACAAAAGGAATAGTGGAAAGTGTTTACACTACATTCCTTTCTCAGCAAGGCTTCTAATTCAGAAGCCATACTTATATCTACATTAAATTTATCTTAGATTTCTTTATGTACTTTCATGTGTGTTAAGAATTTTTTCTGTTTCACTTAGGAACCTAATCAAAGTCTGTACAAAATAACACTAGAAGAACTTCGTAATAAAATCCGTGCCTCGACCGATTCTATGACATCAGTTCCTAAACCACTGAAATTCTTGCATCCTCATTATGACACATTTAAAAAGGTTTATGAGAAGATCGATGATGATACGACAAAGGTAAGTTCTTGATTTATATAGCATCCCCTTTGAAACTAGCCAGCCAAGTTTTAACTTACTGATTCTTGTGATGACATTCAACTTGGATGGGTTGACAGCTTCACCAACAGAAGCCACCCACACATGGCAATCAGAGGCACCCAACTCACATATCGTTAGCCAGTCATGATTCCAATGTCAGACATATGTGAGGTCTAGATATCGTCTGACTTGGTCATGCCAATCCACATTTTCAACTGTCCATTTTGCCATTGACACTTGTTCTAGAAGCTCAGGCACAACTGCATTGCAAATAATGGCAACTTATAGGTGGCAGAGTACATGGCCTAACCAACAGAGGCACCTTTTTTAGTGGTTGTCATCAAGAACTAACCCAGTGGCACAAAATCCATCGCTTGAACATGGAGGATTTAGCAATGGCGAAAGTGTTCAAAAATTTTCAGCTTGCATAAATCCGCAATCCACTCTCATTGACCATGTTTCACAGTCAAAGGCTTTTTTTACTGGTTTAGGTTTCTGTTTACATCCTTATAATATTGAACAAACAAACAAACAAAAACTTTCTGTTATATATTGGAGTCCATGTTTATGACTTTCTGCATTTCCAATGAAATACACTGCCTATGATTTTCAATTCATTTTTAAAATGATCAAGAATTCTGAGAAATTTCGTAAAATAAATTTCCTTTATGCTGCTGATTGGCATAAACGTTTGCTAAGATGTCACCAAACAAGTCTGGCATGTTTACGTAAAGCTCGTCAGGCAGATCATCCAAACCAGGCAAACTTTGATAAATTATGTTCCAAGCACCACCTTAATAATGAGAAGGTTGGTTATATTACTTAATAAATTCCTCAAAATTTCCGATTATTAGAAATATGCTAACAAAAGAGTTAATCAGCTAATTGCAAATTTTGTCACTAAAAACATTGTGTAGATAATTAGTGAAGGCATATGGCTGAATGGTTAGAGAAGTGGATTCACAATCGTGAGGTTGTGAGTTTGATTCCCAGACCAAGCAATGCATTATGTCCTTGAACAAGACACTTTATTTCAAGTTGCTCCTTCTGCCTGGATTTGCGACCGTCAGATAGTATCAGCAATTCAAAAGACCAATGGAAACATCGATTCCTCAGTCCAATTTGATGAGCTCCACCCCACTTGTTATGTAAATGAGGTCTGGGGTCTTTTTGATCGATTGGCGATAATTATAATAAAATTTATAAAATGAAAGCCTGCATGAAGTGAAGAGTTCATTTTTAGCCTACAGGATGTGACAACCTCTCTAGTTTTGGTGTCAATATGGAATGCATTCAGTACACTCTGTAAAGTAGCTAACAAACAAATTAAGTTAAATTATAGGACACATTATCTACCTCCATTAGTTTTGTGTTGTTACTGAAATACATGTTTATAATATGCCCCTTTTTTTTTTTTTTTTTTTTTCTCAACTTGGTAGTGCGTTTGTGCAGACATCATCTCTGTAATGGCAATGACCCTGATTGAAAACAGAGACTGTTTAAAGTTTCATCTGCTTGGTTCTCATGAAAAGATTGGTTTTTGGGGCCATGAATATGTCAGGTGAGTTTATTCATATATAAGAAATAAAACTAGTTTTGTTTATTTCTAAGTTTTGTCTGCCATCTCTCGAAAATTGGATAGAAGTTTCATTCTTATCTAATACCTTATGTTTTTATATATTTATTTATTATTTTTATCTTCTCTGTATATATATCATCATCCTCATTAGCTCTTTAGCATTTATATTACTCTATATATATTATTGTATTTTCATGGTAAAAGCTTTATCTCATAATATTGAATCTATGAGATTTTGATGTTATTTATTTTGAGAACAATACCTTAACCTAAGTATGAGTGGCCAGTTACAGCTGGTTTGAACAAAAAGAAGTGATACAGCCGGTTTAAATGCTAAAGGGTTAATGTACATTTTCTCTACTAGCAAAGTTTGACTGGGTCATCACTGATCTGATCAGTACTTAAAAGGAGCTTATGACCACACAGACAGGTTGTGGGCCCCATGTTCTACTGGGTACATTTTATCATGGCACCAACATTAGGAAGGTTGTCAAATCTTTGACACCATTAGAGAGTCCTTTCAACCTTTTGTTTGGCAGGTTTTCTACATTTGGAAGCCCTTCCTATCACCAACCACCTTATAGAGTGCATTTTTTCAGGCCTTAGAGAGTTAGTTGGTCATTGACTCAACTGAAGAGCCCTGTACCCCGCCATATCATAAGAGGTGACTTAGTTCATGCCAGGAAGGGCATCTGGCCAGAAAACGTTTCCTGAAAAAGGACCTGATCTGCATGAAGCATGCTATAGGCCCTACAAGTCTAACCTCTCCTAAAGCAGGGGAAATAACCTTAAAACACTTTTTGTATTGTATTGTTATTATTTTATATTATTTGTTTGGAAATGATAAAATATTTGCCAGTTGTCTCAATAAGTATATATGTTTGTCTGTTACACTAGACATCTTGCAGGAGAAGTTGTCCAAGAATGGCAAGAGACTTCAGAGAAAAACACTGAAATGAGAAATAAGCTGGTTAACTTGGCAGGCAATATCGTACCTTACCACATGGAACATAATGCTGAAACAGAAGCTTGCGATCTTCTCATGGAGATAGAAAAGCTGGACTTACTGGAGAAATATGTTGATGAGAAGGTGTACCCAAGAGTCTGCCTCTATTTAACTAGGTTTGTAGTTTTTATTTAACCATTGATACAATGGCTTTGCCAGGTATATCATCATTATCATCATTTTACATCTACTTTCCATGTAAATTTATTGGCAGTGAAATATGGTAATGAAAGAGTTAGCCTATTTAGAAAATAGCTAATTTCAGAAGGTGATAGAACATGTTGTCCAGTCCAGGAATTTAACCAACAAAATTATGATTGTCAGTCTAACAACCAAACCAGAGTCTTCATTTTCATATACTAAGGCTAATTATTTCCAGAAGGTGACTGAAAATAAGCTATTTAAAAAAAATAGGTTTTCCCTTTTACCATATTTCACTTCTAATAATTGATATATTTGAAAATAAGAATTAGGGCGTATTCATTAAAGTGGTAATGCTGGTGCCATGACAAAAAGCACCCAGTCCACTCTGTAAGGTGGCACTGCCAATACATGCTATAAATAATCAGTTTTACTAAATGAAAGAGTATATTTTTTTCTCTTGTAGTTGTGTACCATATGTTCCTGATCCAGAGAATACCAATCTCATTCGCAAAGCTGTCGACTTATACAGGAAATTCAATCAGTATCCACATGCTCTGAGGTTTGCCATGCAATTGAATGACTTTGAATTAATGAAAGAGATCTTCTACAGTTGTGGTGATGTGTGAGTATTTTCTTCTATATTTAGCAAATTACATCATGGCAGATTCATTTTAGCCATTCAAAAACAAATGTTTCAGTCAGTTTCGTCTTTTAATGAAAGGAAAATGCTTTAATTAACTCTTTAGCATTTACATTACTCTATATATACTATTATATTTTTGTGGTAAAGGCTTTACCTCATATATCAAATCTACGAGATTTTGATGTTATTTATTTTGAGAACAATACCTTAACATCAGTATGAGCAGCCAGTTTGAAGAGAAAGAAGTGAGAGAATTCTGGGCAGTTTAAATGCTAAAGGGTTAATCAAATATGGGTCAGGTATTTTATTGTGTATAATTGGCGAGGTTTTTAGAGTGTCGGGTAAAGTACTAGACCAGACTGGTGGATTAGTGTTGTTAGATCATCAGGCAAAAATGTTTTGCAGTATCTCTTCCAGCTCTGCGTGTTCTGAGTTGAAATTCCACCTCGTCACCAAAAATAATGGCATGATCGGGCTTGTGAAGGCACATGGCTTAGTGGTTAGAGCATTGGGCTTGCAATCGAAAGGTTGTGATTTCAATTCTCGGACTGGGTGATGTGTTGTTTCCTTAAACGAGACACTTTATTTCACGTTGCTCCAGTTTACTCAGCTGTAGAAATGAGATGATAGGACTGGGGTCCCTATCATTAAATCACCCAAGACACCTCCGACGAGATATACCTTGGAGGAGGCCAGCTAAACCTGCACAGGTGTGAGCTGTCATGCACTCTAGGACTTATAATACCCAAGACACCTCCTATGGGATATAACATCATGGGTGGACACAAATCTACACACGTGAACCATCAAAGAAAAATAAAGATGAGTTCAAGTGCTTTATTTTCTACAAAACACATTTGATGTTTACAATCTCATTTACTGCTCTGCTGAAGCAGGCACATAGTCATAATCGTGATGTCAATTTTTGTTGGGGTTTTTTTTTTAAGATCCTACATATAACAAGTTTTTTAATGATTTTTTTTTTTTGTAAAGAATAAACCTAAATGTTTAATTTTTTTAGGTTAATGCAGAAACAGTTAGCCTACATGCTTGGCCGACAACAAATTTACATGGAGTTAGATGATAATACTCCAAATTTAGAAGAAATAAAGGACATTATGTATAATACACATTTGAATCAATGTTTCTTGAACTTTGGTACTGAGGTAAGTCATTTCAGATCAGATTTATACTCTCTCTCTCCATTGTAGCTATTTAGAGATCACGAGTGCCTCTTAATCTTGGTAACACCTAATCCTATTCTTAAATTTTGTTCGTTTTTTTTTCTTCTCTTTTCCAGTTAGATATTAGAGAACCAAAATCGCCTGAAGAGATCTTTAAAAATTCAGATAATCGTGAGTTCATATTATTTCTTCGATCTTTATTTTATCGCCTTTCATCCTTACGGGGTTGATAAAATAAAGTACCAGTAATGTACTGGGGTAATTGCTGAGTTTGTGCCAAAAGTAGAAACAATTATTTCTTCCATCTATCTTTTTTTTTTCCATTTTTATCAAAGAAAGATGCTGAATGTTTTCACTCTGAAATAAGTTTTGGAAAGGTTTCATGTTGAGTATTATAGAACCAGTGATGGATGTTGTGAATAGAAATGGAATGAGATGGTTGGGTCATGTGTTGAGGAAGGATCGTAGTGACTAAGTGAGAAGAATAGAGCCAGTGGTGGATGTCGTGAATAGACATGGAATGAGATGGTTGGGTCATGTGTTGATGAAAAACAAAAGTGTCTGGGTGAAAGAAGTGATGGAATAGGGCAAAATTTAGATGCTTGGCATGGGTCCACACAGCCAACCAGTGTTTTGATATGGAAAATTACCTTAAAATGTTGTGACTTTAATTTAATATTCATTTTACAGGAACTGGTCCTGTTGATTCAGCACGGCAAAATTTGGCTTCATCGTTTGTTAATGGATTTGTCAATGCTGCTTTTGGCAACGACAAACTTATTCTGAATAATATGAATTGGTTGAACAAGAACAAAGAGATAGGTAAGTATATTATAAGCAGTGGATTGGCAGAATCAGTAGAGCGTCGGACGCCGTGCTTTGCAGCATAGAGTTACGGCCCTTTACGGTCTGAGTTCAAATCCTGCCGAGGTTAGCTTTCCTTTCATCCTTATGGGGTTCATAAAATAAAGCACCAGTAATGTACTGGAGTAATTGCTGGCCTTGTGCCAAAAGTAGAAACAATTATTTTACATTTTTCTTCTCCTCCCTCTTCTCGGATTGACTATCGTAGGAAAGAAGCCTCTTGATTGCGTAATTCACTTTACTGAACTAGCCGCAATTCACAGATGTGATAGTGTGTAGCCTAGTGGTTAAGCTGTCTGGACTCACAATCATAAGATCTTGGGTTCCATTCCTGGACCAAACAGGACATTGTGTTCTTGGACATGGCACTTTATTTTATGTTGCTCTTTATGATAAGACTAGGGCTTCTATCATCAAAACACCTGACAAACCTACTATCGGATGCAACCTTGAATGAAGCCAGCTAAATATATGAGTGTGCTCATAATTCATTTTTTTTTTTTTTTTTGCATAAATATACTGGTTGGATGCCCTTCCTATCACCAGCATCACTTTACAGCATGAACTGGGTGCCTTTTTTCGTGCCACCAGCACTAGAGAGGTTGTCTTACTGGACTCAGGGGCCCTTTCCACCCTATATTTTGGCATGGTTTTTAATGGCTGAATGCCACTTCCATTTCCTCCATTTTACTGGATGGACCGGGTGCCTTTATTCATGCCACCAGCTGTAATTTTCATTTCAACATACATTTGATGGTTTTTATGTTTTATTAACAGGTATGTTGAGTGCCACTGCTTCCCTTGGTCTGATTCTTCTCTGGAATGTAGAAAGTGGACTGTCTAAGATTGATAAATACCTGTATTCAAAGGAAGACCATATCAAGGTAGGATTGTTCTACAAATGTTTCTGCATATTTTATTTATTATTGTTATTGCTAACCACTCTACTTAGTGTTTGTTGATCTGGAAAAGGCTTTCAACGGGGTTCCTTGCTCCATAATCTGGCAGGCTCTTAGGAAACTAAGAGTAGAGGAATGACTTGTAAGGGTGGTATAGGCCATGTACAGAAGTGCAGTCAGTAAGGTGAGAGTTGATGATTTTAGTGTGCAGGTAGGATTACACCATGGCTCTTGTTTATTCTTGTCATCTGGGCCATAACAGAGGAGTTTAAAACTGACCGGGTAAATAGCAATCACTGTAAATAGAGTGAACAAAAAATCATTAAACTCAGGATAGTCCTAGATAAAATCACTGTAACTATTATATCTGTATGTCTTAAGATCTTACTATTAACAAATTGATCAAGGAGCCAAAGATGACTCTGTGGTTGTCTCAGGGACATGACAACCTCTTTTGTGTTGGTGCCACAATAAAATACACCCAGTACACTCTCTGCAGTGGTTCATGATAGAAACCCTACCAAAACAAATGTATATGAGTGATATGTGGCCTCCAACCTCTTTGGAAAGACAGCAGCCCTGATTATCTACTGACTTAGTCTTTGATGGGCATGACTAAGACCATGTTAATGTTGCACACGGTGATAGAGTGAACACACGTAGAAAGATCTGGCCCTGTGTGAGAACCTCTTGACTGCCATCCAACGATCGCACAAACTCTCTTCCTTTCAGATGCAGAAAACAGTTATCAACAACACTGGAAACTCCCTTCATCCTGTCAGGTACAAACCTTCAGAGTTGGCACAATGAAAGGTAGGTCTGGAGAGATTGTAAAGATGCTGAAATATAGGCATGTAGAAAGTCAGATGGAGAATAGCATCAGTCAGGCACCTCACATGCAAGGGACACAACAGATACAAATTCTTCTGGATGGAGTGTGCTGGCAAAGAAATTGCTTTATAAAGTAATTGAGGTGGTCAGGGTATATTGCAAATATTTTAAGGCCATTTTCCCTGCAAAAGCAGTAAGCGTTGCAGATCTTTCAACAAGCTTTTCTATTTTGCCCTATCATGTGCATCACCATTCACCAACTCCCTGGCTTTCATTTTCTCTAACATCTTTAGTTATTAAAGCGTGGAAAAAAAATCCTTTAACCCTTTAGCATTTAAACCAGCCACATCCAGCCAGAATTCTCTCACCACTTTCTGTTCAAACTGGCTTTAAACGGCCACTCATACTGACATTAAGATTTGTTCTCAAAATAAATAATATCAAAATCTCATAGATTCAATATTATGTGAGGTAAAACCTTTACCATGAAAATACCATAGTAAATATAGAGTAATGTGAATGCTAAAGGGTTAATGTGTTTGTTCTGATGTGGTTCTTCAGGAATTGATAAATAATACAACAGTCAAGCATATTGTCAAATTTATCCACGTTTTCCTTCCCCTAAAATTATTGGCATTGTGCCTAAATTAATATTATCATTATTATTACTGTTTTCTTTTTTCTTTCAGGCTGGTGCCCTTTTAGCTTGTGGTATTGTTAGCTCAGGTGTTCGCCATGAATGTGATCCAGCTCAAGCTCTTTTAAGGGATTATGTTCGTGATCAAAACCCAATAATGTGTATTGGTTCAGTTGTAGGGTAAATACACATTTCAGTTTCAACATGTAGAATTTTAATAGAACTGATATGACACATTGGAAATATGAATTTCACACTTTCGTTACCATTTTTCTAATGAAAGACATTGCCACAGGCAAGGCCATATGGTTAAGATAACATTGTAACTGTGGTTTCAAGTTCAGTCACGTGTGAAGGGTTGTCCAGTGCGGAGAAGCCAATTTATGTCTGCAAAGACAAAAAATAACTTTGATCTGTGCAAAGTACTTGTTGAGCAAGTTGAAACATAAAGAGCCTAGAATACTTTGATTATTCTCTGATGAGAAAAATTTTGATCAGGACCAAAGGAATTACAAATGGTTATGCAGGGACCCTAAAGACATTCCAATGGTTATGCACCCAAAGTTTTTGACAACTGATGGTTCTAGGAGTCGTGAGCAGCAAGGGAGATGTCTTTCTCCCTCACTTCTTTTCTCAGGGCTTAAGGGTCAATGCTGCTAACAATAAGGAGGTGTTGGTGAGTGTTGTGAAACCTTGGATAGGGGGACTAGCAAAGGAAGACCGTACACCTACCAACAAGACTCTGTCGTCTGGGAGTATGCTTCCTTAATTTCTTTGTAGCCTTTATAAATCTTCTGCAATTAAGGTCAATGTTTCACTGCCATTGTAGAATTGCAGTTCACATGCAGACCTCATACAGTGCCGAATCACGTATTTAGTTTCTCTGCTAAACTGTTTCTCATCCCACCATGTTAATAAAATGAAATGCCACTATTGTTCTTATTTTTGATTCCATTAAATAAACCTCTCTTTTGTGATTGTTTTTAGAAAAGTGTATTATTATTTTTTCCTGCTAGATTGGGCCTAGCTTATGCTGGTTCCAACCGACAAGACGTCATTGAAACATTACTTCCAGTCATTAGTGCAAAAGATTCTAAAGAGGAGGTAGGTGTGCTTGTTTATTTTCCTCATTTATATGAGTATGTGTATGCAACCTAGTAGTTATGGTGTTGAGTTCATCATCAAAATGTCATGTGTTCAATTCCTAGACAGGACGATATGTTGTCCTTGAGCAACACACCATATTTCATGTGCTCCTGTCTACCCCTGTTTTTATTAAAACATATTTATCTATAAACTTTCCTAACACCAGCTTAATGAGATTAGATTAGATTACTAAATTTCTCCAAATTTTTTATTATTTTCAAAATCCTGGGAAAACCCTCAGCAGTATCTTTCATTAGAAATATAGTAACCAACGGGTTTTATGTCTGTGTGTCTCTTAAATAAATGTCTGATATATATATATTTTTTTTTATTTGTATCTTGTTTATATTTCAGGTCATTGGAATGGCTTGTTTGTCTTGTGGCCTGATCTCTGTGGGTAGTGGCAGTGATAGTGGCGAAGTCTCTTCAACCATTGCAACCAAACTGATAGAATGGCCTGCTGACCAACTCCATAACACATATGCACGATATGTGGCTTTAGGTCTAGCTTTGGTATATCTTGGTATGTATTCAAATTGTGTGTAGCTGTGACCCCCCCCCCCCCCGTGAAGATGTGTAGCTTAGTGATTAGTGTGTTGAACTTATAATCGTATGGTCATGAATTCATTTCCCCAGACCGTGCAATGCATTGTGCCCTTGAGCAAACAATTTATTTCACATTGCTCCAGTCCAGTCAGCTGGAAAAAATGAGTTGCAACAACATTTGTGCCAAGCTGGGTCAGCATGGGGAAGTGAGACTGGCATGCATATGCAACTGCTGGTCTTCCAGAAAAACACCTTGCCTTCACCATATGTATATATGTATGTTATTTATATATAAACTTGTGTATGGGTCCATATATGCATTTATATAGATGTATGTTTATGTAACTTAGCAGTTCAGCAAAAACAGATTGATAAAACAAATACCAGGCTTGAAAAAAATAATTACTGGGGTCACTATAATTGACTAAATCTCTTTAACTCTATGATGAGTATAAAGCTTCTCGTGTGGCCTGCAAAGCTAAAAAAACCTTGCTTTGATCTTCAGATGACCTTAAACTGCTTGTTGTTGTTGTTGTTGACATGGAAGAAATGTCAATGGTTTATTTATGTTTTTTATTTATTAAAGGTAAACAAGAAGGTATTGAAACAATAATGGTTACTTTGGAAGTTGTGGCTGAGCCGTTGAAATCTATGACTAAGATGTTAGTAAATATTTGTGCTTATGCAGGTAAGATGCTGAATAGTTGTTTTGTCTGATATTGTGAAAAATATATATATGGAGGCACATGGCTTAGTGGTTAGAGCATTGGCCTTGCAATCGAAAGGTTGTGAGTTCAATTCTCAGACCGGGGGATGTGTTGTTTCCTTGAGCAAGACACTTTATTTCACATTGCTCCAGTTTACTCAGCTGTAGAAATGAGATGATAGGGACTGGGGTCTATATCATTCCACTGCAAAGTGGTCGTGGAGGTGCCACGGCAAAAAAGCACCCAGCACTCACTGTAAATGAGGATGGTGTTAGGAAGGGCATCCAGCTGTAGAAATCAAGCCAGAATCAGTTCCCGTCCCACCCTTGCAAGCAGGGAAAAGCGGACGTAAAATGATGATGATGATGATGATGATGATATTTGGATTGGCACGGTCATCACTGTGGTTGTTCACTTCACAACCAACAATGTGGCTTTGGGTTCAGTTCTACTGTGCAGTATCTTGAGCGTGTCTACTAAAGTCTTCAGTTGACCAATGCCTTGTCAGTTAACAGGTCTTTGGGAGATGGAACCTCATTTGAAGTTTCAGTGCCAAGAAGACGGAACCCTTTTCACAAGCTCTACAGAGGGGGGGCATGCACTTATTTAAACCGGCTATATCCGGCCAGAATTCTCTCACCTATTTCTGTTCAAATCAGCCATAACTGGCCACCCATACTAATGTTAAGGTATTGTTCTCAAAATAAATAACATCAAAATCTTATAGATTCGATATTATGTGAGGTAAAGCCTTTACCATGAAAATTCAATAGTATATATAGAGTAATGTAAATGTTACGTGAGGTAAAGCCTTTACCATGAAAATTCAATAGTATATATAGAGTAATGTAAATGTTACGTGAGGTAAAGCCTTTACCATGAAAATACAAAAGTATATATAGAGTAATGTAAATGTTACGTGAGGTAAAGCCTTTACCATGAAAATTCAATAGTATATATAGAGTAATGTAAATGTTACGTGAGGTAAAGCCTTTACCATGAAAATACAAAAGTATATATAGAGTAATGTAAATGTTACGTGAAGTAAAGCCTTTACCATGAAAATACAAAAGTATATATAGAGTAATGTAAATGCTAAAGGGTTAAAAAAAAAAAGTTATTAAAAAATAGACATAAAATGGTGACAAATATACATCTAACTACATTTTTAGGTACCGGCAATGTGTTAAAGATTCAACAACTTTTACATTTATGTTCTGAGCATGATGAATCGAAAGACCAGGTCAGTCTCTATTTTGAAATTCATGTTGTGTGTATTTCTTTCAAATTTGTTGTTTAATGTGTTGTTTCTATTGTTTTGGATATATACAGTGATAACTCGTAGTACAAGTTTAATATGTTCTATGACCGAGCTCGTTTTACAATTTACTCATTTTACAAATCAATTTTCCCTATTGAAATTAAGATATAAATAATCCGTTCCAGCCCCCAAACCACCCAAAAATAATTTTTTATGAGTTTTAAAACAGAAAAGGTGCAGTTTATTATAAAATAAAAAAAGGATCAATCGACTTTCGTCAAATCAGACCGAGGAAACAATGTTTTCGTCGGTCTTTCCAATTGCTAGTACTATCTAACGGTCGCAACTCCAGGTAGAAGGAGCAGCGTGAAATAAAGTGTCTTGCTCAAGGACATAACGCATCGTCCGGTCCAGGAATCAAACTCACAACCTCAAGATTGCGAATCCAATTCTCTAACCACTCAGCCACAGGCCTTCACTATTGTTTTGGATTATAAAATAGTAGCAAAACACACAAAACTAAAAAAAAAAAAACACTGGGAAAATGCAATAGGGATGTTATCACAAGATAAATTCATGAACTGAGCGAGTGGAGGATGAGCTTGTTGGGAGAGTGTGTGCAAGCTCAGTGCTGAGTAGCAGTCGCTTGTATAAAACTCGCTCATACTGTAGATTTCCACTTGTACTACAAGACAAAAATTTGCACAAGCCTTGGCTTGTACAGCAAATTACTGGTACAATGGCGCACTCATATTACGAGGTTTTACTGTACCTAATTTCATGAAACAATTGCTCATTCACCTCGTTAACTCTTAATGTCCTGTAACATGAAAACACATAATAAGACATTATTGAAAAGTATAAAACATCTCTATGATAATCACATTATAGATGTGTTTGCTATAATAATTTTCACAATCTGTCCGCTAATAAACATTCGAATTTACAATCTTGTTTTTATATGTTTTCTGCTGAGTCATTACAAGATACTAATCATCTTTAGTTGTATGATACAAAGTTATTTGTTTTAAAGTGATTGTGTTTATCTAAAATGTAAGAACCTATGTTTAGTTATATTACTAAATACATCCAAGTTTTTGATTGCTTTTTTCTTTAATGATTACCAACAGGTTAAAGTGTAAACTCTTAGTGTATTAAATCTTCAAACTGATTCCAGGTTATTGAGAGAGCTTTCACTGCCTTATTTCTAATCAAAGACACTGTTTATGATTTTCAAATAAATGTGAAAATGACGAAGAATTTGTAGGATTTTAGTATTGTAACTAACTTTCTCATTAAGTTGATATTTGAAGCATAGCTTAACAAAGGTTTTTACATGAATCTATGATGGAAGGTTTTTAGATAAATATACAGATTTTGAAAACAAACAGTTTGGTATCAGAGAACCAAAAGCAGTTTCAGGTATTTTGCTAGCAAAAGTCAGTCCAAGATAATTTGGAAATGAAAGAGTTGGTCTTAAAGTGATTGTGTATAACTATAGACTTTGGTGTTACTGTTAATGAATGGCTTAAATAATATGAAATGACTTAAATATTAATTTCAGGAGGGTGATAGAAAGAAGAAAGATGATAAAAGAGACAAAGATGTAGGTTTTGCCAAACCTGATCTCTCAGCTCAACAAGGTGAGTTATTTTAACCCTTTCGTCACCATATCTCTCATGAAATACACACTATTTCAATTAATTATTAAGACAGTAACTTAAGTTATTCTTATATAAAATTATTGAAAGATTTTAATTTAAATGCTTCATAGAAGCTGAGTTTGTATGAAAAGATCTTAATGAACTAGTTGTTAATGTTTCACTTTTGTTTACTGTTTTTACTATTACTTGGCTCTTCACTGTCTTTAACCCTTTACCATTTAAACAGCCATATCTGGCCAGGATCATTTCACTTCTTTCTGCTTATACTTATGTTAAGGTATTGTTCTCAAAATAGATAATATCAAAATCTTATAGATTCAATATTAAGTGAGATAACACCTTTACTGTGAAAATATAATAGCAATGTAAATGATAAAGGGTTAATAATGAGAAACTTAATTATATTACTAAATCCTAGTTTGGATCAGCCCAAAGCTATGATAAAGACACTTTCCCAAGATGCCATGCAGTGGGACCAAACACAAGACCTTATGATTGTGAAGAGAATTTCTTAATCACTCAGCTGTGCCTAGAGAAATGTAGTAAAAACAAACCTTATGTGATTAACCTTTTATCTTATATCTCCTTCATGTTTCTTTCTTTATTTAATTTGTTGTTATTTTATGTTTTAAATTATTTGCTTTGTTCTCTGCCAGGTTTGGCTGTTATAGGAATTGCACTTATTTCTATGGGTGAAGAGATTGGAGCTGAAATGTCTTTCAGAACTTTTGGACACTTGGTAAGTTTTTATCTCTTAATCTCTCATTATACTTTAAGATGACTGATATATTTCCGATGGTAACAAACATAGGATAAAGAGGTCTTTACATTTACAGTCATGTTGAAAGTGTGACAACCAATTTTTTTTTTTTTTTTCAATAATATATTATATAGCACTAACATGGCCTGGTTCAGAATAAAGATGTATATGGATCTATATACAATATGTTTATGTAAAATAAATATACATAAGTCTTGCTGTGAGTATTTTAAAGTGTGATCATGTCACAGTTAAAAACACTCACTGCAAGATTTATATATATGCTTATTATGCATAAACATTGTATATAGAACCATATACACCTTTATATTATATATTTGTATAGATGTTCACATGACTCTTTGTTGGTAAATTTTAAACTTTTCATGACTGCATTTCTAATGAAATACACTTTATTTTAATTAATTAATGAAGAATTTTGAAGGATTTACTAAAATTATTAATTATTTAATTACTAAGATAGTAACTTAATGTAAGGTTCTTTTATAAAATCATGTTGGACGATTTTAATTTAAATTGGAAACCTTTTAAATTGATGGTTTTATTTTATAGGACCAGAGCCAGTTTTGGCCAGGTTGGTAAATTTTAAATGTTTTTCTTGGTTTGGTTTCAGTTACGTTATGGAGAACCAGTTATCCGACGAGCTGTTCCTTTGGCTTTAGCATTAGTGTCAGCTTCCAATCCCAAACTACAGATTTTGGATACCCTAAGCAAGTTTTCACATGACAATGATGCTGAAGTCAGTTATAATGCTATTTTAGCTATGGGTATCGTTGGTGCAGGTAAGGCAAACCATAGAGATTGGCTTATACAAGTTACTCTTGTTTGTTTTTTCAATTTCCTCTCTGTACACCATTTTACCCTTTAGCATTTACATTATTCTATATATACTATTATATTTTCACGGTAAAGTCTTTATCTCTCATAATATCTCACATAATATCAAATCTATGAGATTTTCATATTATTTAATTTGACAACAATACCTTAACCTCAGTATGAATAGCCAGTTACAGCTGGTTTGAACAGAAAGAGGTGAGAGAATTCTGGCCAGATACAACCGGTTTAAATGCTAAAGGGTTAAGTTTATGAATTGACAGAGTCGTTAGGGCATTGGATTAAACACCAGTTCAGTCTCTAGTTTACTAGCTTTGATATTTTATAGCCTATTCATTTTGGATTATTTTTCAAGATATTTTGTGGGTTTTTTATCATAAAATTCCATAGACACAATATTTTTAACTGTGGTATTTTGCTTCTTCTCCCTGTTGTATTCAACAGAAAATTTGCAATATACAATGATAGGAAAAACTTCAAAAAATAATATATCCCACTCTGGGCACACTTTGCTATCTAGTCTCAGACTGTGACAATCCATTTAACCCATGCCAGCATGAAAATTGTTGATGATGGATTCTAATTGCCCCCTATATTTTTTTCTTCTACAGGTACTAACAATGCACGATTGGTTGCTCTGTTACATTCGCTGGCTGAATATTATAGTAAAGAGCCAAAAAACTTATTTATGGTGCGCCTAGCACAAGGTTTGACTTGCTTAGGTAAAGGGACTCTCACTCTTTGTCCTTATCATAGTGACAGATCTTTGATGAGCCCAGTAGCTGTTGCAGGCTTGTTGTCTGTACTCATATCCTGTCTTGATGTTAATACCAGTAAGTAGTTGAATTGTCTCCATAATATTATAAATACTAATACTTAAATCATTATTTGACAGACATAATTTTTGGATTCTTCACCAAGCTTTAACAAAATCATTATTGAGGGTTGTATATATATCTTTATAATAAAAGACAAGTGTCATATGACAACCATTTTCTGTTAAATTTGTTTAGAAAATGGTAATTTGATGTTATCCTCCCTACTTCTATCATTGAAAAAATGATAAACAGCTTTAATCAATTTTCATTTCAGGATACTACTATAAACGAATGTGTATATAATCCCATCAAATACATTTTTCCTTGTGGTTGCTTAGATGATATACACACCTCCTGATTAGGACCCAATTAGGTTAAAAAATCAATTAAAGGTGTTTATCATTTATTCAATTAACAGGGCAGTTTGTATTTCTATCTGTATATTAAAAATGTGTATATTTATATACACATTAGCAGTCACAGTTACTTACTCTGTATATATATATATATATATATATATATATATATATATATATATATATATATATATATATATACATACATACATTCACATACAGGGTAGCTAAAGAAAAACACTTGTTCCATTTTTACAGACCTTGGGATGGCTCTGATCTCCTCCCTAATATTTTCTTTTAGTTCAGTGATAGACCTGGGTTTGTTGATAAAACAGTTCTATATGCGTAAGACACGGTCGCCTGACCCAACTTGCTTCTAATGGGACAACCTATCTAACCCATGCTAGCATAGAAAATGGATGTTAAACGATGATGATGGTAATTGTCCTGTCAACAATCTATGATTTGTTATTTCTTTAAAAATGATAATAAATCCTTGCCTGATGTGTTTAAAAAACCATTTTTAATTTCAGTTATCCTTGGCAATTCCCATTATGTACTGTACCATTTAGTATCTGCTATACAACCAAGAATGCTTATAACTTTGGATGAGAAATTGGAACCATTTGCTGTATCTGTCAGAGTAGGACAGGTAAGTTGTTGTTTAAAAATACGTGTGAGTAATGTCCTAGTTTGATGAGAGTGAATCATGGGTGGCAGATGATAAATATTAGAGCAGGAGAGAAAGCTGGAGAGAAGAGACATGAGAATGGCTTGGTGGATGGGTGAGAATATTACTCAGGGAGATGGGAATATGACCAGGGTCATGTGTTGAGGAGGAGTGATGAATATGATTGGGTGAGAGGAGTGATGAAAATGAATGTGGAAGGAAGTAGAGGAAGGGGAAGACCGGGGAAGTGGGGCTGTTGATGGTGGCGGGGTGGCACAGGGTATGGGGAAGACTAGAAGAACATGTTATTGGGCCTGCAAGGCTAACTCTTTAGCAGGGAAAGCTGGCCTTAAAATGAGGGTTGTTATAAACCATATTAAATGAAGGAAAATTCAACAAATATCTTATTGTGTTATTTTCTCTTCCAGAAGAGCGGTGGGTTGGCAGAGGGTCGGACGCTATGCTTTGCAGCATGGAGTTACGGCGCTTTGCAGTCTGAGTTCAAATCCTGTCGAGGTTAACGTCTTTCATCCTTACGGGGGTCGATAAAATAAAGTACCAGTTATGCACTGGGGTAATTGCTGGCCTTGTGCCAAAGGTAGAAACAATTATTTTCTTTTCCAGTAATATCTCCTTTTTTACAATGAATATCATTTCATTTTCATTTCATTTTACGTCCGCTTTTTCCCTGCTTGCAAGGGTGGGACGGAAACTGATTCTGGCTTGATTTCTACAGCTGGATGCCCTTCCTAACACCAACCTCATTTACAGTGAGTGCTGGGTGGTTTTTTGCCGTGGCACCTTCACGACCACTTTGCAGTGGAATGATAGGGACCCCAGTCCCTATCATCTCATTTCTACAGCTGAGTAAACTGGAGCAATGTGAAATAAAGTGTCTTGCTCAAGGAAACAACACATCACCCGGTCTGAGAATTGAACTCACAACCTTTCGATTGCAAGGCCAATGCTCTAACCACTAAGCCATGTGCCTCCACATAATAATAATTTAAATTTTTTTTATTCCAACAATTTCAGGCAGTGAGTGTAGTTGGTCAGGCAGGTAAACCGAAGACAATTACTGGTTTTCAGACCCATAACACACCTGTACTGCTGGCATATGGAGAAAGAGCTGAATTAGCAACTAACGAATGTATCCTTTTGCTGTTCTTTTCAAATATTTCCACTTTGTTGTTGTTGTTTTATTTTAAGTACTTTTTTATTCTTAACACTTTTGATATCATCCCACGTACAGTTTGTGCCACTTTTATGATACAAAACTTTTGTTTTTTTTAAGTATTTATCATTATCTTGAGTCCACTTCTCCATGCTGACATGCATTGTATGTAATGTACCCCTCTGGTGGAATCTTTGGTGGAATGCTTTGAGCAAAAATATTTCATCTTTAGACCTATTGAGTGGCATCATTTTGTTGTGCATTGCACCAATAGAGCAACTGCACGGCTTAGAACGTTGGTTTCTACGTATATTTAACCTGTTGACTGCTGTGTATATTTTACACAGCTACGGTTGCTGTGCCGCGTTTTTTTTCCCCAGTAAAATTAGGTGAGACGAGTGATGAAATTTTGATTGACAAACGTCACAACATTATACTAGTAACCCCATCTAGCTTTGAAGTTATGAACTGTTGGGACAAGTTCATAACTTTGATGTTATGAACTGTTGGAAACAAGTTCAAACATGTTAGGACGAGTTACCTTGTCTATGGCACTGAAGAGGTTAACTGGTTACCTCTCTTTTAGCTTGTTACCTGACCAACTGTTGAGTATTTCACTAATTATGTGAAGCTGCATATCCCAGTTAGGAGTGTTAGGATCACTACCATAAGGTCAGGAATTCTGGACTGGATGGCATATTGTGTTCTTGAGCAAGACATTTTATGTCCACTCAGCGCTAAAAGCTGGAGGTTAATCCTGCAGCTTCTGCTGTTATACTGCATCAACCTTTTCCTTTCCCTTGGGCAGAATTGGGGCCCATAAAGTTTGGTTTTTTGTTTATTTATTTCTGTTATCTTATTATGCCTTAACCATATTTTACAGATATCCCTCTCACACCAGTCATGGAAGGTTTTGTCATTCTAAAAAAAAATGCAGATTATGTAGCCTAACGCATGTTTTTTTGGTTTTTTTTTTCTCTTCCATTGTTAATCTTTACATTTTTTTGACATATTCATGGCTGTTTTTTGCAACTCATTAGCAGAAGACATTACAACACAATTTCATTGCACTGCAGATGTCAAAGATGATTGCAGTCCTTAATATTCATTGCACTTCAAATGTCAAAGATGATTGCAGTCCTTAATATTCATTGCACTGCAGATGTCAAAGATAATTGCAGTCCTTAATATTCAGTGTTAACAGCATTTGGGTGGTGAAATATGACAGTGTTACTAATTATGTAACTCAGAAACAAATTAATTAAAAACAATTTTTTCATTATGTTCTTGGCTATTTTTAATTTTCATTTTTTTTATTTCATCGTTTTGACTTTTGCCTCCCAATTTATCACCATGTCAGAATGGGGTCCCTATCATTAAAACACCCAAGAATCCTCATAGGAGGGCTAGCTAGACCTACATAGCTGTGAGATGTATGTAACAACAGTTCATTATCATCATCAGCATCATTTTGTATCTGTTTCCCCATGTTAGCTAGGTTTGGGTATGCCAGAAAACCATGTCTTGTTCATAAATGATGCTCACCGTTGGAATTGTGGTTGGCTGACAATATGTTGTAGATGCACCAGCTGGGACTGACTCGATCTTTTCTCAGTGAATGCCTACTCAAATACAATTCTAAACATTCAGTTTAATAGGACACTATTGGATTTCTCTTGAAAACTTAGCATTCAACTTCTTTGCCGACTTATTCATGGGAGCAGAGTCCTCAAACACTCCTTCCAACAGGTCCTGTCAGAAGCAACTGTCTCCAGTTGATCCTGTTGGATCCCCAAGCGAGACCAGCCAAGCTCATGGATGTTATCCAACCATCTTGCTTTGGGTCTCCTGTCGGTTGGTTTTCCCTGTCAAATCTAGCATTACAGTATTTAATACACTCTACTACAGATACACACTCAATGTTAACAGTTTACTTCAAAATTTATGTAAATGCCATATAGCTAATTCTTGCATGTTAACCCTTTAGCATTTACATTACTCTATATTTACTATTGTATTTTTGCAGTAAAGGCTTTACCTCACATAATATTGAATCTATGATTTTGATATTATTTATTTTGAAAACAATACCTGAGTGGCCAGTTACAACCAGTTTGAACAGAAAGAGGTGAGAATTCAGCCGGTTTAAATGCTAAAGGGTTAAGTTTATGAATTGACAGTCGTTAGGGCATTGGATTAAATACCAGTTCAGTCTCTAGTCTACTAGCTTTGGTATTTTATGGTCTATTCATTTTGGATGATTTTTCAAGATATTTTGTGGATTTTTGTTAACTAATTATCATAAAATACAGGATTAAGTGAAAGTGGAAATTGTTTTAATTTGAAATTATTCAATATATTTTCCTTTTTCTCTTTCTTGAAATACTTTCAAAATTAGATGAAACTAGTGTCAGTGAAAAGGTGACCTGCACATCCAAATATTTGAACTGGTCAGAAACAATATTTAAAACAAAGAAATGATATTAAGAATTGTGATGAATGCCAGCTTTAGGAATTTTGAACTCTAACGACAACACTTTAGGTTGTATAATGTTTTTGGTTTTACCAGTATCAGCTTTGGGGAGCATCCTACATAAAATTTGTTTAGAACAAAGCAGGATTCCTGCTCATCTATTTCTAGTGTCATCCGAGCTTGTTTGTGTTTCACAGCAAAGAATGTTACCTAGATTAGGCATGTCAAACCGATTGCGCACATTACAACACATTTTTTTATTTTATATTACAAAGATAAAACATACTTACGCTGTAAAAACCTTGGTGTGCTTCTAAAGGGCTGCATGCATCCAGCGGGCCACATGTTTAGCATGCCTGACCTAGATAATCCTGCATGGTCAGAGAAGGTTCATTAATTGGTCTACGTTATCTGGTGAGGCTGTAGATTGTTAAAGTTGACTACATCTCCCATCATGGTGGTTGACACAGTTGCTGTTGTTACACCTGAAACCTGTGGAAGCCTAGTTGGCTCCTTACAAAGTTGCGTCTCATAGAGGACTTCTTGTGCGATTTTTTAATAAGGGTCCCAATAATATAATGAAAAGACTGAACACCAGTTGCTGGTATGCATTTTTAATTTCTTTCAGCTGAGTAAACTGGAGCAACACAAGGCCAGCACCTTAATCACTAGGCCGTGCACTTTCACATCTAGCATGGCCATATGTTTGTTAACTGATCTAATTCCTCCAACATGACTATAGAGGGGTTGTTATGTGTCTCTGTACCTCAGCATGGTTGTTGAGTGTTTGTGAAATGTCATATCTTCATCGGTGTGACTACAGCAAGATAGACAGGTGACCAGTCATATGTCCACCAGAGTGAACAGGTGACCAATGTCATGTACACTGGTGTAACCACAGCAGGATGGGCAGGTGACTAGTGTCATGTCCACTGGTGTGACCACAGCAGGATGGGCAGGTGACCAGTATCATGTCCACAGGTGTGACTACAGCAGGATGGACAGGTGACCAATGTGATGTGTCCACATGTGTGACTACAGCAAGATGGACAGGTGACCAGTGTCATGTCCACCAGCAGGATGGACAGTTGACCAATGACCGTAGAACAGGGGCCCACAAAGGGGTTGATATCGTCATCTTCCATTCCCTCCTCCTGTATTCAATGGGGCTCGATTAAACTTTTGGACCAAAACTTGACATTTGTATATTTCTTTTATATATTCACTGATTTATTTATATATATTTTTGTACATATCTAGGGCTACTGGTTTTAAAAGTTTGTGTGGATCCCTGCCAGAGGATACATTAAGTGGCCTTTGATCCCCTAGACTGTGGTAGAGTTAATTTGTTTTTATAATTTCTTATATTTCTACATTTGAAGAATAGAGATGATTACAATCCTGCAAAAAAATTTATATTTCTTTTCTAAATTTAATTTTTTTTACTCACTCTTCCCAATCTCCAGTCAAACAATTCAAATGTTAATTTTCATTGAAATTTTTGTTGGGGGGAAAATGTTTCAAACGAAGGAATCCAAAGAAAATGTTAACAGTGCAGACTTGGCTTTGTGGTTATGGATTTCACTTTGCAACCCACGTGGTTTTGGGTTCACAACCCACTGGATGGCACCTTGAGCAAGTGTCTTCTACTGCAGCCCCTGGTTGATTAATGCCTGTGAGTGAAATTTGGTAGATAGAAATTGTGTGGGAGCCTGTCATATGTATATCTAAGGCGGGTAACATTCCCCCCCGAGATCCATGGACGAGTTCTCTCCAGCAGTCTCTGTCTCTCATTATCACTGCCATGTCCTGCGTCTCCAAGAGACCAGTGTCTGTCCTTAGGGCATCAACATGTTTACCTCGGTCTTTCTCTTCCAGTGTGTCCATGCAGGAGCACTGAGTGCAATGTCAACTCTGGATGTCAGTGAGCATGTCCAGCTAACCTCAGTCTCCTGAATTTGCTGACGACATAGTTTTGGTGACAGTGTGAAGGAGGCAAAGGATTTATGTGTGTGTGTGTATTTATCTTTTGTGTTTATGCCCTATAACATAGCATTTCAACAAAAAGATATCTATAAAATAGAACTAATAAATAGTGAGGCTGACATAATGAACTAAATCCCTTCAACATAGTGCCTCAGCATGGCCATTCTCTATTGATTGAAACCAGTAAAAAAATTCTATCCACCTGTCTTCGTCATTATTCATGATGATGTCTTTTCTACACACTGGGCAAGTTTGCGCTTCTGAAAGAACACAGCCTCTCTTTTGTCTGCAGTCAGGGTGTGTATTGTTAAGGGGTTGAAACTGAAGGCTTTCGGATCATATTTAAACCGGCTGCATCCGGTCAAAATTCTCTCACCTCATTCTTCTCAAACCGGTTCAGATTCCTCAACCACTGGAGTCCCTCGTGATCAGTGTCAACCTCCGGGGATTGGGGAGGGGAAACTTTGGAGCCGAAGCTTGACATTTGTATAACAAATGAAACACTTGCTTCTAGAAGTTTCTGATTTATATATAATTGGTCTTGTCTATTTTATAGTCTGTTTATTTTTATTCATACCCGGGGTTAATGGTGTAAAAAGTTATGCGATTCTTGCTCAAGAGGTGTGGTTAATAAAGCAGCTTACTCTCGGCTTTGTCAGCTGTCATTCCTTTGTCTATAAGCAGAGTACATCATCATCTGAAATCGACTCAACAAATTGCCGCTGCCAAATCCTGGAGATGACATCGGGATAAGTGAGCTTGCACCGCTGTTATTAGTGACTGCTTGTGGTTTCCATAGCTCTAATGGGGACACAGCCGCATTCAGAACATGGGCTGGCGACATCTGACTTTGAAAGAAATACATGCCTGTCGTCGTACATAAAAGGACAGTAGACTTACCCTTGATAGTTAGGGTAATCCAATCCAGAATCTGAGCTTCTATAACTATTGTTACAGTTATTTTTTGCATTTAGGATTCCCACATCTTCAAATTACATTAAATATTTCAAACAAAAATAGTATTTGTATCCTTGTACTTACCTGTATGTAAAGGTACATGTCGTATCTTTTCACTATATTTCCATCCACTTGGCTGAAAAAAATGAGTAGCAGCAGCTGGGAAGTTAACTTAGCAGTAGGCTAACATACTGTCCAGGGAGAACTTTGTATACTCAATCACTTAACACCTCATGAAACCAGGACAAGCTCAGGGCTAACTTGTTTCTAGGCTCAAAATCTTTTCTATGTTTCATCTGCTTGTCACCCATCGCGTGGATTGTCTCGGCCAACCACTGGCCACTGTTCTCAGCTATTTTGGCTGTTTTAACAGCTGTTCTAGTGATGAAAATCCTCATTTTTATGTGAAATCAAATATACTCTTACTTCGTCTGGGTGCTTTTTATCATGACACCAAAACGATCAACTGACAGATTGGACTGGCTACTTTTTCATTGTGCCACTATCACCTTACAGGGTGGACGGGGTACTTTTTCATTATGTCACCAGCACAACCACAGACACCCAATTAACCCTTTAGCATTTACATTACTCTATTATACTATTATATTTTCATATAAAGGGTATAGTAGGATGAGCTTGGCTGGTCTTACTTGGGGATGCAGCCAGAGATGGTTGCTTCTGTCAGGATCCGCTGAGGACCCTCTCAGGAATACGTGGGTGAAGAAGGATTTTAACTCAGAGTATAAAAGGTATATTGGCAAAGTTGCTTCTTTTAAATTACAACAATCAATTCCTCAGTAGTATAGTGGTAAGTATCCCCACCTGCCACGCGGGAGACTAGGGTTCAATTCCCCGCCAGGGAGGCAGAAATCATTTGAAAGCTGACCTTACCCAATTGCACACCTCAAGGGCGATGACACACGCGACCACAACCTCTGGTGCCGTGCAGTAATACAGAAGACCTGACTTCCCACACGTACAAGCCAAAGCTGACGCATATAGACAATATGCCCCCACCCCCTCTGCAAAGTGGTCATGGAGGTGCCACTGCAAAAAAGCACCCAGCCTAAACTGTAAAGTGGACGTGTAGGCACCATGGAAAAAAAGGCACCCAGCCAGAATCAGTTTTCGTATGAGCAAGACAAGGTCTGCCCACAACAAGACAACCCGTCTAACCCATGCTAGCGTGGAAGAATGAACATAAAACAATGATGATGATGATGAATCTAACTATTTAAGTTTATCCCTGATTGATGACTTTTCATGAAGTTGTCCTTGTTTAGTCCCAACTCAACCCTGATTGAATAGATCTATAATCAAAGATATCCAACTGTGACCATCTCATCTTTTTATACACCTTCAACGACATTGTCCATTGGCAATTTATTTTATGGTGATTCGAGGGAATCTGGTTGCTATTTCTAGCAAGATGAGTAACTACACATTCTCCCTCTCATGTTTCTATCTGCAGTAGGTAACCACAGGATCAGTTGACCCCACTAGTGATACAAGATTCACATATACACAGAGGTAAAATTCCGTTATAATGAGTACCATTATAACCAATTTTTTTCAATTCCCTTCCATACGCTTGATGTGTTATGTCAATCTCATAAAGAATTTTTCGTTATATGCACTTTCACAGTCATGAGAGCAAGTCATAGAAAATATATAGCTATATAGACATAAATGATATTTTATCTGAAAAGATGAAAACAGTTTTGAAAGATTGCTGAAAATTTAAAGGAATATTTACTACATTGAAAATTATCAAAAGAAAAAAAAAAATACTTTGAAAATTATGTTCAAAAGTTTGAATATTTTAATGATTAGTTCAGTATGATGATGAAACTTTAGGCAAATATATATACATATATATATTTGTGTGATGTATATACTTGTATATAAGTTACATCTTCCATTTTACATTATATATATATATATATATATATATATATATATAAACTTTGAATTGAGGTTTTGTAGACCCAGTAGATACATGAAAAACCAGCATACAGTGTATTTTCATGGAAATTGTGCAACGTATACACAAGTATATGTATATGCTTTAAAGATTATTTTTTCGAAAGGTTAACACACATTTGGGTTGATCGATCATTCCCACTAATAATTTATCTATACAGGTAAAATTCCGTTATAATGAATTTTTTTCAATCCCCGGCCACACGCTCATTACAACAAATTTATTTTTATGAATTTCGTTATAACGGAATTTCACTGTAGTTAATGAGTTGTTAATAATATATATTAAATAAATGTAAAAAATCGCAAAACAAATAAACAAAATTGAAAATATTACTGACATTATTTTAGAAATAGTTTTATAGAAATTGTTAAAATTAAAAGCTACGGTGTCTCACCAAAGTTACTTTCAAATCATGGTTTGGATTATCCTGCCGCTATGCTACAAAACTATTTTTAAATACTTTATATTTATCTAAATTTCTATTTCTATGTAAGAACCTTGGCTAGATTATGCTCCAAAACAGCTTAATAATAAGGAAATAAGTTAGTACTAAATCCCTCTAAATTATTAATCATTTTGAAAAATATCTGTAAATTTTAGTGCCTTTATAAATATGGTAATGAAAAGATTAAAAAGAAAATTATTTTCGCTCAAACATAGCGGATATGTAAATGTATTCATGAGTTTTATACTGAATAATATTTCATTAATTTGCAAGCAAACAAAAGGATGGCGTTGGTAATCTAAAACACAGTTTAATGAGGCTGTTTGCTTGCAAACAAATCAAGTATTATCATTCAATATAAAACTTACGAATTCAATGAAAAGATTATTTAAGCAATAAAAAACAAATTGCTACATTCTATTTACAAATATGAAGTTTTTCATTCATTTAATTACAATATATTAATTAATTAAAATCTTAAATTAAACAAAATTATGTTAATTCTTAACATCCATGGTATTAGAAGTATCAATCAAGAGACAGTCTAAATTAGATTTATCTCAACCATGGCTAATATTTGTGGTCTGCTGATTTCTCAAGATAAGATCAAAATACTGAATTATTAAGTAACAGAGTCACCTTCGGTCTTTCCAACACCTTGAATCATGGAAGAAATTCACCTTCAGTCCTTCCAAAACCTTGGATCATGGAAGAGAGTCACCGTCAGTCCTTCCAACACTTTGGATCATGGGAGAGCCATATAGCTGGTGCTATATACTGGTTCCATTGTGGTAAAATTAAAGTTAATGAGATATAAATATTCCTTGGATAGGATCACAGTCCACATTTCCAGAAAAATCTACTTTAACAATGTATCTTTAAGTAAACTTGGAATATGTCTTGTTTTGTTTTTTTCTATATACAAACTTTTTATCTATTTTGTGTATGTGTGTGACATCCGAACAAGTATCCCCTACCGCCAACTAACTTACCCTCCTCCTCTGAGTCCCAACCAACAGGATAGAAAATACATTGCCCCAGGGCACTGGAACAACCAACTCCACTCCGGTAGCAGGGAGGTGTTCCAGGGGCCAAGAATGCCGGAAGTCTCCACTGCTACAGGCTCTACCACAAACCTATCAGAGAGTGGCTAATACTTGGACAATTTTCGGCATGGCGGGCAGGTAGTCGAATGCACCAGGTTGCCACAACATGTAATATCCCACGGCTCCAGTCCAACCCTGTTGGCTCGAGATGGGAAGAGAATATTACACCATCCAGGTCATTCTTTATGGTCTTGCTGAGAGCAGCAATGCACAAGAGACGACCAACACGGTAACAATATAAAAGTGGATGGAGTCTGAAAGGATCCACACAGCATTTGTGAGGCTCACAGATGTGGAGGCCAAGCCTCAGGAAAACACTATCCAACTAAGTGCCAGTCACAAATGATGTAACTGTTGAACTAGGCACCTCCTAGGGGTTAGGAGGCCGAGTGGAAACTTATTCCCTAACATTACAGATCTAAATGAAATGATATGTGCAGAGAATGCTGTCTTGTCCAGTGATGCAGAGTATATTATCCACAGCAGACTTGAACTTCACACTTCGGTAAGAAAGTTTCACATTATATCAATTCAGGTGTTTGCCTTTCTTTAGTATGGATGAGAGTAAAGGTGCGTGGTTTTGTGGTTAGGATATTCAGCTCACGATCATAAGGTTGTGAATTTGATTCCCGGTGGCGTGTTGTGTCCTTGAGCAAGACACTTTATTTCACCTGTATTTCAAAGAGCCAGCCTTGTCGTAATCTGTGACAGTGATTCTTCCTGAGAACTACATTAAAGGTATGCATGTTTGTGGAATGCTCAGCCACTTGCATGTTGTCCTGTTGATCATATCAACAGGAATACTCATCGTCGTAACAGAGTGTTACTAGAACTATGTATGAGAGTTAGTGTAACTAAACACACCAACACAGTAAGGAGAGCTCTATCAAATACCCCCAGGAACTACAATTCATAAAGCATGCAGTCGAAAGTACAAGCTGGACTTTTTAATATTTTGTATCTGCTTACACCTAACTTGTACTATTATTATTGATTTTAGACTTTATATTACCTGAAACAATAAAAGCCTTGTTTGGAACCAATATTAGTCTGAGGTATGTGGAGAATTTTATCCTATCTAGAAATGCAGTAAATCATTCACAGCAGATTGGGAGTGTGTGAGAGCAGACAAACTCATATGTTACTATTGGAGTGAAAGCAGATTTACTCACATAAGTTACTATGGGAGTGAGTGGGAACAGTCATACTCACATATGTTACTATGGGAATGAGTGGAAACAGTCATACTCACATATGTTACTATTGAAGTGACTGAGAGCATATTTACTCACATAAGTTACTATGGGAGTGAGTGGAAACAGTCATACTCACATATGTTACTATGGGAATGAGTGGAAACAGTCATACTCACATATGTTACTATTGAAGTGACTGAAAGCATATTTACTCACATAAGTTACTATGGGAGTGAGTGGAAACAGTCATACTCACATATGTTACTATTGAAGTGACTGAGAGCAGATTTACTCACATAAGTTACTATGGGAGTGGGACCAGTCGTACATAGCAAGGAAACCATTAGTAACAGGAACGTATTGGAACTTTATCAATCTCTGTAGAAACTATGGACTATAAATCACACAAGCCACTACCTAATAAAGTCTAATGTAAGTACAGTTTGGACCACTTAATTCCGGTAATTCTTGGTCCAGCATATTTTAAATCTGCTGTGGGGGTGTATTGCATTTATTGTTTTCACCATATCCATGCTGTTTTATTTAACTTTCTTCTTAGTGATAGTTATTACCATTTTACTTGTAAAACTTTCATCATTCAGTAACTTATGTGATAGTACAAGTTGCATCACTAACCATATTTCCTGGCATCGAAGACGCTACTTTTTTCCTAAAATAAGTCTCAAAAATCTACCATGTGTCCTGGAGGACAAAGGTTGTTTTTTTTTCAAATTTTTGGTTGTCGAAATGGAGCGTCCTCTAGGATGAAGAGTCTTCAGCACCGGGAAATACGGTAAATCTTACACCATGGTCTGGCATGTATTGAATCTGCCTATTTCTTCCTTGTACAATTTATATTACATGAAAGAAAAGCCCTTTTCCTAAACCTTCAATATATGGTAGCATAAGATGGCAAGACTATGTTTAAATAGGGGCCACTTTCTGTTTTCTGGTATTCCTCTACGGGCAGACAGTGGCTGGATCTCAATAATGCTGAACTTAAGAAGTTCAACATGTAATGTAAATATTTCTGTTACTAAGAGATAAAATTAGGTTCTCCTTCTAGATAGAAAAACCATCCTTATCACAAGTTCCTCCATTTACAGAAATCTTGGGTGATTTATGGTGTTTAAACCAGCAGATTAATCTCTCTTAACTATATTAATTTTTTTTTTTTTTTATATTTTCTTTAGTGGTAGTCGAAAATAGAAGTGATGTTTGAGTAGAATAAGTAAAATATTAAATTATATTAGTAAAATTGTAACAATTACAAGCAAACAAAATGGATAACTGATGTTAAAAGTAATACAGATGTCAAGGCGCCAATATGACCAGAGTAACGTCCCCTTCCTTACAGGTAAAGACTTTCAAACCATCTTCCTCAATAGTTTCTTTAAACATTCTTTTAAACTCTTTGTGAAGTAGCTGAAGAACAATCAGGTTTTATATTAGTACAATTTACAAGGAAATGCTTATATATATATATATATATATATACACACATATATATATATATATATATATACACACATATATATACACATATATATATATATATATATATACACATATACACACATATATATATATATATATATACATATATATACACATATACACACATATATATATATATATATATATACACATATATATATATATATGTATATATATATATATATATGTATATATATATATACACACATATATATATATACATATATATATATATATACATATATATATATATATATATATATAGCGACAAAATATAAAATAATAATCGCTTTCTTCATTGGAATGTCTTTTACTTTAATGGATATGCTTACCTCATTGAGGAAGTAAAAATGTACAAAATCAAAAACCAGAAAATTAGGAGATTAAAAAAAAAAAAAAAAAGGTTAAAAGACAGAAGGAAAAAGAGAGAGGTGATGATGGTGCTTCATTGGGAAGAAGAATTGGTGTAGACACCTGATTGCTGCTTGAAACTTGTACAGACTTCTTTTTTTTTTTTTTTTTTAAATCAATCATTCCACTCCTTTGGTACAGATTTCAAATTATTTATTTCCTGGTTTATGTTGTTTTTTTTTTTTTCTTTTTTTTTTTGTTTGTTTTAAACTGTCTTCTGTTTTTTGTTCATGAAAAGCAAAAAAAAAAAAATGAAACATTTTTTTTTTTTCTTCCTTTCTCCAGCAAGGTTGATATTGTCAGAAAAGTATGAGATATAAAAAATACTTGCAGGGAGAACGAAAAAAAAAGAAAAGAAAGAAAAAAAAAAAGGTCTTTATCAGCTCTATCTCTCTTTTGGTGTTTTTTGTTATTAATTTTTTTCTATGAATTTGAACAAAAAAAAAAAAAAAAAAGTGTTTACTGTTGTTCATTAAATGTTGTTAATGTGTTTATATCGTTTTCATGTCTGTATTATTTAATTTGTTTTAAAGTAAAACTTTCAATATGTTTCTTTGTTGATCAATATTTTAAAGTATTGTTGCTATTTTAATGCCAACTCCACACTTCACTGCCTCCAAGTAAAATATCAAATATTGGGCAGCATTAAAATATAAAGTCTTTGCTTTAGTTTAGTTTAAGTTTTATTGATCAAACATATTTTGTTTGTATGTTTGTTTGTTTGATATTCCCCACCCACCCAGAAAAAGATGGACAGAGCATTGTTTTTGTTACTACTAGTTGTTTGTTGTTGTTTGTTTAAAGTTGAGAAAAGAGAAGGTAGGGAATGATATATATATATTTTTTTTTCTTATAGAAGAAAACAATGAGTATGGTGGATTGGCAGGGGGGGGGGGGACATAACTGGGTTAATGTAAGGAAAGAGAGAGAAGGGTTGGGGTATGAAAAATTGGAAGGAAAGAAGGGGGTGGTGGTGGGAGAGAGAACTTGGAAGGAAAGAAGGGGATGGTGGTGGGAGAGGAAAAGTTGGAAGGAAAGAAGGGGGTGGTGGTGGTGGGAGAGGAAAAGTTGGAAGGAAAGAAGGGGGAGAGAGGAGAACTTGGAAGGAAAGAAGGGGGTAGTGGTGGTGGTGGGAGAGGAAAAGTTGGAAGGAAAGAAGGGGGTGGTGATGGGAGAGGAAAAGTTGGAAGGAAAGAAGGGGGTGGTGATGGGAGAGAGGAAAACTTGGAGAAAAATAAAAAGAAAAGGGGGGGAAAAAACAATTTCAATTATTGAAAGGAATTGGAGAGCGTGGGTGGGGGTTTGGAGTAGGATGGGGGCAGGGAAATTAAGGCATTTAAAAAAATAAATGAATCTTGAGTCTCTTATTTGCTGCAATCTGTAGATGTTGAAATTTTGTGTATGTTCATTATGTAGAAGGGTCTGACAATTGTTTTTGTTTGTTTGTTTGTTTGTTGTTTTTAATGTGAGAGAAATTGTCACATTACTTGACAAGTCCAGCTTTCTTAGCTTCAGTCTCATAGATGAGCAATCTCCACATCTTGACGACAAACACCTCAGCCTCCTCGTCGAGAACCATGGCAACATCATTCAAGATGCTCTGCGGAGAACTGCGTCCAATTACCTTTTGGCAAATAAAGTCAGTTAAAGTGGGCTCTTCCTCACCAATGTACTCTACTATTTTCTTATTTACCCATGGTCTAATGCGCTTGTTCATAAGTGTTTGGTCCACTGTATTCCAGTCTAAATGATAAGAGAACAACTCATCCTTCCCTGTCGGAATCTGCTCGATAAGTTTTTTTATCAACTGTCTCTTTTCTTCGGCTGTGGTTGTTTTCTTTTCAGATTTCTCTTCGTCGTAATCTAATGGAACAAGTTTGCGTTTCTTCACTGCGTCTGTGTTGTCGTCGTCTTGACTGAAGACATCACCGACAGTTATCCTTTTCTTTTTGAAAGATGTACATTCACTAGGGCTGTCTGAACTGCCAAGCTTTATCGAACTGAAGCCAATCTTAGCAGGTTCCTCTTTAGCATTTGATGAAATGCTTGGTTCCATGTTGCTGTCCAGGCTTTTGTGAAGTGGCCTTTCCATACCAGCAGATGGGCTTTTGGAATTGTTGGCAATGGAAGGGATGATTTCAACAGGTCTTAATGTTGGTTGCATTTTTGGCGGAGGACTGCGTTTGATCTCCACAATCTCACAGTCGCTCTTCATTTCTTTCCTGGGACTTGGAAGAGGAGGAGTTCGAGGTTTCTTCACAGGGGAAGGTGACTGTGGAAGTAAATGAAGCCTAGGTTTCAGGTGTTCATCTCTTTCTTGTTCCATTTTAGCAATTTCGGCTTCAGCATCTTCATGGCCTTCTTGTAAGAGTCTCAATCGGATCTCTTCTAGCTCTTCCTTTTCTTTCTGTCTGTCTCTAGCATCTAATTGCTTTTCAACTTCTCGTTCGCTCAGTCGACGAGCTAGAGCACTGCCTTTGTAAAACTTTGGATCATCTCGCAAGTCATCGTAATCTTCCAGGAACTCTTTGAGGCGCCGAGCTTCTTTGGACTCTTCAGCTTTACGAGCAGATTCTCGTTCTCGTTCTTTGTCGTACTCTCTCATACGTTTCTTCTCGCGGAGCATCCAGTTTTTTAATCGTTCCTGGTACGCTGCTTCTTTCTCACGAAATTTCTTTTCCAGCTTACGTCTTTCCAAAGCTTCCTCTTCCTCTTCAAAGTCTCGACCACGTCCCCTGCGATCTCTGTCCTTTGATCTTTCCCTCGATCGGTCTCGTGATTTTTCTCTGGATCTTTCTCGAGACTTATCCCTCCTAGACCTTGACCGAGATTCCGATCTAGACCTAGATCGTGTCCGGGAAGAACTTCTAGAATGGCTTCGATCTCTTTGGAAAATTTTACTTTTATGAACTTTATCTTTCCGTGCTCTCGAATCGTCGTGTCGTCTTCGACTGCTAGACTGAGACATACTGTCACGGTTTCGATTCTCTTTGTCATTCACTTCCTCGTCTTTATGAAGATCTCGGAAGCTCTTAATTTCTCTGTTGATAATATTTTTGGTGTCTTCTTCCAACTCCATATCATCAAGGCCCTTATCGGCTTGAATTTTTTCTTCCTTATTTTTCCTATGCATACCTTTACCATCTTTCTCTTTTTCTGCGGGTGGCTCTTTGGCCAAATCATCAGCAAACTCCCTGAGAATAGCGTCAAGCCCTGCTTTAATGAGACTATCTTCACATTTAGTGTTATCATCAAGACCATCACCATTAGTTGTTTCCGGTGTTTCCTGTTCAGATTCTTCTCCTTCTTCCTTTTTCTCTTTCTCTCCATCCTCTTTCACCTTTGCCTCAGCAATCTTTTTTTCATCGCTCTTTTTCTTCTCGTATTCATCTAGCAAAGTTTTAGTTTTAGCATCAACTTTAACGACTAACTTTTTATCAGCAATTTCAAAATCATTTAAAAGCCTGATACACCTGAGTGTAGCTTCAGGATCTTCATACTCACAAAATCCGAAGGCTTGCATTTTCCCGGATGCTCCTTGTACCCGTTTCCAACTCAAAACGTCGCCACATTTCTGTAGCATAAGTCCAACCATCGCATCTGGCGCTCTGTCGCTGATGTTACCCACAAATACTGTCGTTACAGGAGGTTTATCTTTCTTTTTGTCATTTACTTTATTTTCTAGCTTTTTTGGTTTACTTTGAGTCAATGTAGAAGTGGAACTTGTACTTACGATTGGTCGTATAACAGGAGGTATGAGTCCCATCGGACTCACAGATACCATACCCATTGTTGGAAAAGTATAGCCTTGTGTCATCATACCAGGTACCATAGGTGGCATTCCTATAGGTTGCCGAGGTGGTAAAGACATAATATCCTTTTTGGTTCCTTTTTCAAAGAAAATTGTCGTTTCCAACACTCAGAGTCATTGTTTTCCAGTTACTAGCGTGTTCACATAAGCGCCATAAACGTGCAAATGGCGACCATGACTAAGATTTACGTCCCTTTGGAGGAACTCTCCTGTTATTAAAATAGACACAGAAGAAAACAGCATGGCTAAAGAGGTTGTTGTACAAAAGACAATTATTGCTGCTGATAGTTTAGATTTTGAAATACCAACAGGAAATGGAGGCATTTCTTTATCGAATTATTTATCTCAACTGAAAAAATAATAAAATAATCTTGCCTTACTTAACCACAGTTATGCTACGATATAACTCTAAATGTTGACATTATAAAAATTATTTGGATTTCAATAACAAATCTGTTATTTTATTGATGAAATTTTATTTATTATTAATAATTTCTATAACTTTCAATTAAAATAATTTTGCTTTAATTAAAAATTAAAAATAAAAATGATTATAAAAAAAAATATTTGGAATAATTTTAGTTCGAAATATTTTTTTTTAATTTAATCATACATAGAAAGTAATTATGTAGTTGGAATCACATGTGCCAACTTGTTTGGGGCTTTTGTTTGTATGTTATATACAACATTTTATGTGTTTTATAGCTTAATTACTATAAATTAATGTTTTGTCTCTCATCTCTTATTCCACTGGACAGTGTTTGGCTTATGTCAGACACTGTGACCCCGGGTGGACCAGCGGAACCGTTGGTAGGGGTCGAAACTGCCAAAGTCCATCTCAACGGACGGTGACCCTATACTTCTGTGTCATTCGTTTATATATCTTTTTTTTTTTTAGATAATTTTTTTAAGGTTTCCTCTTTAAAAATTGTTTTTTGTTTTGTTTCCGTTCGTTGTCTTGTCCTCTCTTTGTTGTGTGTGTGTATATATATGTGTGTGCATATATATATATATATATGTGTGTGTGTGCATATATATATATGTGTGTATATATATATATATATATGGAGGTGTATATTTTTTTTTCCTACATGTGCGTTTTTAGAAAAGTTGTTTGTGTATATCGTGCACTGACAAAATATATATCAGCCTCATATTTAAATATTCTCTCTATTACTTCTTATAAAAACATTTTATAAGAAGACAAACTGAATCTTTCCACTTTATTAACCTCTATAAACATTTAATGTTTTTATCCTCTCCGTGTGTTTCTTATGTAAGGCGCATTAAGAAAATTTGACTATATATATATATATAAGGAAGAAAGTATGGTAAGGAACCAGGTGGACCATAACGCACCAGAGTACTCAATACTTAGGGTAGTAGAGTGGGTAATAGGAAAATTTTCTAGACCCTGACGGCAGAGCTCAAGCCGTTTCGACGGCTATTTTGTCCAGAAATAGCCGTCGAAATGGCTTGAGCTCTGCCGTCGGGGTCTTGAAAATGTTCCTATATATATATATATATATATGTATATGTGGTTTAAAAAATCCCTAATGACGCAACAAAATATTTTTTTTACTAACTAATTGCATTCGTTGATAATTATTATGGGGGGTCATTGATAATTTAAGTAATTTTAATTTATTTATGGGATTAATATCGACAAAAAACACGAGGAGGAGAGTGAAATATTCTCTTTTTAAACTGAAAGTTATCGAGAATTTTTTAGTATTAAAATGAAACCAACATTTTATAGCTAAATGTGGGTGAGTCCACTGAAGTTTCAATTACTAATAACATCGCCTTTCTCATTTAATACACACGTTAACAATCCTGAGAGACAGAATATTCTGTTTTCCTTTTCCCTAAAATATACATTTCCTCAATCAAAAAGAAAAGAATATTTCTTATTGATGAATGTTGTAAAACTAAAAGTAAACATTCAGAGAACCATATCAATTACTGCTTAGAAACTGTGATCTCTTTTGGCGGGACAGTAAGTATTTTGTGAAATGAGAGAATATATGGTCAACTTTTCATTCACTTCACTTTCAACTTTTTTGTCGTCAATGTAAATACTCGGCCTTTTATTTCGAGAATATAATTACATAAAAATAAAACCCTATTAAAGGAAAAGAAAAGAAAAAAAAAAGGATCAAACAGGGGGGGGGGGGACAAACACTATACCCCAGTCTAAGTGGTTCTTCAGCCATACCCCGCGGACGAAAAAGAAAAAATAATGACCAGAAATCTTATCCCAAGCTAACGAACCAAAATAAAAGATACGTTATTTTGTTTATTAATAAACCAAATGAGAAAGGGCAGCATGACCTTTGCAGATTCTCTGAGAGTAGTTGAAGAATGGAGAAACTATGGTTCACCAGATACATTGCCAGTTTCCATCGAACCAAAGTTACGGTAGAATATTGGTCGTGGTGCCGAGCCCAGAACCAGAGAACTGCAAATATTTATATATATATATATATATTGTATTGATAATGGTTTCTGATTTTGGCACAAGGCAAACAATTTTGGGGGAGCGGGAAGTCGTTTAAATCAACACCAGTGTGTTACTGGTACTTTATTTTATCGACCCCGTAAGGATAAAAAGCAAAGCTTAACCTCGGCGGGCTTTTAACTCAGAACGTAAAGGGACGTCACTATATACCACAAATCATGTCCGACGCTTTATCGATTACTACCAGTACACCGCCCTACATTCTGTATTGATAATGAAAAAGAAAATAATTTCGATTCGATTCTGAAACCCAGACGTAAAAGTAACATGCTGTCTTTAATGTTGCGAGATGAAGAATATTTTAAGAAGACATGCGTTGACTGAAGAGAAAAGAAGGAGCCATGCTTCGTTGGATGTGTGAGAGAAAGGCAGAGCTTGGATGAACTGAGAGAAACTTAGTTTAAGAGGAAACCGAGTGGTGTACTGGAGAGAAGACTGCCTTGGTATGGACAGCTGATGCGCGCATGGATGATAATTGATTGGTGAAGAATTGGAAGGAAGCCGCTGTAGAAGTAAACCGAGAAATACCTGGGCTAAGTTTACTCTCAGACCTTTTGGATTTCAGATTCCGTTTCTATAGTTGAAACTTATTTTCTAGTTCTTTTATGAATTCGGTTATAAGGACCAAATCATCTGCATAGAGAAGTTCCCGTGGACAGCCAGTTTTAAGCTCCAATTATTCCGTCCTGTATTACCTGATTTACAAGTTCGGCTCCTACTTCTCCCGATGCTTTTAGCATCTCAGCAACTATTTCTGACGATCTCGCAGCTTTACCATTCTTCATCTCTTTCATTGGTTCTTTGGCCCTATGAATGTCAACTTCAATAGCTGGTCCTTCTGTTGGGTAAGTTATGGATAGTCTCTCTCTTCATCTAATTCATTCTCTACATTCATCAATCTCTCATAGTAACATTTCTATACCACTTTCTTTTGGACATAGTTGATACTAAGTGCATCAGCGCCATTTCTACCCCACCCCACAATATCACGATTTTCACTAACACACTGCCTTGCAATGCGGAACACTTCACGTTCCAAGACCTGTATATACTTGTCGTCTAGCTTCTCTCTTAGCTACCTGGTACTTGTCTCTGCTAACCCCATTTTTCCAGTCTACTTGCTACTGTCTCTGCTACCCATATACATACCTGTCAACTCTCCCCGTCCTACGGGGAAATCTCTCACTCGCTTTGCGGTGGGTGATAAATGTCTTCTCTTGTGAAAATGGTTATAGCTGTCATAATGTCAAATCTCCCCATTTTGCATCATTTCTCTCCGTTTTGAGGCACTTTTTTTCGTGATACTCCCCGTTTGGGTTTTTAGAGGTTGGTAGGTCTGACAGTATATATATATATATATATATATATATATATATATATATATATATATCAGGTACAGACCAAAGACGATACTTCAAGTAATGTTATCAACCTTTACGCACATTTCAATGTTAACAGGTAGCACTAAATATGCCCAGGACATCAATGTTGGATCTGGAGGAAGCAAGTCCCCTCTCCGCAAGAAATCATAGTCAGTAAAGTAAAGAAATTGAAGATTTTTTTTTTAATATATAATACGAGCCGACAAATGAAACCTACGTGTATATACACAATGAATTCAACGAATCTGATAATATATTTTCGTTTTCTTATTTCTATCATAAATGTCAAACATTCACAAATATTTTTATTTATGAAATGTTGGCAATAGGAATCTAAATCGTAATTGTTGATTCTTACTAATTCCTTTACCACGTTATATTTATCTATCTGTATGTCTGAATGCTTATCTACATCTCTATCTGTCTACATCTATGCAGTAGTGTGTGTTATTGTAAGGGGCGTGTTTTGTTCAACGAAAACTTGTGCTTGTGATCTCTCTGTTATTTTTACTTCATATTTGCACAAAGTAAGCTCCCCTGAACCAAGTTTGAAATTGAAGTTCGTTTCAGTGGACATCGCTTTCGTTGAAGATTTCCACTTGATTTTCGTCTATTTGTCACATAAAATAAATAATGAGCAAATAAATACAAGAACACAGGAATTCTCAACTGATGTAATTCTACGTTCACACACATACGGAAGAAAAAAAATCAATTGTAATGGAACAAGCTTTAAGAAGACAATTGGCATCTCTTTCAAGTATCAGATGAGACTCACGAGGGGGTGCTTGGCTATTCTAGCGCCTTAACCTCGCCATCACCCGTGTTATTACCGTGAGTGTCTTGGCTTGTCTTGAAAATCTCTAGAAGTCAACAACAGCATTTCTTGTTGTGGTGTGTAATTAAAGGAATGCATACGTCTCCTTTTCTCCCCTTTTTTTTCTTCTTTCTGACTTTTGTTAACCATAAACATTATCAAATTTAATACACGCCATTTGCTTCTCGAATGTATGTACAATTAAATCCTAAAATATAAACCACAAAGCTTTATCATGTTGCAGAAGTTTTTGGTGGGAATCCCACATTACATAAGTCAACAACTATCCAGTTTGATTTAGATGTTATAAAGAATAGATGGGGGCGACGTCTGCTCCCTCTTTCTGTCACCCCTTCCCCCTCTCTCTAAACAAATGTCGTTCCTTTTCTCTCTCTATTTATGTACATATCGCTCACTGGTCCCCCCCTCTCTCACTATATAGGTGAAGGAGACATAACTTTATGTCTGTCTACGTCTTTCTGTATCTCACCACCAATGCTCCATACTGTCAATTTCCCTTTGCATGTTAATTCAAATATCAATTCATCCTTGATTTTGTAAATTATCTCCCTTGCTCCATCAGAGATGCTAACAACAGTCACAAGGATTTCGCTACCTTTCTCTGGCTGACAATTTACTTTTCAATAAATTAAGAATTTATCATGTATGTCATTCAGTACACACATCTTTAACGTATAGATAATGTGAAGGTGCAGAGTCCTCAAGCATGGCTTTCAGCAGTACCTGTCAAAAACAACTGTGTTCAGTTGATCTGGCTGGACCCCTAAGCAAGATCAGCCGAGCTCATGGATGTTATCCAACCATTTTGCTCGGGGGTCTACCCCCTAGGTTTCCTGCTGGCTGGTTTTTTTCCCACTTCCATCCAGGTCTTCCATAGTCTTTCTCTATTGCAGCTTCCTTCTACTGGGATTACCTGACACTTCTTCACCCACCAATCATCATTCACATCACATATCCATACCAGCACAGTTTTCTCACCTACACATATCTGATACCTCTTATACCCAGTAACTAAACACTCAAGCATCATACAGACACTCTTTTATTTGTAGGGAGAAACCTTTTGTTATTAGCAGGGGTAGCAGTTCCCTAAACTTCTTCCATCCTGGCCTTATTCTAGCTACTATGTTCTCTGAGCACCTACCTTCACTGCTAATTATATCAGCTAGGTAGCAGAAGCTATCAACCACTTCTATGGATCATTTATAGGACTGGAACAGGTTAATATTATTTATTTTATTATCATTATTGGCACACTTACTATCAATTGTCCCTGAACATCTACTATATACAAAGTTTTCCTTTCCTGTTAGTTT
The DNA here is from genome assembly GCA_964016885.1 of Eledone cirrhosa. Classification (NCBI taxonomy): domain Eukaryota; kingdom Metazoa; phylum Mollusca; class Cephalopoda; order Octopoda; family Eledonidae; genus Eledone; species Eledone cirrhosa. The sequence continues at coordinate 46,803,590 of OZ024752.1, read as the reverse complement.
GCCTGCTATCCCACTACACCTTTTGTGTACAAGATTTGCATGGTGTACATCATATAGAGTTTATGCCTACTCCTTTTCTACATATTGATCAAGGCCACTTCCTTAAATGAATATATATATATATATATATATATATATACATCAAGCGATTAGCAAACTCTAGACCCACATGATCAACGAAACAATTGTCAGCACTTTAAATAAAGCCCTTATTGTACAGCCAACCATGTTAATTCTCATTCTTTAACTATTATTACTCCAAGTATAACCTGCATATATATACATACACACACACACACACATATATATATATATACATATATATACATCATCACCATCATCATCGTTTAACGTCCATTGTCCACGCCAGCATGAGTAGTATGTGTATATATATATATATGTATATATGTATATATGTGTGTATATATAGGGAAATTAGAAAAAGAGAAGTGAATAGAAAATGGAAAAAAATATATGAATGTATAATAGAGATAGCAACATTTGAGTGGATAATAAAAATATAAATAGAAAGCAAAAGAATAGACAAATGAATGTATGTATAATTGTATGGGTGTGGTGAAGAGTGGGAGAGAAGCATTCACACACACACATATATATATATATATATATATATATATATATATATATATATATACGAGGGCAATCACAAAAGTAAGGTCTCCTTCCGATATTGCAACTTTTCCGTTAAAATCCTGTGGATGGTGCTTCGGGTAACCTCGGGAACCAAAATGCGGAGAGCATCCAGAGTGATCCGCCGATCTTTACGCATGTTTTCCTCGAAAGGAAGACCTTACTTTTGGGATTACCCTCGTATATATATATATATATATATATAACAAAGGAAATGTGGTAAGAAACCAGATGGACCATAACGCACCAAAGTACTCGATACTTAGGGTAGTAGAGTGGGTAATATGAACGAGTAGGATCCCGACGGCTGAGCTCAAGCCGTTTCGACGGCATATATATATATATATGCCATCATATATATATATATATGAAACAAAATGGCGTAGGACAGAAGAAAGGAAAGGCACAGAAACAAAGAAAGGAATCCCCAGTCACTGAAGAGGTCACAGAGTGTGTGACGAAAGGACTATGACTATATATAAACAACTATCTGGTTGTGGAACCAACCAACCAACCAGAAATTTATAGATTTGTAAATTTATAAATTTATAGATATATAATAAATTGAAGTGAAAGCAACTGGTGCGTGTGTTTCTTATTGGCAACATGACCCTCCCAAAGTATAACAATATCGGTTTCAACACACGATTTCAGATAAAGAATCTTGCTAAACAAATTCAGAAACGAAATATATATACATATTTATATGTATATATATATATACATATTTATATGTATATAAATATGTACATATTTATATATATATATATATACATATATGTATATATATACATATTTATATGTATATAAATATGTACATATTTATATATATATATATATATATACATATTTATATGTATATAAATATATACATATTTATATATATATATATATACATATTTATATATATACATATTTATATATATATACATATTTATATATATATATATATACATATTTATATATATACATATTTATATATATATATATATATACATATTTATATATATATATATATATATATATATATATATATATATACATATTTATATGTATATATATATATTTATACATATTTATATGTATATAAATATACCCCTCTATCCACACACGCACAGACACTCCGACCTACCCCCCCCCCCCATACACACCTCTTCCTGAACATGCAACCCCGTTCTTCCCCCAGCCCTTGCTTTCACTTACACACACACACACACACACGTACACCTACACACACACCACCTTCAGCCCTCCCCGTTCGGACACCCCGTCTCCCTCTCCCCATTCCACCCGCCACCACCCCTACACACCCCACACCCTTCCACCACCTGTTTTACCCCTTTTTAATTTCAGTTTATTTTGATCATGCTTTTATATTTATTTTTATTTCATTCCTTTTATTTTGATCCTGCTTTATTTTTATTTTTATTTTTAATTACATTCGAAACGTTTCCTTTCGCTATATGTCTCTCCACCACTCCCCTACACACCCTTTGCACTCTGTTCCCTCACACTTCTCACCTGAGGAAGGGCTTATGCCCGAAACGTCGTTCCCCACCATCACCCCACTCTCCAGAGCGTGAAATTAATAAACATTCGTTGTACTGCCTCTCTGTTTTGTTCCTGTTCGAATTTTTCCATTATATTTATATATATATATATATACATATTTATATATATATATATATATATATATATACATATTTATATATATATATATATATATATATATACATATTTATATATATATATATATATATATATACATATTTATATATATATATATATACATATTTATATATATATATATATATATACATATTTATATATATATCATCATCATCATCATCATCACCGTTTTACGTCCGTTCTTCCACGCTAGCATGGGTTAGACGGGTTGTCCTGTTGTGGGCAGTGTCTGGTCGGCTGACCATGCCTTGCTCATACAGGAACTGATCTGGCTTGATTTCTACAGCTGGATGCCCTTCCTAACACCAACCTCATTTACAGTGAGTGCTGGGTGCTTTTTCGTGGCGCCTACACGTCCACTTTACAGTGTGGGCTGGGTGCTTTTTTGCCGTGGCACCTCCACGACCACCTTGCGGTGGGGGGGGGGGGGGGCATATTGTTTATATGCTTCAGCATGTACCCATGGGAGGTCGGGTACCCTGTATTACTGCGTGACGCCAGAAGTCACGGTCGTATATATATATATATATATACATATTTATATATATATATATATACATATTTATATATATATATATATATACATATTTATATGTATATATGTATACATATTTATATGTATATATATATATACATATTTATATGTATATATATATACATATTTATATGTATATAAATATATACATATATATATATATATATATATATACATATTTATATGTATATATATATATTTATATGTATATTATATATGCATATATAATATATATATATATGCATATATAATATATATATATATGCATATATAATATATATATATATGCATGTATAATATATATATATATATACATATATATACATATATATATGTATATATACATATTTATATGTATATATAATATATATGCATATATAATATACATGCATATATATATATTATATATGCATATATATATTATATATACATATAAATATATATATATTATACATGCATATATATATGCATGTATAATATATATATACATATATATATATGTATATATACATATTTATAGGTATATATAATATATATATGCATATATAATATATATATATATGCATGTATAATATATATATATATATGCATATATATATATATGCATATATATATGTATATATGCATATATAATATATATATATGCATATAATATATATATATATGCATATATTATATATATATATGCATATATAATATATATATATATATATGCATATATAATATACATATATACATATTTATATATATATATATAGAGAGACATATATACATATGTGTGTGTGTGTGTGTATGTATACAAATTTATATAATGGGCGTATGGTTTGTAAAATAGGTGCTGTCACGTGATTACATCAGCTGAAAAAATAAATACAAACAACTTACAGACCCCAATAAGCAAAAAACAAAAGCGTTAACAGTAGTAGTAGTAGTAGTAGTGGTGGTGTCTGTAGTGGTTGTAGTAGTGGTAGTATTGGCAATTATATAACAGCAGCCGTGGTGGATGTAGTAGTAGTGGTGGTGCTAGTAGTAGTAGTAGTAGTAGTAGTGGTGGTGGTGGTAGCGGTAGTTGTCGTGATAGTAGTAAGGTAGTAGTAATGGTGGTGGTAGTAGTAGTGGTGGTGGTAGTAGTTGTAGTAGTGGTGGTGGTGGTGGTGGTAGTGATAGTAGTAAGGTAGTAGTAATGGTG